>CM050447.1:137498178-137860678 GCA_027563935.2 Costus lasius
GATGCAACGGGATGATTCGTGATCAAAAGATGAGGTTGTACATCAAATTTGGAGTGAAACAGAGGTCCAATGCAACTTTCACACCCGTGGCCGTGAATATATTCACGGGCTGTGAAAACACTTATGTGCATAAATAGAAAAATTCACACCTATGGCCTTAAACAGTTCACCGCCTGTGAGTTTTTCCGCCCCTTCACGTTTTTCAGAAGCCTTCCTAGAGGGTTCTACACTGATTAAACTATAAAAATGGAGGATTTTGGAAGGGTTTAGGGGGCTTTTATGCACAAACACAAACAGAAGCGGCGGCTAGGGCGAAAATCAACTTTCTAAGCAAAATTCGAGTAGGAAGATCACGCAAAGGAGGAATTGGACATTCCATCTTCATCTCCAGATCGAGGATAAAGATTTTCAAATACTTTTTTAGTGTTTTCTTGTAATCTTATTGAGTTTTCATGCAATTTTCATTGATGAACATGCTGTTTGCTTTGAACATGAGCGTGTAAACTCTATTTCGGGATTAGGGGTGTATCTCATTGATGATTTATGAATTAAACTTATTGTTTAAATCTTTGACATGATTGTTATAGAGTTGATTTGATTAGAATTGTGTTTATTCCATAATTTACTCTGATCAAGTATGTTTATGTCTTAGACGTTGCGAGAAGGACTGGGAGGTGAATCGTAATGTCGGAACTATTCTTTTCAAACCTATGAATCCAATCACGAGAGTAGTTTGGATTTGTTTGAAGGATTTTTATGATTTTTCACATAACTTAATGGGTCTATTCATGTTAATTGTCACAAGAGTAGGGGATTGATATGAATAGATGCCAGATTACGCTTCGAGAGGAGGTAATATGTACCTTAGGAAAAATCCATTTCAACACTATAATTTTCTATTAAAAGAATTTATTTTGCTATAATTCATAATGGTCGGTGTGGTGAAACCCCGAGTCCTGACCTTTTGCATATTGATTTAAATCCTAAAAACAACAATTTTGTTTTCTCGTACTAGAAGCTTCCAAACAAAAACACTATTTGAATCGTCTAGCTACAGATCGACCGTATAATCAGTACTTGACCACCAGATCCTCGTTGGGAACGATAATCTTTTTATTACTTCGATAAATCCATGCACTTGCGGACGCATCACTAGGTATTTTTATTTTTGAAAAAAAAATCAACAAAGCAACAGAACCCATAAAGCCTTGATCTTTCTTTATTCTTTACCATGACCTCTTTTGTTGGTTATTATTATCCCCTTTATTGTTATTTATTTTTGTGTTCCTTATTCAGGCGACTAGCAAAGGAAATCAACAATCAACAAATAGATAATTGCTATAAAATCATGTATCTAGTAGCGTAAACTTTTCTTCAGGATTAATAAAGAAACCCTTTGATTATCTGATAATTTAATTGTTTTTTATATTGTCATTTATTTGAGTATTGTTAATTCAATTTAAGTGATTTATTGCACCTGTAATTATCTAGATTTAGATAATTGCACATCTTAGGGGTTGTAACAAGGACTGATAGATGACTTGCAATCTTAGAACCCTTTAACTAGAATATAAAATTAGACTACGTGAGTAGCTAGATCTTAGGAACCTAGTTATTGAACTTAATCGTACATGTAATAGCTCTAGTTTATATAATTACATTGTTTTAGACAAAATAGTTGCACTGAGAAATAAATTATATTTAGCAACCGTTAAATTAAACTTGTGATTTAAGCTACGAGAGTACTTTAATATCACTATAGAATAGGACCTATGAATTAAGCCATGAGAGTAAACCTTAATTTATTATGGACTAAAATAAATTGTCATGGAGCTTAATTATTAAAACAATATGTCACGAGAGTAAAAGTAGGTTTAGTAGAGTTTGACATCCTAGAGAAGGCAACTCTATCTTAGGGTAAACGTTCAATTCAAGACTTCAAAGCTCAAGAGTTCCACAAATATTCACCATTTAGGGAAGATAGACGCCACCTCAACAAATCAAGCATTAATGACAACCAAGCAAGATCCACTAATCATAGAGATTTGATTAAAGGGAGGATCCCTTCCTCTAATCGCCCAAGACCTTGATGGAAGCTTTTCAAAATTCAAAATTTCCACATCAATGCATTCATATTTTAGCAAGGAAACTTCATCCATCCAAGCTAGCCAAAATTCAAATTCCTTCCTCCAAAAGTTTGGCCAAAACAAGCAAGAAAGACAAGGAAGAATTGGATAGAAATTCCCTTCATTATAACTGAAAATTACACTCTATTTTGTATTATTGCAGGGGGCAAATGACCACCTTACCCACCCCCATAGGAGTTGTTGTATCATTGCATACATGAATATTATTGTTGAATAGTTGATAGAAAACCTTGAGTGATTGTTTCGCTCCCCTCTCCCTCTCCTTCTCTTGTGTGCTTGTGTCACCGCTCTCCTTCCTCTCTACTCTCCAGGGCCCAGTTCTCTTCGCTAACCTATCTATCAAGAAGCTCTCATCTTCAACTTGGCCTAAGAACTCCTCAACACCATCATCAAGAAAGAACTCCTCCAAAGGCTTCACCCTCATGGCTAAGTCTTCTTCCTTGGCTTCTTAATTTTCTTATAGAACATGTTTCTGCACTAATATGAAATCTTTGTATTAAAGTGTGCGCAAAGGATTTGGATCTAAGGAGTTGCACATATCAACTCCTTCCCTCCCTCTATTAAATAGTTTTAAATCATGTTTAACAAGGGAACTTGTGAGGCCTAATGTCACGCCCCAAACGAGCACTAACCGAGCCAAGGTTAGCAAATTGCTCGTGAAGCACGATAAAAAAAAACCCACAGGACAACATCCCCTCTTTAAACTGATCATAAGGGCACAACACAATCATAACTCAACCTGCATATCCACTATCAGTACGATAAAATAAAACCAACTAATACGATCAAAATATCAACATGTACAATACTAACATCAGACGATTAGAAACGAAATCAAAATGAATCTGATCGATCACAATACCAAACCAAAAGATCGATACACTCGATTAATCAAAATTACCAACAATGTATCCACCAACTGAATCAAAACATATCAGCATAAATAACTCTAACTATCTAGCAGGTGCTGATATCAACTCCAGGGTGCAGGTCAGCTCTAGATGTAGCTATCACCAGCATCAAGAGCAACTTCCTTACCTGAGGCAAAGAAAAGGGAGTTAGCCCAAAAGGTTAAGCAGGAATCAACAGATATGATACTGCATCAAGTAACTGAGATATCAAATATACAAGATATCGCAATATGATAAGAACGCAACATGATAAGAAGCAACATTAACAACATATGAAAACCACACATGTGTCGTGCAATCAAGAGCAATGACCATATAATGCTCCATGATGAGCCCGCACTCTTATACAGAGTGTTTCCACCTTTGCTCACACGATGGAACAACTGCCTCAATGATAGCTCGGAGGTGTTGCGTCCAACACCCAGGTAACCCTGAAAAATCCCGAAGGACTCCATCTAGGAAACCTACCATCCGGGCCCATAGCCGTGAAACGGCATCTGGTATACTCCCTGGTTCGCTAGCCTACAGGGCACAGCCCTGGCTAACAGCTAGAAAAAATCATAATGTGGCATGACATATCATACAACTGCTCGATGGGCGACATATCACAACTATACAATAGATGGATCAACGGCTCAATAGCACATACGACCCCTGTAACAACATCACACAAGCATCTTTATGCGTGAATAAAAACAACATAGAGAGTGCAATGGATATTGAATCAAAATCAAACAATAGAGCTACAAGATATCATGGTATTTCTCACGTACTCAATATAACAACCAACCAATACCATGGTTGCAAAGATAAGGATAGGATTCCTGCTTGTATCACCGTAGCTCCTAGTGCATCTAATGCTCTCTGTCCGAGGACCTCCCTGTCCGACCTCGGTCCGAGTAACGCCTATACAATCACAAAATATAAAATACATCACATGACTATTAAATAACTGATACACGCATCTAAATCTATACAAATCTAACCTAGTATACAAGTATGGGTACGTATACCCATATATACATACATATACGCGTACACACTAACTAATTATCCCTATAATTAACCAAACACACACTAGGGTTAGCAAAGGTATGATCTTCACCTGAACCAACAACAAGGAAAGGTCAGCGGCTACAAACAGCGGCGAACGGTGGCCAACGACGGCGTAACAACTTCCAATAAGGAAGAAGGCATCGTTGGTGCCCGAACACACGCGCGCACGCTACCAGTTATTGCTAGAGGTGAATCTATGCTAACCAACAACGAATGGTGACTCGACGGCGAACGGCAGCGCACAACGAAGCCCCAACTCCACCACAAAGGATGAATGCTTCATCAGCGCTCGAACACACGCGAGCACACCACAAAAATACTACAAAAACACTACTGGAAGTGATCACCCTCACCAACTGAAGAAGGAGGAGGGTTGGGAAGCGCCGGAGCTTGAACAGCGAAGGAATCCGGTGAGCTCAGTGATGAAATCGGCTAAAAGGAGAGAAGGCGACGAAAATCGGCGAGAGGCGATGGAAGCAACGAAATTGGAAGAGGCGGCAACAAATTCGGCGAGAGAATGGAGAGAGAGAAGAATAGATTAGGATTAGATTAAATTAAAATTTCACATTTGCACTTTAGTCCACAGCTTCTTCCATTTTACTAAGTGGTCCCTGGGACCACATGGACATTACATTCTCCCCACCTAAAAAGAATTTGGTCCTCCAAATTCATACAACATTGATACGCACCGCAAGCGCACGGTGCTATCGAAGTAATATAAAAGATTATCGATCCCACAGGGAGCTAGGTCAAGTACCAACTATTCTGATTTTTAGAAGCTAAGCAATCCAATTTTTGTATTTTGAGAATAAAGTAAACTAACTCAACTATAAATAAAATAGGAAAATCAATGATAGAAACATGAAAGGTGTCTAATTGAGAGATATCAGGACTACGGAATTCACCACGTTGACTGATCTATCTGAACTGGAATTTAGTTGATGCATGAGTTTATCATTTTGCATAAGGAATCTCTCCTAAGGTACAGGTCACCCCCTCTCAGTGGTACAACCTGGTACTTATCCAAAACAATCTCCTACTCTCGCAGTGGATCATTTTAGATAAATCCATTGAGTTCTGTGAAAGATTATATTACCCTCGAGTGAAAACTAAGCACTCTCATGTCATGGATTCACAAGTTTTACCTAGGTGTTCCACTGCCATAATCCTCCTCTCGGTATGAATCGTGTCGACTAATGCACAACATTACTTGATCAAGGTAATATTATGAAATAAGCACAACTAAATAAAATATGCTCAGATAATACTCAAAACATCAAGAAAATTTAGTTCATACAAATAGATCACGTCAAAGGGCTTCATCTAAGCCTCAAATAAAGGTTTAAGCAAGAAAAGTCATACAAATCCACACAAATCAACAAATAAAACTAGAAACAAAGACTAAGGAGAGGTAGGAGAAGATGATGCAAACGTTTCTCCAAGTTTGGTGAAGATCCGTCGCTGCCCCAAAATCCTCTCCGGAAAGCCCTTGTCGCCGGTCCACTCGCCCTAGCCACTTCGCCCATCGATTTCTCCCCAATTAGGTCATAAAATTAGGGCTTTTATATCCTGTGTGTTCTCCTTCGAATAAGCTTTCCAAAAAGTCCTCCCTTGCTAAATTTGGACATCAATCGGGCTCAAAATCACCAAAAATTCGAGTGTAAATCGGGCTGCCTGGTAAGAATCACGGGAGAACCCCGTGGGGTTCACCAGCCGGTGAAATCCTCGGTACAGTTCTGTCAAAAAGAAACACCGGTTCACCAGGCCGTGAAGTTTTATGTACGTTTCTAGGAAAAGTTGTCTTCGAGAGAATCATGGCCGAACACCAAAATCATGGGTAAGCTGTGAAGTTTGCGAATCACGAGTGAACTCCGCCGGGTTCACTTGGCCGTGATTTTCAGGAAAAGCTCCGATTGATCCCAAATTTGCTGTGTAGCCTTGTCTCAGTACTAGAAATCACTCTATGGTTTTAGAATCTTCAAATAACCTCTAGAAATGACTGATTTTACCTGAAATTGCAAAAAGACAAGGGAAAGTGAAGATTCCAAACAAAGCAAGTAAATAAGCCTGAATATTACATAAAAGCACCAGAATATGCCTTGTTTTCGGATAAAATGATATCAGAAAATACTACCAAAATACAAGGCATCAAATCACTCCAGACTTAAATCTTTACTTGTCCTCAAGTAATAAACTAAGATGAAACTCATGACAAGTGTGAAAGAAGTTATACTAGCTAAAAACATACATGCAAGACAGAGAATATCTATAAACAGTCCATGATCCAGATATGAGAAATCAAATGATGAGATATTGATTAAAAAGTTTAGTAGATAGATCCCACAATCTCTAGAAGTCAAGGCATTCAGCTAGGGGCATACAAATAACTCAATTTAGCACATATACTACTTATGCAAATCCAATTCATCCAAAATCAACTTGTTGGGTTAGACACAAATGTATTATTGAAGAACAAGCATGATCACCTCTCATTGTGTTCAAGTATTAACACTAGCTTTCAAAATAGAAGGTGATATTAGACTTCAACTCATGTCTTAGGTACCACTGCCAATTTTTCGCAGTGCCAAGTAGAGGAGTATTCAAAACAGAATATGATATTAGACTTCAACTCATGTCTTAGGTACTACTGCCAATTTTTCGCAGTGCCAAGTAGAGGAGTCTTTATTTATTTTTTTGTGTTTTTTTTCTTTCTTTCTTTCTTGTTTTTTAATATTATGCTCTACAGATCACACTTATGATAATTTCCCAACAAGTAGCATGGAATCATTGAATGAATAAGTAAATATGTATCTCAGTATGAAATCATATGTAAACTACTAGCTTTCCATCCTTGAACATTCACAGAAATGCATAACCCACTAATTAACAATTTCAATCATTCCAATCAAAAGATTTCAGAATCATAGAATAAATGGATATGATCATATAATATATTCTAATTGGATGGTGCATTCAACATATCATAACCACTTCCTACTATGCATGGATTCAATCTCAAAGTTTACACATGGCTTTCATAAGATCACAGCATTCTCATAGATATCGTAGTGTATCATGGAATCAACAATTCATCACAGAAAGATCATCAAAATATTGCAATATCATTCATGCAAAACACTTGAATCAGACTCAATGTTTAATAATAAAAGCATTACATAATCACACTGTCATAATCCAGGCAAGAATATTAAAAAAAAATATCATCACAATAGCATGACAAATATATAAAATATCTCAATAGCATTATAAAATCAATTCGCAGAAGTGTCATTAGAAAATGTCGCATCCACACATAAAAATATACTACTACAAAGAGTAGCCTCGCAATCAAATCATAAAGTGTCAAGTACCATAGCATCACAACATGAATAAAATATCATAAAGGTATCATGAAATCACCACAGTATCAGTACAAAAGAGTATCAGTAGCAAAACAGAACATCATAGCAGTAAATAATAGCCTAAAAAGGTATTGCAACATAGATTACCAATTCATTAGTAGAGTAGCATATCTATATCATCAGATTTTTAGCACATCCATATATCCTAGAATCATCAGCATGTATGATGAAGTCATCAGCAGAGTAATCCTCACATCAAAGTATCACAGTATCACCACAGCATCCTCACCACAAAATCATAATCAAATAGAGCATAGCTATCATCGTAACATAGTCAAAATATCACAGTCATGTATCACAGACATAGCATAAGTCAGGGTCAGTCAGAATATAATTCGAAATGAATAATTAGAAGACTGAGCTTTAGTAATAACAAGCATCAGAATCATTCTCTCCCCACATAAAATTTGTATAGTCCTCTATGCAATAAATGTGTCGTGAGAGAGTGGGGGGGGGGGGGGGGGAATAAGAAAAAGTAATACTCACTTCTGCCACTTAAGCTTAATGTCCTCATCATCATAGATCATTTCAGTACCTTTCTCTTGAGGGTCATCTTCATCATCATCACCATCTCCCTAAATCTCATCATCTCTTCATAAAGTTCACCATAGCACCATTATTTTTCCTTTAAAAGTCTCATCATGGCTGCGAAATCAGTCAAGGGTCAGCTGTGAACTTCTTGTTGTAGAATGCAGCAATTGTAAAATTTTTCATCATGGCTGTAGCATCGGTCACGGACAAGATCATCAACATTCTAACACAAAAAAAAATAAATTATCAAACTTCATAATCAAAAGACTAAATAAATAAAACACACAATGCAAAAGTAAATAAAGTAGAAAAGACTTGGGTTGCCACCTAAGAAGCACTTGTTTAAGGTCATTAGCTCGACCGTAGTGTTATTCATAGATCAGAATGTATATGTAAACAACAAGGAGTTCATACCTTAAAGCATCAGAAAATGATTTCAAGTATATTTTTCCTTCATTAGTTACCTTGGTTGCTTCCCTATGCAAATTTTCAAATTATACCTTCTTTAGGATGACCTATTCAAGTGAATCAAGGAGTATAGCAAAAGATTGAGGTTCTTCATTGTCCTTCACCTTCTCTTCAGCTGCAAAACAGATTTCTACAGGTTCCACAAGTAATTCGTCAATCATAGCGTGGTTACTTGTAGGTTCCACAAGTAATTCGTCAATCATAGCGTGGTTAACTACTTTCTAAACAACATCAACATTATGACAAGACCCTACAAAATAAGGTATATCCTCAAGTGGTTTCTCATGTTCTATCTCCTCTTTTGATTGTTCTGGTTGAAATGTCTCAGGAGATCTAATCTCAGTGTCATGTGCAGGCATCCTAGGCTCCTCAAGTTGTTTCCCATTGCAAGTTATATTTGTATTGCAACATTCAGTCGGGTTTATCTCAGGTTGAGATGGGAGTTTACTAGAGGCTCTTATAGAGGTGCTAGCTTGATTAGCCAATTGGGTTTCCAACATCTTATTGTGGGCCTCAAGAGCATCTAGTCTAGATGTTAGTTGCCTAATGTCTTCACTAACACTCTCAATTTTCTTGTTTTGTGCAGCCAAAGTCTTTGGTTGTGACTCTAGGTTAGACTTTTGAGGTGACACAAACTGCCTTGGTTGAAATTCAGGAGGTTGCCTTCACTAACACTCTCAATTTTCTTAGTTTGTGTAGCCAAAATCAAATACTCTCGCATGAGCTTTTTTAAGCCTTTTTTAAGGCTAGTTAACATTAGTTATTAACGTTAGCCTTGATTGAAATGTTAGCATTTAATGCACATTAAAGATATATATATATATATATTTAATTTTCCTAACACCGGCCTCAACAGCCTATTGGATATTTTATTTGAAAGAAAAACATCCGGCCTCAATGGCTTATTGAATATTTTGGATTTTATAGATATCAAGTCTCAATGACTTGTTGGATAATCAATTTGGAAAATACTCGGCCACAAAGGCTTATAGGAAATTTTAATTTATGAATTATCCGACCTCAGCGGGATGTTGGATATTGAATTTGAAAAATATTCGACCTCAATGGCTTATTGGATATTCTAATTTATGAATTGTCCGGCCTCAGCGACTTGTTGGATATTCAATTTGAAAGAAAAACATCCGCCCTCAATAGCTTCTTGTATATTTTATATGAAAGAAAAACATCCGACCTCAATGGCTTATTAGATATTTTAATTTGTGAATTATCCAGCCATAGCGACTTGTTGGATACTCAATTTGGAAAAGTATTCAACCTCAATGGTTTGTTTGATATTTTAACCTTAGCAAACACAACATCATATTGAGGAGTTACGCCCCGACGATAAATGTCAACGTACACACCTCCCAAATAATATTTTATTATTATAAATTAAGGTCTTCAGAAATTTTTTATCCAGCCTTGATGGCTTATTGAATATTTAATTTTGGAAGATATCCGGCCTTGATGGCATGTTGGATATTCTAATCGACTCAAACTATCCTCAGCTGTCAAAATATATATTTTTCTCATGATCATTCATTTGAATACATAGATCTTCTTTAACACAAGTCTCAGATTAAAAATCTGATATCATATTTAGAAAGATCACGTTTGATTTAATAGAGATTAACTCCTTGATCATGTCAAAAGTCAACTAGTTGACCTACATATGCTCAGATCATTTTCAGCCATTGATTTTATATTTAGATCAAACTCTTCACGACCATTCATTTAAACTCGCAAATCTGCTTCAATTCAAGTCTTGGATCGAAAATCCGATATTTTATTTGGGAAGATCATATTTGATTTAATAGGGATCAACTCCTTGATCATCTCAAAAATCAATCGGTTGACCTAGATATGCTCAAATAATTATCAGCCGTTCAATTCATATTTAGATCAAATTCATCATGAACATTCATTTAAATTTATAGATCTGCTTCAAATCCAATCTCGGATTGAAAATCCAATATTATAGTTCGAAAGATCAAGTTCGATTTAATAGAGATCAACTCCTTAATCATATCAAAAGTCAAACAGTTGACCTAGATATATTCAGATCGCTTTCAGCTATTGATTTTATATTTAGATTAAACTCACCACAACCATTCATTTAAATTTGCAGATCTACTTCAATTCAATCTCGGGTCAAAAATCGGATATTATATTTGGGAAGATCATGTTCGATTCAATATGGATCAACTCCTTGATCATGTCAAAAGTCAATTAGTTGACCTAGATATGCCTAGATAATTTTCACCCGTTCATTTCATATTTAGATCAAATTCATCATGACCATTCATTTAAATTTAAATATCTGCTTTCAATCAAATCTCGGATCAAAAATCAAATATCATAGTTGGAAAGATTAGGTTCGATTTTATATGGATCACTACTTGATCATATCAAATGTCAACCGGTTGACCTAGATATGCTCAGATCATTTTCAGCCATTCATTTAAATTTAAATATGATCCATTCGTACGCATTTGATTGATCCTGACCATTCAATCAAAGTAAAAAAATCTGGGCCGTTCGATCGACGTTTGATTTAATCTAATATGTTAGATTTCGACTAGATGAATCGCTGTCATTGGATTTAGTTTATTAAATCAAATTGATGTCCGTCGTCCTATGTTGCTTGGAGTAATCTAGACCATAACTTTTTGTTCAAATCAAGATCATTAGATATGATGCAGACGGATCTGAACCGTTGGATTTGATATGGACGAATCAAATTCGTTCAATTCAATTTATTAAATCGGATTAATTTGATCAATTCGATTAAGCTTGAAGTAATCTCGATCGTCAATTTTTATTCAAATCTGGACTGTTAGATTTGATATGAATGGATTTGGACTGTTGGATTTAGTTTATTAAAACGGATCAATATCAGCCGTCCGATTAAGCTTGAAGTAATCTTGATCGTTGGATTTAATGCATATCTGGACCGTCTATTTCATCTGAATAAATATGAACCATTAGATTTAATTTATTAGATCAAATTGATCTCGGCCATTCGATTTTTCTTGAAGTATTATAGATCGTCGATTAACATTCAGATCTAGACCGATGATTTTAAGTGGACGAATCTCAGTTGTCCGTCCTTTCTCTCGTCACTCACGACGGAGACTACCGCGTTCGAAAACAAGGGTTCGTTGTTGACTACTGCTCGTCGCTCCTCCATCCAATCAACTTTGGGGGTACCTTCTCTATGTCCAGAAGGACTCGTGGTCGGAGTTTGGTGCCGTTTGATGAAGAATCAGCTGCGAATCGAAGGTTCGAAGTCGCCTCGGCAAAAATAGGGTTGCCGGCATGAAATCACTCAATTTTAGTGATCCGATGATCGGATGGACGAATCCTCTAGCTAGTAGATTTGCTAGTGTAAAGAGAGCATGTAGGCATAATTTGAGCACAATCCAACAGTCGGATGTCGAGTTCTTGTAGTAGAAGCATCGGTGGATGAAATGGGCTTTGGCGTTGACAGCTTCATACGCGGGCGTCTGTTGTTGGCCCTTCAAATGACGACGGTAAAAAAATTTTTCTCGTCCAAATAACACGTCAATCTTGCAAGACTCTTAAAATTAAAATGATGACAATGTCAATGAGGGGATATAAAGATCCCAGAAAAATTTAAGAGATATAAAGATCCCAAGAAATAATAGGATATGAAATCCTTGACTTTGCAGGATATAAAAAATCCTTGACTTTTAAAATTGCCTGTGGTTCCCGATAGCTCGGCGATAGCATCAGAGGAGAGGGAAGAGCAATTGGTAGTGTCGGCGAGGAGAGAGGAGTGTTGGCGTCAGGAGCAACCTAGGTCGGGTTCACTTCACATGGATTCGAACCTAGTAATAAGATGAAGTTTGAGACAAAGTCAGATTAGACTGAGATTTAAGTCGGTGCTAAGTTTAGGGTGGCACAGACAATCACAAACTCATGGACGGCAGCTGAATCGCCAGTGATCACTTGTTGCAGTTGAATTTTATTAGTGTTGACTCAAATGATCCTCTCTCTCTCTCTCTCTTTTTATGAAGAAAGGCTCTTTTAGCTTATTAAAGCTTTTCCTATTTCATTGCTCAGCCAATGAACTGAGAAAATCAACTTGGCTCAAGGTAAACAATTTTTATTCTTCTTTATTCTTTTTTTATTTCACTCGCTTCTCCCTTTCCATGCTTAGGAGATAGATGGCACAAACATCTCCATGTATAAGGTTCCCAGATAGGGACGATGCATAGAATTTTTATTTTCCTCACCTACTACTCCAACAAAAAGCCTATAAATCACTAATGTGATACATTATTATTATTATATTAAAAACGATATGACACATGGTACGAGGTACCTTTCAAGGAATAAGGTTAGACTATTAGGTACCCTACACTGCATAAATCTTAGGTTGTCCAGCAAATTAGGAAGATTCTTGTCTAGGAATTTTTAAGCTATCTAACAAAATAGCTCAGGCAATATTACCAAATGTGGAGAGTGTCAGTTAGTTCAACTGGTAAGGACCTTAGTTGTTGTCTTATTGATAACAAAGTCTTGGGACCTCATGAGAAAAATGGCTAGGAATCTTAAGCAGAAGATATCTATATTGTTCATCTCTCAAAATTATAAATCTTAAATAAAGGGGCACATGCATAGGAGATAGATGGCACAAATATCTCCATGTATAAGGTTCATAGTTAGGGACCATGCATTTGATTTAATTGCCTAATTTTTTTACTGTTGGGTGGACAAATGATACAATAATTAATAAAATATATAAATCAAGTTTTTTTTTTTTAAAAAAAAGCCTCTTGAAAGAGGGAGGGGAGAGTGGTTCAACAAATCTGCAAATAGAAGCTCCACTAGTATACAAACAAGTGGTATGTAAAATTAAAAATACTCAAATCAATGGGCTAGGGCGAGACTCGAGAGGCGACTGGTGAGGGCGAGAGGCAACTGATGACAAGTGAATATTGAGGGCGAGAGGCGACTGGAGAGGGCGAGACTTGAGAGGGAGAGGCGATTGGCGACTGGCTTGGGTGAGTGTAAGAGCAGTGACTGCGATTGCAAGAGTCGTTGGCGTCTTGGCAAGGGCGAGCTGCTCAAGCGATCAGCCGAGACCGAGAGTCGAGGAAATCAAGCAACTTAGGAGCTAAGGAAATCGATGGTGCTGCTGTGATTTGTGAGATAAGTTAGGGTAAATCGCCGAAGAAACTAATGGTGCTGCTAGGATTTGCAAAACAAGTGTCACGACACACGAGCCGAGGAAATAAAATGTTATATATATATATATATATTCAATAAATCGTTAAATTTATTAAACAAAAATTTTTTTACCGTAATGTTTACTGAATACCGAATATTATTAATTCTATTACCGTTACCGATTTTACCTCGATAAAATCGATAAAAATCGGTAAGTACCGATTAATGCTCAGCCCTAATTTTTAGTTAATAACTATGAAAGTAGAAAATTTACTCAGGTAGACATCGGGTTGTACTACTGAAAGATGGCAATTCATACACACGAATAAAACTCCTTTAGTACAATAAAATTCTTTAATATGATAAATCTTGCTAATGTTGTTATATGATAACAGTATGGTGAACCTGAAGTTCTGATCTTTCATTAACATGTTTACAATACTTTTTTGCCTTCTACTAGTGAATTTAGTAGTTTAATTTAACTAGATTCTAAAATCATTCTATTTTAATCCATCAAGCTAATAATCTTCGAATGAGATGCTACTTGGTCATTAGTCCATTGGGATGATATTTTTTTATTACTTCAATAAGTCATGGACTTCCGGCGAGCCCATCAGCGGTGAAGAGCTCCGCAATGCACACCTTGTGTAGTTCACGCCAGTGGTCACCGTAGCGCATGAAGACCAAATCGGATTGGTCATACAAGAGCTTGGAGGTGGCGCTGGCTTTTGAGAGGAGGATGAGCAAGTAGAGGAGAGCAAGGAGATGGCCAACCATATCTCAACATTTGAGTGTTCTGGAGTGACCTATTGCCCATAATATCTAAATTATATATTTTATATTAATTTTTTTAAAAAACTAATTGATAATAGTAAATCTACAACCATAAGATAATAACCCAACCAAATTGATTAGTCACAACTTAATGACCAAATGGGTGATTTAAAAAAAAAATTATAAAATTAAATGAAGAAAAAAATGCTACTCAGGGAAAAGTTGCATGAAAGAGATGGCGGAGTAGAAATTGTCTCAACTAACTTGTCTTCAATGGGAATTATTTGTAATCTAGTATTATCTCTTCACTGAAGTTGTCGCTAGAACAAAGAACCAAAGTCCACGAAATTCAGGATCTATTACACGATATTCAAAATCTGTTATACGATATTATATTGATGTTATACAATATTCAGAATCTGTTATACAAAAATATTTTTGAAAAATTTTTTGCAACTGCATCAAGATTTGTGCAACACAAATTACGGGACCCGCTACAAAAACGCAGCCATACATGCATCCCTTGCAATCTTATATACTTGTCCACTCTCTGTGATGTCTACGTTGGTGTTATTTTATAGCAGTGATTATCGTAATACATGTTGCAATTTTTGATTGATTTACAGAGGAGATGCTGTTACGTGGATTTATTTATCGTTTTCATAAATAATTAGCTAACCTTAATTAGGTTTGTGCTCGTTGGAGTGTAACACTGCCGTATCTCGAAGCAGCCAGAAACAGCGGCGATCGTCGGTGCACCGTAATACCAGGTGCTTCACCCATGTCGATGTCTTCCCTCGCCGCCACTCCATCAGGCAAACCCCAATCGAAATAGTACAGGAGGTTCGCTAGCACAAGCTCCACCATCAGCAGCGCAGAATTCTTAGCTGGACAAATCCTTCGCCCTTCCCCAAACGGGATGAGCCTGAACCCATCGTCCTGCCACTCCCCCGATATGAACCTCTCGGGATGGAACTCGTCCGGCTTCTCCCATGAGCTCGGGTCCTTTCCAATTGCCCATGCATTGATGTAGATCATGGTCTTCGGCGGGATGTCGTGACCGTTCAGTGTAATGTGTTGTAGCGTCTCCCGGGCAACAAGCAGTGGGGCGGGAGGGTGGAGCCGCAGGGTCTCCTTCACCACGCATTTGAGGTAGTCGAGCTGGTGGAGGTCGGTCTCCTCCACCTTGCCTTTGTTCCCGAGGCGGCCTCTCACATCAGCCTGAGCTCGTTTCATCTGCTCTGGATGCCTTATCAGCTCCGTCATCGCCCACTCTAAGGCCGACGAGGACGTGTCGGATCCAGCAACGAATATGTTCTGCTTAATCCTTAAATTGATTAACACAAGCAATCAATGAAAAACGATGAAAACAAGTGTGACATACCATAAGCACCCCTTTGATGTGTTCGTCTGTCACAGTATTTGAACCATTTCTCTGAACTCGGAGCAGAGCATCGACGGTGTCGTCGCCCTCCTCGAAACTTTGCCTCTTCGGATCAAGGTGGTCATCTATCAGCTGCTGGTAGAAGGCGTCGAGCTCAAGAAAGACATCCTGAAGCCTCGCCTGCATCCCCCGCAGTTTGTCCACCCAACCAAGTGCCGGGAAATAGTCCTCCAAGAACAACCCCATGAACAGCGCCTGCGTTTCGTTCAGAAGATGTTGGAACCGAGCAGGCTGCTCTCCTTCCCGGTCGTAGCAGTTGCCAAAGGCTGTTCTGCATGTGAAGTCGGCTAGGAGAGAGATCAACATCGCGCTCAAATTGACGACAGCGGCCGACGAGGAAGCAAGCGACCATATCGTTTGCATGCACCGCTCGACCTCCTCCTCTCTGATGGCTCTGAACGACGCGATCTTCTTGGCAGTGAATAGCTCCACCACGCATACCTTGCGCAGTTGGCGCCAGTGGTCGCCGTAGGGCGCGAAGGCGACGTCGGAGCGGCCATATGAAAGCTTGGATGTGGAGGTGGTGTGCGGGCGGCTGCTGACGGCGAGGTCGTGTGTCTTGAGGACCTGTCTGGCGAGGTCGGCGGAGGAGATGACGACGGTGGGGACTTGGCCAAGCTTGAGGAAGATGATGGGGCCATAAGCTTTAGAGAGCTCAAAGAAGGACTGGTGGGGTAGGGGTTTGGTTAGCATCTGGTGGAGGTTGCCGATGATGGGGAGCTTTGGGGGGCCGGGAGGCAGCTTCCATGGGGACTTGTTGGATCTTGTTCGCTTCCTGCTACGAGAGAGGAGAATGAGGAGGAGCATGGAGAGCAGAGCAAGGACGTTGGCCAGCGATGCCATGAGGTGATCGATTGCCCTGTCCCTTCTTCCAGTTTCTGATGATGTTATACCCTTAAAAATTTTTAAGCCCCCGATTTTTAGTAAACTCCCTATCGAACATTGCATTTGGAAAAAAAAAAAAGTGGGGACGCTGGGATCCAGAGTCCCAGCACGCCTGTCAAGAGAATTTTCTAGATTGAGTGTCTAGTGTCTAGTGTCTAGTGTCTAGTGTTTGGATGCAAATAGAATACTACATCCACCTGCTATAAGTGACCCTCTTGATATTTCAAAGACAAAGGGCAGGTCTAGGAAAATTTGGTGCTCAGTGCCAAAAATGTCGCGTGCCATTTGCGGACTGAGCTATGGACACAGCGATGCCGCAAATTCCTGTATTTTGCCCAGTTTTGCCCTTTTTTCTCAGTTTTTTTTTTTTTTTTTTTTTTTTTTGTGTGTTTTGGCTTTGATCTAATGAAATCGGAGAGATAAGATGCGGCTTGACTTTTTCATAGATGGCAATTTAGACTTGTGCTCTGATTGATTCCGCCTACTTCCAGTGAATTCAGATACTTATCTGTAAAACTGACACGAATTCAAGTTTTATAAGTAAGCTTCAGATTATATAATTGAGAAGACTAACTTGACATGTCTGCATCTTTTCATGAAACTCTCTGTTAATAGTGAGTAAGCTCTAGAGTCTCAGCGACTACAACTCGTGGAATAATTTGTTCAACAAATAGTAGGAGCTTGAACTCATCATCCTCCTGCTCCTATGATATGAACCTCGCTGAATCGAACTCATTCGACCTCTCCCATGAGCTCGGGTCCTTGCCAATTGCTTAGGCATTGATGTAGATCATGGTCTTCGGCGGGATATGGGGCTTTGGTTAGTATCTATGGAGGTTACTGATGATGGGTAGGGATGGTAACAGAGTGGATCGGGATCGGGGTCGGGGTTGGATTTTGTCTATCGCCCACCCGTCCCCAACTTACATAAATCCATCTCCAGCCCCGACCTCAATCTCAAACCCAACGGGTTTAGAAAACCCAGCCCTACACCCGACCCCGCATGGAAACTCGACCCCGACCGATCTAAAAAATAAATATATATTATAAATAATATTTTAAAATTATTTTTCATTACATATTCATAATATATAAATAAAAAATATTTTACATAAACTATACAATCATTTTTTATATCAAACTACTATAAATTTAGTACCTAAATTATAACTTATAAAGGGTAAATTTATCATTTTAATGATCGGAGCGGGTTCGGGATAGGGTTTGGGGTGGTTACCTAAATTTCCATACCTGACCCCGACCTGACTTTATCCCCTCGAGTTTTCTCTGAACCCGACCCGAGACCCAATCAACTCAGATTTTCCCAGTTGACTTGGGGTCAGGTCGAGTCGGGGCGGAGCGGGGATCGATTTTCTTGCCATCCTTAATGATAGGGAGCTTGGGTGGGCCAAGACGCAACTTCCATGGAAACTTATTAGATCTATCGGAGAGGAAATGAGCAAGGACGAGGAAGATGACTTGTGAGATCAAGTGGCGACCGGTGCCCATATCTCAACATTATTGTCCATAATATCTAAATTATATATTTTATATTAATTTTTAAAAAACAAATTAATAACAGTAAGTCTAGAAAAAACTATAAAATTAAATTAGAAAAAAAATACTACATGATAGAAAAGTTGCATGAAAGATATGGTAGAGAAGAAGCTGACGAAACTAACTCTTATTCAATGGAAATTATTTGCAATCTAGTGCTATATTTTCGTTGAAGTTGTCATCAGCATAAAGAGCCAGAGTCGACGTAGCAATCACAAGGAATCGATTTGTTGGACAAGCACTAGAGATTTATGCGAAAGGAGCCTGTGCGAAAGAGGAGTGCCAAAGGTTTCTTTCAAGAGAGGGATGAAAGGGAAGACGAAAGACACAACAACAAAGGAAAAAATTTAAAAATTTTTAAATTAACTATGGTTAAATAAGATAATAACCTGACTAAATTGATTAGTCACATCATAACGACCAATTGCGTGATTCAGAGGAAAAACTATAAAATTAAATGCAGAAAAATAATAACATGAGAGAAAAATTATTCTTGTACAAGAAGAGCATGTCCGAAAATGTCCAAACTAACTCGTCTTTCCATGAAAATTATTTGTAATATAGTGCCTTGTCTTCGCCAAAGTTGTTCCTGTACGAGAAGCTCAACAAAGCAGGCAGAAGAAATCAATTTGTTAGAACAGCATTAGATATTTATGCGAAAAGGGCCCAGACTGAGTAGTAGCGCCGTAAGTGCCTTCCGAAAGAGGAATGAAGGGGAAAATGAAAGGCAAGGAAAAGTCAAAAATATTTTAAACTAATTATGATTAACTTAATTTTTTTTCTTCTCCTTTGTAGGCTATTTTAGGAGCAGTTGAGTGCTCTAATCTGTCAAACACTAATTTTAAGGCGGCAACGGAAATTTTAGAAAGTAATAACTAATAGTGCATGGCACTGTTAGTAGTGAAAACAGATGCTATTATTTATTATTATTATTATTTTATTGAAAACGATATGTCACATGCTACGAGGTACCTAGAGAGTTGTATGGTCCTGTACACTCCATGCAAATTTTTTGTCTTAGGAATCTTTTAAGCTATCCAACAAAATAGCGCGGGCACTATGAGAGCTAAGAAGTTGAGCCCAACTAACAACTGTAAGCTTTGTACAATATACACGTCGTTAGACTAACTCTCACCTCTTGAGGAAAATGCCTAGGAATCGTAAACAAAAGATACTTATACATGCATAGGAGATAGATAGATAGCACAAATATCTCCATGTACAAGGTTCCTAACTAGGAACCATACAACTTGGCAACTTGACAACTAGATCCGACCCACTAGGGAGAGAGAGAGATGGCACAAATATCTCCTTGCGTCTGCCACTTTCACTCGCTATGCAAAATTCTTATCCACGGCTTCCCCTCGCGTTGTCACCATCTCAACTCATACCCTCTTTTGCCGTCTTTCTTCCTTGGCCTTCTATTTACTTCAATACACAAAATCTAAATATATGATTTGAGTCTGAAGAGGGCATCTAAGTCTTAGGTGAAAAATTATTTTATAGTATATAAAGATAAGTTTATTATTATTAAATTGGTATAAGGATTTTAAATTGGATCATATTATTATTTACCTCTTTAGGTTAATTGGTATAAGTATTTTAAATTGGATCATTCATCTAAGTCTTAGGAGAATGATTTATGAAGTTCATCCACATTAAGAAGGAGATTAAACTCTTACACAATGTTTACTTGGACGGATGGAAAGTGCAAAGGAAAAGAAAGAAGAAAAGAAAGGAAAAATAGATGGATGGAATGTATTATAAGTTTTCCTTCTTTGTGTTTATTTGGAAGAAAAGAAAGTTTGAGGGACTGATATGTATATCCCAATTTTTATTTTTTTTACTCATATTATATATATACTATTAATATCTTAGACTTATTAAATATTAAATATTAAATATGAGCAGCGACAGTGAGGACAAACAGCAACTATAAGAATGAGTAATGACGGCGAGCTCAAGCAAGGATGTGTAGTTGAGGAAAGCTCATAGTGAGCAAAGACGAGCAGCAGTGAGGTGAAAAGCGAGGTGTGAAGTTAGTAAAGTTAAAACATAGATTCAATTTTCCATCTAGGCGAAAAGCAAATTGAGGGATTAATACCTAAGTTTCCCTCTTAAACTATCTATTCGTCGAAGTAAACAAGCTTATACTCCTTTCCTTCATACTTTCTCTCCTTTCCTTCTAACTTTCCTCCCAAGTAAACAACACTTATAGTGATCAAGACTTATTTCTCATAGTTTTATTTTTTATTCCTTAGATAAATGTAAAGTGTTTAAATTACTTCTTATTTCATAGCTCTTTTCACCAAAATTCCTTGAATACATCCTTGATTATCGTGTTTCGAAATTTACCTATATCATTGAACCAAAACTTTTATATTTTTGACCTTATTGTAGTATTTAACCCTAAAACCATATTTTTCTTTGGCAAAATCTTATAAAACTAGTATATTTAGAAAGTAGACTTTCTATCTTTCCAACGATTAAAATAGCACTCAATTCGGACTTCAAATAAACTCAAACGAGTCAAATTAATTTGAACCAAATATGTAGGCCGAACCGAATCGGCTGCATTGGGCCAAATAGGCCTAAACTGAGCTTTTTCGACCTCCAATTGCTATTTCTTCAAATCTAGCCGTTTGTAACCTCAAAAAACTATATAAAAACATTCTCAAAAGCCCTAGAACCAATAGACATGATCTTCAAAAATATTTGTGCCCAAAAGAGCTTCCTTTTCTCTTGAAATCTCAATGATAAACTGAACCATTAGATTCAATTTATTAGATCAAATTGATCTCGGCCATTCAATTTTTCTTGAATTATTGTGGATCATCGATTAACATTCAGATCTAGACCGATGATTTTAAGTGGACGAATCTCAGTTGTCCGTCCTTTCTCTCGTCACCCATGACGGAGACTACCGCATTCGAAAACAAGGGTTCGCTGTCGACTGGTGCTCGTCGCTCCTCCATCCAATCAACTTCGGGGTACCTTCTCTATGTCCAGAAGGACTCATGGCCAGAGTTTGGTGCCGTTTGATGAAGAATCAGCTGCGAATCGAAGGTTCGAAGTCGCCTCGGCGGAAATAGGGTTGCCGACATGAAATTGCTCAATTTCGGTGATTCGATGATCGGATGGACGGATCCTCTAGCTTGTAGATTTGCTAGCGTAAAGAGAGCATGTAGGCATAATGTGAGTGCAATCCGACAGTCGGATGTCGAGTTCTTGCAGTAGAAGCATCGGCGGATGAAATGGGCTTTGGCATTGACGGCTTCATACGCGGGCGTCTGTCGTTGGCCCTTCAAGTGATGACGATAAATTTTTTTTTCTCGTCCAAATAACACGTCAATCTTGCAAGACTCTTAAAATCAAAACGATGACAATGTCAATGAGGGGATATAAAGATCCCAGAAAAATTTAAGAGATATAAAGATCCCAAGAAATAATAGGATATGAAATCCTTGACTTTGTAGGATATAAAAAATCCTTGACTTTTAAAATTGCCCGTGGTTCCCGATAGCTCGGCGATAGCATCAGAGGAGAGGGAAGAGCAATTGGTAGTGTTGGCGAGGAGAGAGGAGTGTTGGCGTCAGGAGCAACCTAGGTCGGGTTCGCTTCACATGGATTCGAACCTAGTAATAAGATGAAGTTTGAGACAAAGTCATATTAGAGTGAGATTAAGTCGGTGCTAAGTTTAGGGTGGCGCAGACAATCACAAACTCATGGACGGCAACTGAATCGCCAGTGATCACCTGTTGTAGCTGAATTTTATGAGTGTTGACTCAAATGATCCTCTCTCTCTCTCTCTTTTATGAAGAAAGGCTTTTTAGCTTATTAAAGCTTTTCCTATTTCCTTGCTCAGCCAGTGAACTGAGAAAATCAGCTTAGTTCAAGGTAAACAATTTTTATTCTTTTTTATTTCATTCGCTTCTCCCTTTCCATGCTTAGGAGATAGATGGCACAAACATCTCCATGTATAAGGTTCCTAGCTAGGGATGATGCATAGAATTTTTATTTTCCTCACCTACTACTCCAACGAACAGCTTATAAATCGCTAATGTGATATAGTATCTACCTATCTTGCCAAGTTGACATCCTTAGGTGCATTGGATGTAATTGTTTGCTTTTCGCTATTGGTCAGACAAATACTACATTAATAAAAAAACTATATAAATTAAGTTTTAAAAAAAGCCTCTTAAAAGAGGGAGAGGGAGAGGAAGTGGTTCACAATTCGAGCTACTCTATTAGGGGATTGTCTCTTTGTAGAATCATCGGGGGTGCCACTTAGACCGGACAAAATTGTCTTAATCTAACAACTCAACTTGTTGTTTTATGACTTTAAATATGAATTTTCATCTTTTAAAGTAGTTTTAAAATACTTGTACTTGATTTAAATATTATTGTGCTTATTTACGTGTTTATCTTTGACCAAGATTAACATATTATTAGAAGTCGCAAGAAGAACTGAAAGGTAAATTGTGACATCGGATCTACAATATTTAGACAGATAGATTGGATCACGAAATTAGATCCAATTGATTTTAGGGATTACATGATTTATCAAGAATTTAATCAGTCTATTTTAAGTTAATAAACATCAAGATAGTGAATTAACTAGAGTACACACCGAGTTATGCTGTTGAAAGTGGGTAATTCATACACTCGGATAAATCCCCTTTAGCATAGTAAAATGCTTTAATCTTGATAATATTGTCATTGTGATAACCATGCTTTAATTTTACTATTTATGAAGTTCATGATTTTGTGATAGAATCAAAGTTGATTTAGTATATATGATAAGAGTATATATGATAAGCTAATAGGGCATTTGTTACTAGTTGATGAAGTAGAGAAAATAAATGAAAAAAAATAGTTTTCGAAGTTGAAGGGAAAAGAGTGAAACTTGCATGCCATCTCATGCATGTCACCTCATACTTGCATGAGAAGTAGGGATGGCAATATGGGTTATGCTTAATGGGTACCCGTCATACCCGAACCTGTTTACAGCTAATCGGGTAGCTGATTATCGGGTTCGGTTCGGGTATGGGTAATATATATACTACCCGACCCGGGTTCGGGTAGTATACATTGGATACCGCCGGGTTCGGGTAGTATACATTGGATACCCGGGTTCGGGTATGGGTAATTATTATTTAGTAATCCTATAACCCACTAACCCTAAATTATTTAACTTACCTGGAGATGAGAAAACCCAAAATCGTTGCTGCCGCCGCATCACCCCTTCGCTACTTGGGAGTTCCATCGAAGAACGGTGATTAGTCTTTTACCCTCGTAGTAGGTGCACAAATTCTCTGCTCCCTTTTTCCTTTCTTCTATTCAAGTGGATCGATCGTTGTCCTTGTGCTCGATTTTGTGTGGTTCTTAGCCCCTTTTATATGCTGAGTTACACTTACGGGGTTTTCTCTACAATCCGAGTAGTTTAGCTTGTTGATTTGAGATATCTTGGGTATTTTGGTTCGCTTCTGGTGCGAGATGAATCCTGTTCATATCATGACGTCGGTTGTTTGGATATGCATCAGACTTCAGATGTTTTACTAACTATTCATCTCCTATGATATACACTAGTTGTTAGTGCGCTACTTTATATGGTGACATCAGACCCCCACTTCATCCTCTGCTAGTATGGATCTGAGAGTTGTTAAAGGTCTTGTGTTATATTTGATGATTTTAGATATTAAAATAATCAATTGAGGGATGCACCGAGTAGATGTTTCTAGGTTTTCTTGTGTCAAGATTGCTCTAGGTATTCGCTGTTAAGATTGTTGTAGGTATTCGTTGAGGGAACTTTTATATTTTTCTAATTGTGCAGTTCATCATCTAAGGGATGGTTCTTAATGTAGTTCTTAGTTCTATAATGCCATCAGCTGATAATATAGTTATATATTTTCCATGGTTGTTTAATTCATTCTTTTATAGGAAAATAGGTTATTATAAAATGTCATCAGATGATAATATCAAGAATGTGGATGATAACGGCAATATAACAATTTCACCTTCAGTAATCATAGAGACAATTACAGGAGAAACAACTATGTCTACAACAAGCCAATCAACTACACCAGAATCTTCGGCACCAACTGCTCCATCTCCAAGTCCATCCAATGATATTGGTTCAACTCAAAATGTGTCATCTTCAAGTAAACCACCGTTAGGCGATTCAACTCACAAACGCCGAAAATTAACTTCAGATGTTTGGGATCACTTCGAAAAGAAAATTATATATGGTTTAGATGTTGCAATTTGTAATTATTGTAAATCTTCTCTGAAGGCTAGTAGCAAAAATGGAACAACGGCCTTGAAAAATCACATGAATACATGTTCAAGTAAAAATAATTCTAAGATTGATGTACGCTTGGATAAGCAAAAACTACTTAGTTTTGAAAGAAAAAATGATTGGAAAATTTCAATTTGGAAATTTTACATTTGATCAGGATGTTTCAAGGCATGAATTGGCATCTGCTATTGTTTGACATGGATACCCCCTTTCTATAGTTGATCATTGTGGCTTTAGAAAATTTGTTGCTAGTCTTCAGCCGCTTTTCAAAATGGTCTCTCGAAACACAATTAAGGATGATATTTTCAAGATCTATAATTTAGAGAAATTGAAGTTATTAAATGTGTTTGAGAAATTGAAAAGCTGAATAGCTATTACAACAGATATGTGGACTTCAAATCAGAGAAAAGGTTATATGTCCATCACTGCCCATTTTCTTGATGACTCTTGGACTTTGCAAAGTCGTATTTTGAGGTAATTTTTTATTTATATAATATGTGTATTCAATTATTTTATGAGTTTATGAACTAATATTGACCTTAATGTCTACACATGTAGGTTTGTTTATGTCCCAGCACCTCACACAATGCATCTTCTTGCACAAGAATTGATAGATGGATTAACTCAGTGGAACATAAAAACTAAGATTTCAACCATCACAATTGATAATTGCAGTTCTAATGATGGTATGGTTTCTATTATCAAAGACAAGCTATTTTCTGAACTTTTGCTTGATGTGAAATTTCTTCATGTGCGATGTTGTGCTCATATTTTAAATCTTGTGGTAAAAGATGGATCAATTATAATTGAAGATGCAATTGAAAGAATTCGTGATACGGTTGCATTTTGGTCAGCAAGTCCGTCTAGAGTAGAAAAATTTGAAGATGTGGCTCGTCAAGTAAAAGTTGTTTGTTCAAAAAAATTGAGTCTTGTTTGTAGAACTAGATGGAATTCAACTTACTTGATGCTCGAGACTGCGATAGGGTATAAAGACCTTTTCCCTAGGTTGAAACTTAGAGATAAATATTATACTTGCTTACCTAGTGAAAAGGATTGGGAGATAGCCGCAAGCATTGCTGAGAAATTACGAATATTTTATAAAGCCACTGAATTATTTTCTGGAACTACATATTCTACTGCAAATTTATATTTTATCCAAGTGTGTTGGCTTCGAAATGCAATAGTAAGTTGGATGTTTTCTGATGATATCTTAATTAGTGCAATGGCAAAGAAAATGTTAGAAAAATTTGAGAAATATTGGAAAGTTATCAATATAGTATTATCTGTGGCTGTTGTCTTGGATCCACGATACAAGTTGAAGGTAGTGGAATTTTATTTTCCTCAGATTTATGGTGAGGATACAACTTATGAGATTGATCGACTTAAGCAAACTTGTTATGATTTGCTTAATGAGTATCAATCTAAATCTTCTGCAATAAATTCTCATTCTTCTAATAGTTCATGCCATCTACTCCAGTTGGCAATAGTTCAGATAATATTTCACAGTTAGTTGCATTTCTAAATTCTTCTTCCACTGGTGTGCTTGTGCAATCTGAATTAGATCATTATTTAGATGAGCTAGTATTGCCATGGACTCATGTATTTGATATTCTTGATTGGTGGAAGATAAATGGAATCAAATACCGCACCTTGCAATTGATTGCTAAAGACTTTCTTTCTATTCCTAAACATATATTCAGTAAATCGGTAAATTTATCGAATTGAAATTCTTTTACCGTAATGTTTACCGAATACCGAATATCATTAATTCTATTACCGTTACCAATTTTACCTTCGATAAAATCGGTAAAAATCGGTAAGTACCGATTAATGCTCATCCCTAATTTTTAGTTAATAACTATGAAAGTAGAAAATTTACTCGAGTAGACATCGGGTTGTACTACTGAAAGAGGGCAATTCATACACATGAATAAAACTCCTTTAGTACAATAAAATTCTTTAAAATGATAAATCTTGCTAATGTTGTTATATGATACAGTATGGTGAACCTGAAGTTTTGATCTTTCATTAACTTGATTACAATACTTTTGTTGCATTCTGCTAGTGAATTTAGTAGTTTAATTTAACTAGATTCTAAAATCATTCTATTTCAATCCATCAAGCTAATAATCTTTGAATTAGATGCTACTTGGTCATTGGTCCATTGGGATGATATTATTTTATAACT
Organism: Costus lasius; assembly: GCA_027563935.2. NCBI lineage: Eukaryota > Viridiplantae > Streptophyta > Magnoliopsida > Zingiberales > Costaceae > Costus > Costus lasius. The sequence goes on from CM050447.1 coordinate 137,525,056, forward strand.
TCAATAAGCCATGGACTTGCGACGAGCCCATCAACGGTGAAGAGCTCCGCAATGCATACCTTGCACAGTTCACGCCAGTGGTCACCGTAGCACATGAAGACCAAATCGGATTGGTCATACAAGAGCTTGGAGGTGGCGCTGGCTTTTGGGAGGAGGATGAGCAAGTAGAGGAGAGCAAGGAGATGACCGGTGAGGTCAAGAGGTGATCAATTCGCATATCTCAACATTTGAGTGTTCTGGAGTGGGCCTATTGCCCATAATATCTAAATTATATATTATATATTAATTTTAAAAAAACTAATTGATAACAGTAAATCTACAACCATAAGATAATATCCCAACCAAATTGATTAGTCACAACTTAATGACCAAATGGGTGATTTAAAAAAAATTAAAAATTAAATGAAGAAAAAAATGCTACGCAAGGGAAAAGTTGCATGAAAGAGATGGCGGAGTAGAAATTGTCGAAACTAACTTGTCTTCAATGGGAATTATTTATAATATAGTATTATCTCTTCACCGAAGTTGTCGCTAGAACAAAGAACCAAAGTCCATGTAGCAATCAAAAGAAATTGATTTGTTGGAAGAGCATCAAAGATTTCTATAAAAGAGAGCGCCAGAGGAGCCTTTCGAAAGCGAGATGAAAGGGAATAAGAAAGGCACGACAATGTTGGGAAAAATAAAAAAAAATTAAATTAATTATGATTAACTTAAGCTTTTTCTTCCGCTTCATAGGTGATTTTAGGGGCTTTGAGATTAGCGTAAGAATCCTAATTTTTTATTCAGGCTTCACTTATGGGAGGACCATGCCAACCTTACTTGGTAAGGTTCATGCTTTTTTTTTCTATTTAGAACCTCCAAATTTCAGGATATGAAAAAATTGAATTAAAAATTTTAACTTAGTTTAAATCTTAAAAATACTTTTTGTTGGTTTTTTTATTGTAACCCCAAATATTTTAATTTAATTTTGATTAAACCCATGTGTTGCTTGCATTCGGAAGCTAAAAGTTCACGGGAACATTCGAGCGATACATGCAGGAAAAATTTTAGAAGCGGGGGTGCCTGCTAAAACTTGCTAAAGGGTCCTCAGATCTTTCCTACAAGAATTTTGGCGTAGGTGTAAAAATTTTTGTAAGACATTTTCATATAATAAATCATGAATATCGTATAACATCAACATAATATCTTATAACAGATTCTAAATGTCGTATGACATTAATATAATATCGTATAACACCTTAATATTTTCTATAAGTATGGTATTAAGATAAAATTATATTGAGATTTAATAGGTTATACGAAAATATTAAAGTGTTATACGATATTATGTTGATATTATACGATATTCAGGATCTATTATACGATATTATGTTGATGTTATACAATATTCAAAATCTATTATACGATATTATATTGATGTTATATGATATTCAGAATCTATTATACGATATTATGTTGATGTTATACGATATTCAGAATCGGTTATACGAAAATGTCTTAGAAAAAATTTTTACACCTCAATCAAGATTTGTGCAACACATATTACGGCACCCCGCTGCAAAAACGCAGCCATACATGCATCCCTTGCAATCTTACCTACTTGTACACGTAGACTTTGTGTGATGTCCACGTTGGTGTTATTTTATAGCAGTGATTATCGTTATACATGTTGTAATTTTTGATTAATTTACAGAGGAGATGCTGCTACGTGGATTTTATTTATCATATTTCATGAGTAATTAGCTAACCTTAATTAGGTTAGTGCTCGTTGTAGTGTAACGCTGCCATATCTCGAAGCAGCCAGAAACAGCGGCGATCGTCGATGCACCGTAATACCAGGTGCTTCACCCATGTCGATGTCTTCCCTCGCCGCCACTCCATCAGGCAAACCCCAATCGAAATAGTACAGGAGGTTCGCTACACAAGCTCCACCATCAGCAGCGCAGAATTCTTAGCTGGGCATATCCTTCGCCCTTCCCCAAAAGGGATGAGCCTGAACCCATCGTCCTGCTACTCCCCCGACATGAACCTCTCGGGATGGAACTCGTCCGGCTTCTCCCATAAGCTCGGGTCCTTGCCAATTGCCCATGCATTGATGTAGATCATGGTCTTCGGCGGGATGTCGTGACCGTTCAGTGTAATGTGTTGTAGCGTCTCCCGGGCAAAAAGCAGTGCGGCGGGAGGGTGGAGCCGCAGGGTCTCCTTCACCACGCATTTGAGGTAGTCGAGCTCGTGGAGGTCGGTCTCCTCCACCTTGCCTTTGTTCCCGAGGCGGCCTCTCACATCAGCCTGAGCTCGTTTCATCTGCTCCGGATGCCTCATCAGCTCCGTCATCGCGCACTCTAAGGCCGACGAGGACGTGTCGGATCCAGCAACGAATATGTTCTGCTTAATCCTTAAATTGATTAACACAAGCAATGAAAATCGATGAAAACAAGTGTGACATACCATAAGCACCCCTTTGATGTGTTCGTCTGTCACAGTATTTGAACCATTTCTCTGAACTCGGAGCAGAGCATCGACGGTGTCCTCGCCCTCCTCGAAACGTTGCCTCTTCAGATCAAGGTGGTCATCTATCAGCTGCTGGTAGAAGGCGTGGAGCTCAAGAAACACATCCTGAAGCCTCGCCTGCATCCCCCGCAGTTTGTCCACCCAACCAAGTGCCGGGAAATAGTCCTCCAAGAACAACCCCATGAACAGCGCCTGCGTTTCGTTCAGAAGATGTTGGAACCGAGCACGCTGCTGACGGCGAGGTCGTGTGTCTTGAGGACCTGTCTGGCGAGGTTGGCGGAGGAGATGACGACGGTGGGGACTTGGCCGAGCTTGAGGAAGATGATGGGGGCGTAAGCTTTGGAGAGGTCCCAGAAGGACTGGTGGGGTAGGGGTTTGGATAGCATCTGGTGGAGGTTGCCGATGATGGGGAGCTTGGGGGGGCCGGGTGGCAGCCTCCATGGGGACTTGTTGGATCTTGTTCGGTTCCTGCTACGAGAGAGGAGAATGAGGAGAGCAAGGACGTTGGCCAGCGATGCCATGAAGTGAACGATTGCCTTGTCTCCTACTTTCCTCATGCTTTTATACCCTGACCAATTGCCCTTATTGTCCGCGTAAAATAACTAATAGGGCCATGCACTATTAGTAATGAAAACAGATGCTATTATTTATTATTATTGTTATTTTATTGAAAACGATATGTCACATGCTACGAGGTACCTAGAGAGTTGTATGCTCCTGTACACTCCATGCAAATTTTTTGTCTAGGAATCTTTAAGCTATCCAACAAAATAGCGCGGGCATGAGAGCTAAGAGGTTGAGCCCAACTAACAACTGTAAGCTTTGTACAATATACACGTCGTTAGACTAACTCTCACCTCTTGAGGGAAATGCCTAGGAATCGTAAACAAAAGATACTTATACATGCATAGGAGATAGATAGATAGCACAAATATCTCCATGTACAAGGTTCCTAACTAGGAACCATATAACTTGGCAACTTGACAACTAGATCCGACCCACTAGGGAGAGAGAGAGATAGATAGATGGCACAAATATCTCCTTGCGTCTGCCACTTTCACTCGCTATGCAAAATTCTTATCCACGGCTTCCCCTCGCGTTGTCACCATCTCAACTCATACCCTCTTTTGCCGTCTTTCTTCCTTGGCCTTCTATTTACTTCAATACACAAAATCTAAATATATGATTTGAGTCTGAAGAGGGCATCTAAGTCTTAGGTGAGAAATTATTTTATAGTATATAAAGATAAGTTTATTATTATTAAATTGGTATAAGGATTTTAAATTGGATCATATTATTATTTACCTCTTTAGGTTAATTGGTATAAATATTTTAAATTGGATCATTCATCTAAGTCTTAGGAGAATGATTTATGAAGTTCATCCACATTAAGAAGGAGATTAAACTCTTACACATGTTTACTTGGACGGATGGAAAGTGCAAAGGAAAAGAAAGAAGAAAAGAAAAGAAAAATAGATGGATGGAATGTATTATAAGTTTTCCTTCTTTGTGTTTATTTGGAAGAAAAGAAAGTTTGAGGGACTGATATGTATATCCCAATTTTTATTTTTTTTACTCATATTATATATATATATACTATTAATATCTTAGACTTATTAAATATTAAATATTATATATGAGCAGCGATAGTGAGGACAAACAGCAACTATAAGAATGAGCAATGACGGCGAGCTCAAGCAGAGAATGGAGAGAGAGAAGAATAGGTTAGGATTAGATTAAATTAAAATTTCACATTTGCACTTTAGTCCACAGCTTCTTCCATTTTACAAAGTGGTCCCTGGGACCACGTGGACATTACATTCTCCCCACCTAAAAAGAATTTGGTCCTCCAAATTCATACAACATTGATACGCACCGCAAGCGCACGGTGCTATCGAAGTAATATAAAAGATTGTCGATCCCACAGGGAGCTAGGTCAAGTACCAACTATTCTGATTTTTAGCAGCTAAGCAATCCAATTTTTGTATTTTTGAGAATAAAGTAAACTAACTCAACTATAAATAAAATAAGAAAATCAATGATAGAAACATGAAAGGTGTCTAATTGATAGATATCAGGACTACGGAATTCACCACGTTGACTGATCTATCTAAATTGGAATTTAGTTGATGCATGAGTTTATCATTTTGCATAAGGAATCTCTCCTAAGGTACAGGTCGCCCCCTCTCAGTGGTACAACCTGGTACTTATCTAAAACAACCTCTTACTCTCGTAGTGGATCATTTTAGATAAATCCATTGAGTTCTGTGAAAGATTATATTACCCTCGAGTGAAAACTAAGCACTCTCATGTCATGGATTCACAAGTTTTACCTAGGTGTTCCACCGCCACAATCCTCCTCTCGGTATGAATCATGTCGACTAATGCACAACATTACTTGATCAAGGTAATATTATGAAATAAGCACAACTAAATAAAATATGCTCAGATAATACTCAAAAAATCAAGAAAGTTTAGTTCATACAAATAGATCAAGTCAAAGGGCTTCATCTAAGCTTCAAATAAAGGTTTATGCAAGAAAAGTCATACAAATCGACACAAATCAACAAATAAAACTAGAAACAAAGACTAAGGAGAGGTAGGAGAAGATGATGCAAACGTTTTCTCCAAGTTTGGTGAAGATCCGTCGCGAAATCGCCCCAAAATCCTCTCCGGAAAGCCCTTGTCGCCGGTCCACTCACCCTAGCCACTTCTTCGCCCATCGATTTCTCCCCAATTAGGTCATAAAATTAGGGCTTTTATATCCTGTGTGTTCTCCTTCGAATAAGCTTTCCAAAAAGTCCTCCCTTGCCAAATTTGGACATCAATCGGGCTCAAAATCACCAAAAATTCGAGTGTAAATCGGGCTGCCTGGTAAGAATCACGGGAGAACCCCGTGGGGTTCACCAGCCGGTGAAATCCTAGGTACGGTTCTGTCAAAAAGAAACACTGGTTCACCAGGCCGTGAAGTTTTATGTACGTTTCTAGGAAAAGTTGTCTTGGAGAGAATCATGGCCGAACACCAAAATCATGGGTAAGCTGTGAAATTTGTGAATCACGAGTGAACCCCACCGGGTTCACTTGGCCGTGATTTTCAGGAAAAGCTTTGATTTGATCCAAAATTTGCTGTGTAGCCTTGTCTCATTACTAGAAATCGCTCTATGGTTTTAGAATATTTAAATAACCTCTAGAAATGAGTGATTTTACCTGAAATTGCAAAAAGACAAGGGAAAGTGAAGATTCCGAACAAAGCAAGTAAATAAGCCTGAATATTACATAAAAGCACCAGAATATGCCTTGTTTTCGGATAAAATGATATCAGAAAATACTACCAAAATACAAGGCATCAAATCACTCCAGACTTAAATCTTTACTTGTCCTCAAGTAATAAACTAAGATGAAACTCATGACAAGTGTGAAAGAAGTTATACTAGCTAAAAACATACATGCAAGACAGAGAATATCTATAAACAATCCATGATCCAGATATGAGAAATTAAATGATGAAATATTGATTAAAAAGTTTAGCAGATAGATCCCACAATCTCTAGAAGTCAAGGCATTCAGCTAGGGGCATACAAATAACTCAATTTAGCACATATACTACTTATGCAAATCCAATTCATCCAAAATCAACTTGTTGGGTTAGACACAAATATATTATTGAAGAACAAGCATGATCACCTCTCATTGTGTTCAAGTATTGACACTAGCTTTCAAAATAGAATGTGATATTAGACTTCAACTCATGTCTTAGGTACCACTGCCAATTTTTGGCAGTGCCAAGTAGAGGAGTCTTCAAAACAGAATATGATATTAGACGTCAACTCATGTCTTAGGTACTACTGCCAATTTTTCGCAGTGCCAAGTAGATGAGTCTTTATTTATTTTTTTGTGTTTTTTTTCTTTTTTTCTTTCTTGTTTTTTAATATCATGCTCTACAGATCACACTTATGATCATTTCCCAATAAGTAGCATGGAATCATAGAATGAATAAGTAAATATGTATCTCAGTATGAAATCATATGTAAACTACTAGCTTGCCATCCTTGAACATTCACAGAAATGCATAACCCACTAATGAACAATTTCAATCATTCCAATCAAAAGATTTCAGAATCATAGAATAAATGGATATGATCATATAATATATTCTAATTGGATGGTGCATTCAACATATCATAACCACTTCCTACTATGCATGGATTCAATCTCAAAGTTTACACATGGCTTTCATAAGATCACAACATTCTCATAGATATCGTGGTGTATCATGGAATCAACAATTCATCACAGAAAGATCATCAAAATATTGCAATATCATTCATGCAATATACTTGAATCAGACTCAATGTATAATAATAAAAGCATTACATAATCACACTGTCATAATCAAGGCAAGAATATTCAAAAAAAAATATCATCACAGTAGCATGACAAATATATAAAATATCTCAATAGCATTATAAAATCAATTCGCAGAAGTGTCATCAGAAAATGTCGCATCCACACATAAAAATATACTACTACAAAGAGTAGCATCACAATCAAATCATAATGTGTCAAGTACCATAGCATCACAACATGAATAAAATATCATAAAGGTATCATGAAATCACCACAGTATCAGTACAAAAGAGTATCAGTAGCAAAACAGAACATCATAGCAGTAAATAATAGCCTAAAAAGGTATTGCAACATAGATTACCAATTCATTAGTAGAGTAGCATATCTATATCATCAGATTTTTAGCACATCCATATAACCTAGAATCATCAGCATGTATGATGAAGTCATCAGCAGAGTAATCCTCACATCAAAGTATCACAGTATCACCACAGCATCCTCATCACAAAATCAGAATCAAATAGAGCATAGCTATCATCGCAACATAGTCAAAATATCACAGTCATGTATCATAGACATAGCAGAAGTCAGGGTCAGTAAGAATATAATTCGAAATGAATAATTAGAAGACTGAGCTTTAGTAATAACAAGCATCAGAATCATTCTCTCCCCATATAAAATTTGCATAGTCCTCTATGCAATAAATGTGTCGTGAGAGAGTGGGGGGGGGGGGGAATAAGAAAAAGTAATACTCACTTCTGCCACTTAAGCTTCATGTCCTCATCATCATAGTTCATTTCAGTACCTTTCTCTTGAGGGTCATCTTCATCATCATCACCATCTCCCCAAATCTCATCATCTCTTCATAAAGTTCACCATAGCACCATTATTTTTCCTTTAAAAGTCTCATCATGGCTGTGAAATCAGTCAAGGGTCAGCTGTGAACTTCTTGTTGCGGAATGTAGAAATTGTAAAATTTTTCATCATGGCTGTAGCATCGGTCACGGACAAGATCATCAACATTCTAACACAAAGTAAAATAAATTATCAAACTTCATAATCAAAAGACTAAATAAATAAAACACACAATGCAAAAGTAAATAAAGTAGAAAAGACTTGGGTTGCCTCCTAAGAAGCACTTGTGTAAGGTCATTAGCTCGACCGTAGTGTTATTCATAGATCAGAATGTATATATAAGCAACAAGGAGTTCATACCTTAAAGCATCAGAAAATGATTTCAAGTATATTTTTCCTTCATTAGTTACCTTGGTTGCTTCCCTATGCAAATTTTTAAATTATACCTTCTTTAGGATGACCTATTCAGGTGAATCAAGGAGTATAGCAAAAGATTGAGGTTCTTCATTATCCTTCACCTTCTCTTCTGTTGCAAAACAGATTTCTACAGGATCCACAAGCAATTCGTCAATCATAGCGTGGTTAACTACTTCCTAAACAACATCAACATTATGACAAGACCCTACAAAATAAGGTATATCCTCAAGTGGTTTCTCATGTTCTATCTCCTCTTTTGATTATTCAGGTTGAAATGTCTCAGGAGATCTAATCTCACTGTCATGTGCAGGCATCCTAGGCTCCTCAAGTTGTTTCCCATTGCAAGTTATATTTGTATTACAACATTCAGTCGGGTTTATCTCAGGTTGAGATGGGAGTTTACTAGAGGCTCTTATAGAGGTGCTAGCTTGATTAGCCAATTAGGTTTCCAACATCTTATTGTGGGCCTCGAGAGCATCTAGTCTAGATGTTAGTTGCCTAATGTCTTCACTAACACTCTCAATTTTCTTGGTTTGTGCAGCCAAAGTCTTTGGTTGTGACTCTAGGTTAGACTTTTGAGGTGACACAAACTGCCTTGGTTGAAATTCAGGAGGTTGCCTTCACTAACACTCTCAATTTTCTTAGTTTGTGCAGCCAAAATCTCATACTCTCGCATGAGCTTTTTTAAGCCTTTTTTTAAGGCTAGTTAACATTAGTTATTAACGTTAGCCTTGACTGAAATGTTAGCATTTAATGCACATTAAGATATATATTTTTAAAAAATTTTCCTAACACCGGCCTCAACAGCCTATTGGATATTTTATTTGAAAGAAAAACATCCGGCCTCAACGGCTTATTGAATATTTTGGATTTTATAAATATCCGATCTCAATGACTTGTTGGATAATCAATTTGGAAAATACTCGGCCACAAAGGCTTATTGGATATTTTAATTTATGAATTATCCGACCTCAGCGGGATGTTGGATATTGAATTTGAAAAATATTCGACCTCAACGGCTTATTGGATATTCTAATTTATGAATTGTTTGGCCTCAGCGACTTGTTGGATATTCAATTTGAAAGAAAAACATCCGCCCTCAATAGCTTCTTGTATATTTTATATGAAAGAAAAACATCCGACCTCAATGGCTTATTAGATATTTTAATTTGTGAATTATCCGGCCATAGCGACTTGTTGGATACTCAATTTGGAAAAGTATTCAACCTCAATGGTTTGTTTGATATTTTAACCTTAGCAAACACAACATCATATTTAGGAGTTACGCCCTGACGATAAATGTCAACGTACACACCTCCCAAATAATATTTTATTATTATAAATTAAGGCCTTCAGAAATTTTTTATCCAGCCTTGATGGCTTATTGAATATTTAATTTTGGAAGATATCTGGCCTTGATGGCTTGTTGGATATTCTAATCGACTCAGACTATCCTCAGCCGTCAAAATATATATTTTTCTCATGATCATTCATTTGAATACACAGATCCTCTTTAACACAAGTCTCAGATTAAAAATCTGATATCATATTTAGAAAGATCACATTTCATTTAATAGAGATTAACTCCTTGATCATGTCAAAAGTCAACTGGTTGACCTACATATGCTCAGATCATTTTCAGCCATTGATTTTATATTTAGATCAAACTCATCACGACCATTTAAACTCGTAAATCTGCTTCAATTCAAGTCTTGGATCGAAAATCCGATATTTTATTTGGGAAGATCATATTTGATTTAATAGGGATCAACTCCTTGATCATCTCAAAAATCAATCGGTTGACCTAGAGATGCTCAAATAATTATCAGCCGTTCAATTCATATTTAGATCAAATTCATCATGAACATTCATTTAAATTTATAGATCTGCTTTAAATCCAATCTCGGATCGAAAATCCAATATCATAGTTCGAAAGATCAAGTTCGATTTAATAGGGATCAAACTCCTTAATCATATCAAAAGTCAACCAGTTGACCTAGATATGTTCAGATCGCTTTCAGCTATTGATTTTATATTTAGATTAAACTCACCACAACCATTCATTTAAATTTGCAGATCTGCTTTAATTCAATCTCGGGTCAAAAATCGGATATTATATTTGGGAAGATCATGTTCGATTCAATATGGATCAACTCCTTGATCATGTCAAAAGTCAATTAGTTGACCTAGATATGCCTAGATAATTTTCACCCGTTCATTTCATATTTAGATCAAATTGATCATGAGCATTCATTTAAATTTAAATATCTGCTTTCAATCAGATCTCGGATCAAAAATCAAATATCATAGTTGGAAAGATTAGGTTCGATTTTATATGGATCACTCCTTGATCATATCAAATGTCAACCGGTTGACCTAGATATGCTCAGATCATTTTCAGCCATTCATTTAAATTTAAATATGATCCATTCGTTCGCATTTGATTGATCCTAACCATTCGATCAAAGTAAAAAAATCTGGGTCGTTCGATCGACGTTTGATTTAATCTAATATGTTAGATTTCGACTAGATGAATCGTTGTCATTGGATTTACTTTATTAAATCAGATTGATGTCCGTCGTCCTATGTTGCTTGGAGTAATCTAGACCATCACTTTTTGTTCAAATCAAGATCGTTAGATATGATGCAAACGGATCTGAACCGTTGGATTTGATATGGATGAATCAAATTCGTTCGATTCAATTTATTAAATCGGATTAATCTGATCAATTCGATTAAGCTTGAAGTAATCTCGATCGTCAATTTTTATTCAAATCTGGACTGTTAGATTTGATATGAATGGATTTGGACCGTTGGATTTAGTTTATTAAATCGGATCGATATCAGTCGTCCGATTAAGCTTGAAGTAATCTTGATCATTGGATTTAATGCATATCTGGACCGTCTATTTCATCTGAATAAATATGAACCATTAGATTTAATTTATTAGATCAAATTGATCTCGGCCATTCGATTTTTCTTGAAGTATTATAGATCGTCAATTAACATTCAGATCTAGACCAATGATTTTAAGTGGACGAATCTCAGTTGTCCGTCCTGTCTCTGGTCACTCACGACGGAGACTACCGCGTTCGAAAACAAGGGTTCGTTGTTGACTGCTGCTCGTCGCTCCTCCATCCAATCAACTTTGGGGTACCTTCTCTATGTCCAGAAGGACTCATGGCCAGAGCTTGGTGCCGTTTGATGAAGAATCAGCTGCGAATCGAAGGTTCGAAGTCGCCTTGGCGGAAATAGGGTTGCCGACATGAAATTGCTCAATTTCGGTGATTCGATGATCGGATGGACGGATCCTCTAGCTTGTAGATTTGCTAGCGTAAAGAGAGCATGTAGGCATAATTTGAGCACAATCCAACAGTCGGATGTCGAGTTCTTGTAGTAGAAGCATCGGCGGATGAAATGGGCTTTGGCGTTGACAGCTTCATACGTGAGCGTCTGTCGTTGGCCCTTCAAATGACGACGATAAAAAGTTTTTTCTCGTCCAAATAACACGTCAATCTTGCAAGACTCTTAAAATTAAAATGATGACAATGTCAATGAGGGGATATAAAGATCCCAGAAAAATTTAAGAGATATAAAGATCCCAAGAAATAATAGGATATGAAATCCTTGACTTTGTAGGATATAAAAAATCCTTGACTTTCAAAATTGCCTGTGGTTCCCGATAGCTCAGCGATAGCATCAGAGGAGAGGGAAGAGTAATTGGCAGTGTCGGCGAGGAGAGAGGAGTGTTGGCGTCAGGAGCAACCTAGGTCGGGTTCACTTCACATGGATTCGAACCTAGTAATAAGATGAAGTTTGAGACAAAGTCGGATTAGACTGAGATTTAAGTCGGTGCTAAGTTTAGGGTGGCACAGACAATCACAAACTCATGGACGGCAGCTGAATCGCCAGTGATCACCTGTTGCAGCTGAATTTTATGAGTGTTGACTCAAATGATCCTCTCTCTCTCTCTCTTTTTATGAAGAAAGCTTTTTTAGCTTATTAAAGCTTTTCCTATTTCATTGCTCAGCCAATGAACTGAGAAAATCAGCTTGGCTCAAGGTAAACAATTTTTATTCTTCTTTATTCTTTTTTTTTTATTTCACTCGCTTCTCCCTTTCCATGCTTAGGAGATAGATGGCACAAACATCTCCATGTATAAGGTTCCCAGATAGGGACGATGCATAGAATTTTTATTTTCCTCACCTACTACTCCAACAAACAGCCTATAAATCACTAATGTGATACAGTATCTACCTATCTTGCCAAGTTGACATCCTTAGGTGCATTTGATGTAATTGTTTGCTTTTCGCTATTGGTAAGACAAATGCTACATTAATTAAAAAAAAACTATATATATTAAGTTTTAAAAAAAGCCTCTTAAAAGAGGGAGGGGGAGTGGTTCACAATTCGAGCTACTCTACTTGGGGATTGTCTCTTTGTAGAATCATCAGGGGTGCCACTTAGACCGAACAAAACTGTCTTAATCTAACAACTCAACTTGTTGTTTTATGACTTTAAATTTGAATTTTCATCTTTTAAAGTAGTTTACTTGTGTTTGATTTAAATATTATTGTGCTTATTTACATGTTTATCTTTGGCCAAGATTAACATATTATTAGAAGTCGCAAGAAGAACTGAAAGGTAAATTGTGACATCGAATCTATAATATGTAGACAGATAGATTGGATCATGAAATTAGATCCAATTGATTTTAGGGATTGCATGATTTATCAAGAATTCAATCTGTCTATTTTAAGTTAATAAACATCAAGATAGTGAATTAACTAGAGTACACACCGGGTTATGCTGCTGAAAGTGGGTAATTCGTACACTCGGATAAATCTCCTTTAGCATAGTAAAATGCTTTAATATGATTAATCTTGCTAATATTGTCATATGACACAGTTTGGTGAACCCGAAGTCCTCATCCTTCATTAACTTGATTACAACACTTTTTGCCTTCTACTAGTGAATTTAGTAGTTTAAATTAATTAGATTTTAAAACCATTCCGTGTTAATCCATCAAGCTAATAATCTTTGAATTAGATGTTACTTAGCCATTGGTCCTTGTGGGATGATATTATTTTATTACTTTAATAAATCATGCACTTGCAGCGAGCCTATTAGCAGTATAGAGCTCCGCCATGCACATCTTGCATAGTTCGCACCAGCGGTCACCATAGGGCATGAAGGCCACATCAGATTGGCCATACTATAGGGGAGGTCATGTGTCCTGAAGACTTGGTGAAGTCGAAGGAGGAGATGATGACGGAGGGGACTCGGCCGAGTGTCAGGTGGATGATGGGACCGTATGTTTCGAAGAGCTCCCAAAGGGTTTGGTGGAGTGGGGGTTTGATTAGTGTATGATGGAGGTTACTGATGATGAGGAGCTTGGGAGGGCTAGGAGGCAATTTCCATCGGGACTTGTTAGATCTACCAAATAGGAAATGAAGTGAGAGGAGGAGAAGGAGCAATTAGAGAAAAGGAAGGAGGATGACTAGTGAGGTCAAGAGGTGATTAGTTTCCATATCTCGACAATTGAGTGTTTTAGAGTAGCCTATTGCCCATAATATCTAAATTATATATTATATATTAATTTTTAAAAAAACTAATTGATAACAGTAAGTCTACAATCATAAGATGTTAACCCGACCAAATTGATCTGTCACAACTTACCGACCAAATGGGTGATTTAGCGGAAAAACTATAAAATTAAATGAAGAAAAAAATACACTAGGAGGGAAAAGTTAAATGAAAGAGATGACAAAATTAAAATTGTCCAAACTAATTCATTTTCAATGGGAATTATTTGCAATCTAGTACTATCTCTTCGCCGAAGTAGTAGCAAGCACAAGGAGCCAGTGTCCACATAGCAATCAAAAGAAATTGATTTGTTGAAGGAGCACTAGAGTTTTCTGCGAAAGGGGCATGTGTGGAGGAGGAGCGCCAAAGGTGCCATGTGAACGAGAAATGAAAGGAAAGACGAAAGGCACAACAATTGAGGGAAAAATTAAAAAAAAATTAAATTATCTACGGTAAACTTAAGCTTTTTCTTTCGCTTCGTTGGCAGTTTTAGGGAGCAAATGTTCTAGGTACGGCCTGTACCTAGAATCCATATGCATGGCAGTAAATCCATATGCATGGCAGTAATCTACCATTAAAACTACTTTGAGATAAGTGCATATTCATGCACGCATCCCAATGTTGTAATATACATATATCACCAAAATAATTAATGATGGATTTGTTATCGTGCTGAAGATTCCAAGGACATTTTTTCTATTTTAAGGACTTTGAGATTGGCATAAGAATCTGAAAAAGATTTCACAGAGGGGCACTCTTGCAACTTTTTCCAGCGGGGTGCCTCGATCTGTGAAGCACAAATCTTGGAGCACTAATTTCAGGTGCAGAAATTTTATCTAAGGCATTTTCGTATAACAGACCCTGGATATCGTATAACATCAATATAAATATCATATAACACCTTAATATTTTTGTATAACACCTGTCTTTTATCATATAATACATAAATATTTTCGTATAACCTATCAAATCTCAATGTAATTTTATCTTAACAACATACTTATACAATATTTATGTGTTATAAAAATATTATACGATAATAGACAGGTGTTATACGATAAGAGATTGGTGTTATACAAAAATATATATGTGTTATACGATAATATTATACTTGGCGCAGGTGTAGAAATTTTATCTAAGGCATTTTCGTATAACAGATCCTGAATATCGTATAACATCAACATAAATATCGTATAACATCTTAATATTTTCGTATAACATCTATCTATTATTATATAATACCTAAATATTTTCGTACAACTTATCAAATCTCAATATAACTTTATCTTAACAACAAATTTATATAATATTTAAGTGTTATAATAATTTTATACGAAAAAATTAAGATGTTATATGATAATATACTAGTATTATACAAAAATATATAAGTGTTATACGATAATATTAAGTGTTATACGAATTTGATGTTCTAAGATTCATGCTCCGTAGATCGGGGGACCCCACTGGAAAAAGTTGCAGAAGAGTGCCCCGCTACAAAAATGCGAATTTTGGATTTTTGGGTTCTAATCAAAAGTTTTAACTTAGTTTAAATTTTAAAATATTTTTTTTCGGATTTTTGATTCTAACTCCAAATATTTTAGTTTAATTTCGATTAAACCCATGTGTTGTTTGCATTCGGAACATTTGAGCGATACATGCATCCCTTACGATCTTACCTGCTTGTCCACGTGGACTCTGC
The DNA here is from genome assembly GCA_027563935.2 of Costus lasius. Taxonomy (NCBI): domain Eukaryota; kingdom Viridiplantae; phylum Streptophyta; class Magnoliopsida; order Zingiberales; family Costaceae; genus Costus; species Costus lasius. The sequence continues at coordinate 137,540,471 of CM050447.1, forward strand.
CGTATCTTGAAGCAGCCAGGAACAGCGGCGATCGCTGATGCACCGGAATACCAGGTGCTTCACCCATGTCGATGTCTTCCCTTGCCGCCACTCCATCAGGCAAACCCATCGAAACAGTACAGGAGGTTCGCTAGCACAAGCTCCACCATCAGCAGCGCAAAATTCTTCGCTGGACAAATCCTTTGCCCTTCCCCAAACGGGATGAGCTTTAACCCATCGTCCTGCCCCTCCCTCGACATGAACCTCTGGGGATGGAACTCGTCCGGCTTCTCCCAGGATTTCGGATCCCGGCCGAACGCCAATGCGTTGACGTAGATCGTTGTCTTCGGCGGGATATCGTAACTGTTCAGCTTAACGTGCTGCAGCGTCTCCCGAGCATAAAGGAGTGGGCCAGGAGGGTGGAGCCGCAGGGTCTCCTTCACCACGCATTTGAGGTAGTCGAGTTTGTGGAGGTCGGTCTCCTCCACATTGCCTTTGTTCCCGACGCAGCCTCTAACTTCAGCCTGCGCTTGTTTCATCTGCTCGGGGTGTCTCATCAGCTCCGTCATCGCCCACTCTAAGGCCGACGAGGACGTGTCGGATCCAGCAAGGAATATGTTCTGCTTAATCATAAATTGATTAACACAAGCAATTAATGAAAATCGATGAAAACAAGTGTGACATACCATGACGTAGATGCCGTCCACAACGCTGGTCCACGAAGGTCGACGCGAGCTCGAAGGCCTCCGACACGGATGGACTTGTAAACCAGCCACATAAAGGAACGCCCAAAGCCAGCTTCGAGAATCATCTCCCACCGCTTCGAGAATCATCGCCAACCTGGAAGAACTTTCACGACCCAGCTGGAGAATGTAACTAATTCATGTTTAGCAAATGCCATTTGCGCTAAGCTCAATGTCACCTTCCTATAAATAACGCTCGCTCATCTTGAGGCGAGGCAGACCGGAGATGTTTTGTTATCTTTTCCAGTTTTTCTTCAATGCAATAGTTTCGTATCTGTTATGTGTTCGTTCGACGGGTGAATTGTCCCCGTAGTTCCACAGTCTGGGATTCCGCCTCTCCCGGTTTCGTAGCAGCCTCATACTGACGCCAGGCCTCTTCCTCGTAGAGACGACTGACGACTGTCGCTTCCCTCGCTGACGACTGTCGCTTCCCTCGCTGCTCACGGTCAGGAACACGGTGCCAGTTCCACCTCAGAATCGCCCGCAAAGCAGATCGAAATGGCGACACTCCCGCGATGCAACCTGTGACCGACGGAGAACGAATGGTGCGATGTCGACGACTGCAAGCAAGATGGTCGGCGGATCCAGTTCTTGGCGATTGCGGCAACCGATCCCTTCCACCAGCGGTGAGTATCCAAACTGAGCGTTGATTCTACGATGCTTGATTTCCGTCGATGAATAGTTGTTGCTCCGATACGATTCTCGCATGCTTCACCATGTTTTTCCGCCTGCAATGTTGTTGTTATCGCTCTGTTTTTCTTCGCGTAAACATTTCGTTGTCATCGCCATCCCCTGCGCCTCCAGCCCGCCTCCACTGACCTCGGCAAGCCAGAACCTTCATCGTGATCTTACACGAGAAGGCAGACCCCAGAGAACCCCTTCTGTTCACCCAGTATTTCCGTCGTCGGATTAGTCCCGTTTGATGTTCGAAACTTCGCCGGATCGCTTCGCGTTCTGTCGTAAACAATCCCGTATCGTAACTCTGCTTTTCCCGTCCGCCACCTCGAACCTGTTAATCCAGATCTCTATCGTGGCCTTCTGCAAGAGATCGGGACCTAGAATCTCCCTGAACAAGGTGTTTTTTCCGCTCGACTCTGCACTTTCAGATCTCTATCGTGGCCTTCCAAACGAGATCTGATCCTTGAACTCCCCTGTACGCTCTGTTCCCACCCTGTTTTACCGCCCGTAACGCCACCTCGTCGTTCCCCTTTACCCCAGCGTTTTCCAGCTCGAACAAAACGCTGCTAACCCAGGTCTCCTCCGTGAACCCCACGGGAGACCAGACCCCAGAAGTTCTTCCCCTTATCACGCTGCATCAATTTTGGTATCAGAGCAAACGCCTGATCCGAGCACTCCCTGCAATCCTACAGATCTTCGTCTGCAACATGGCAGCCCGTTCATCCAATTCCCAGCTACCTTCCTCGTCTGAACCAGCCCCTAACTCCGACACCACTGAGCTCCCTAATTCATTGATAGCACGGTTGTTAGATCGAATAGAAGCATTGGAAGTAGCTGTCCAACGATCTAACGTTCGCCTCGAGCAGCTGGAGATCTCCCCCAGTCTGCGAGGTACTCCAACGCTGCCTCCGATGAGGGTAGCGTCCGACGAGACACCTCTTCCACCTTCCGACCAGAACCATAGGGAGCTTCCCCGTCGACTCCCTGCTCGACGCGATAGGTTCGGTGATACTCGAGAGCACGATCTTGAGTTTGACTACCCCAGACCCCGTAATTCCTACCCTCGCCCCCGTGAAGATGACGAGGTTCGGAGGTTTGTGAAACTGTCCCCTCCTCATTTTGACGGAAATTTGGATGCCCGAGTTTTCCTGGACTGGGTTACTGCCCTGGAACAATATTTCGATTGGAGTGGCATGCCTGACAACATGCGAGTGAACGCCGCCCGGCTGCTGCTGCTCGGTCCGGCAAAGCTCCACTAGCTCCATATCGAGCGTCAGCGAGAGCGTACATACCTTACCCCCATTGCTAGTTGGGAGGAGATGAAGCTAAGGTTGCACGAGAAATACGTGCCTCCTTCGTATCGCCATCGGCTGCTCGAACAACTCAGCGGCTTGTCCCAAGGAAACACTTCTGTCCCCGAATACCGAACCCAGTTCGACGAGTTGCTTATTCGAAGCAACCTCGAAGAAGACCCTAGTTTCACCGTTGCCCATTTTAAGAATGGACTTCATCCTGACATCCGCCGATCTCTCACCGCTAGCATTGATGACTCCTTAGATATTGTCTACCAGCGAGCCTGTGAGATTGAACGAGATCTTAAGAAGTCCTATACCCGAAACCCTCACCCCACCACTAGGCACCCCCCGGCCCCTCAACGAGCAGATACGAACTTTAGGAATTCAACCAACTACCATGCCCCAGACCACCACGCTCCCCCACTGGCCTTAGACAAAGGCAAGTCTGTTGCCCAACCTCTACCCAGCCGACCCACATGTTTCCAGTGTCATCAGCCTGGTCACGTTATTCGTGATTGTCCGCGCCGGACCCTGCACGTAGGAGAAGGCCCTACCCTACCGTGTCCTGCTACCACGCCACTAGAGCCTTATATGCCTGAGCCCCTTAAGGATGATCCGAGCATTAACGATGTTACGCCAGACCACTACACGAGTGAAGAGGATGAGTTCGTACCCACGCTAGCTGTTGTCCGATGCACCTTGGTCCAGCCTAAGCCTACTGAAGACTGGAGACGAACCAGCATATTTTATACTTACACGCAGTGCAATGGGCACACCTGCAAAATCGTGATAGACAGCGGAAGCAGTCTTAATGTTGTTTCACGAACGGCCGTGACCCGATTTGGCTTAAGTCTTGAACCACACCCGAATCCCTATTCTATTGCCTGGGTTGACACTTCTAACCTCGCTGTGACCCACCGAAGTTTAGTGCCCCTTAAGCTTGGCGACTACCATGAACATATTTGGTGTGACGTCATCGCCATGGACGTTTCACATGTCCTACTTGGCCGTCCTTGGTTATATGACCTCAACGTCATACACTACGGTAGGTCAAACACCTATCTTTTTGAATTCGAGGGAAAGAAAATTCGACTCAATCCAGCTCCGCCCAAGGAGCTACGGGCATCCAATCCTAAGGGAATTGTACGCCCCACCCGGCCTTTGAGTATCATGCGGCCTCAAGCCTTTCGTTCCGAGTCCAAAGGTGTAGACACCTTGTTCGCCCTCTTGGTCAAAGAGGTGCCTGTCCACAAGAGTGCCTCACCCTTAGATACCTCCCCGGCCCTTAAAGACTTGTTATGTGACTTTCAAGATCTTACACCCGACGACCTACCCGCCGGTTTACCCCCAATGCGCAGCATCCAACACGCAATCGACCTCATCCCTGGGTCAGCCTTAACCCAATCTTCCCCACCATAGGCTCAACCCCAATGAGCACATGGAGCTTCGGCGCCAAATAGACGACCTTTTAGCTAAAGGCTTTATACGCGAAAGCTTGAGCCCTTGCGCCGTCCCGGCACTTCTCGCCCCAAAAAAAGATGGAACCTGGCGTATGTGCATTGATTGTCGGGCAATCAATAAGATCACCATCAAATATCGCTTCCCGATACCCCGCCTAGATGACATGTTAGACCTCATTTCTGGATCCCAGTATTTTTCCAAGCTAGATCTACGCAGTGGGTACCACCAGGTTCGAGTCCGAGAGGGAGATGAGTGGAAGACCGCATTTAAGTCCAAAGATGGGTTGTATGAATGGCTAGTCATGCCATTTGGCTTGACCAATGCCCCATCTACATTTATGCGCGTCATGACCCATGTCTTAAAGCCATACTTGGGAAAGTTTCTTGTCGTCTACTTTGACGACATCCTCATTTTTAGCCCTACCCAGTCCGAGCACCTTAACCATTTGCGACTCACCTTGGAATTACTAAGACAAGAAAAGTTTTACCTCAACATAAAAAAATGTTCATTCTTGGACACTCAAGTGACATTCCTTGGATTTATTGTCTCGGCCCAAGGGCTAATGGTCGACCCAGAGAAAATTCAAGCGATAATTGATTGGCCTGAGCCTAGAACCTTGACCGAAGTTAGGAGCTTCCATGGCTTAGCTACTTTTTATCGTCGCTTCATTAAAGGCTTTAGCACCATCGTAGCTCCTATCACCAACTGTATGCGTAAGGATGACTTTTTATGGAGCTCTTCGGCAAAACGCGCATTCGCAGAAATCAAATCCAGACTGACCTCAACCCCTGTCCTACGACTTCCAGACTTTGCAAAAGTTTTTGAAGTCGCGTGTGATGCGTCGGGTATCGGAATAGGAGGAACATTAAGCCAAGAAGGACATCCCATCGCCTTCTATAGTGAAAAGCTTAATGAGGCGAGACAGCGATATTCCACGTACGATAAAGAGTTTTACGCAGTAGTGCAAACCCTGCGACACTGGAGGCACTATCTCCTGCATACAGAGTTTGTGCTGTTTAGCGACCATCAGGCTCTCTCATTTCTCAACTCCCAAAAAAAACTGAGTGCCCGACACGCGAAATGGGTTGAATTCCTACAGCAGTACACCTTTGTACTGAAGCACCGGGCAGGCACTGAAAATAAAGCCGCCGACGCCCTAAGTCGTGTTCGACACCTGTTACATATTTTGCAAGCCAAGATTTCCACCTTTGACCATATGAAGGGCGAGTATGAGGCGTGTCCGGACTTTTCAGAAATTTACACTCAACTTAACAATGGCCTGGTCCTGAACTCCACCTACTCTCTAAAGGAAGGATATCTTTTATTAGGCACTGGCCTTTGTATCCCACGGACTTCCTTAAGAGAATACCTCCTGCAAGAGATTCATGCCGGTGGTGCCGCCGGCCATCATGGGCGTGACCAGACCTACGCGCTGGCTGCCGAACGTTTCTATTGGCCCAATCTTCGAAAGGACGTCGAACTCATCGTCCGACATTGCGGTATCTGTCAAACCGCCAAAACGCGAAAACCGAATACCGGCTTGTACACACCTTTGCCGATCCCCATGAAACCCTGGCAGGATATCAGCATGGATTTTATTGTAGGGTTACCATGGACATCCACCAAGTGTGACTCCATTTTTTTCGTTGTGGATCGTTTTTCAAAAATGGCTCACTTTTTAGCCTGTTCCAAAACCTTTGATGCCTCCCACGTCGCCAAAATTTTTGTAAGAGAAGTAGTTCGGCTCCATGGGCTACCCAAGACCATCGTGTCTGACAGAGATACTCGATTTGTAAGCTATTTTTGGAAGACCCTATGGGTCTCGCTCGGAACAAAGCTAAAGTTCTCCTCGGCCTTCCACCCTCAGACGGACGGGCAGACGGAGGTAGTGAATCGCAGTCTTGGGAATCTTTTACGCTGTCTCGTAGCCGAACATAAGACTAGTTGGGATACTATCTTACCTATCGCTGAGTTCGCCTATAACAGTGCTATAAATAGATCGACAGGGCTCAGTCCATTCCAAATCGTCACTGGATACCAGCCAAATAAACCCCTTGACTTGCTTCCCATTTCCTCTTCCACCAACATTTCTGAGTCTGCTTTGACTTTTGCACAACATCTCGCGGATTTACACAAAGAAGTAAGACGAAAAATCGATTCGAGCAACAACAAATATCAAGCGACGATTAATCATCGTCGTAGGCCCCGAATCTATAAGGAAGGTGAACAGGTAATTGTGAGAATCAAGCCTGAGAGGCTTGGCACGGGGATCAATTCCAAGCTGCACGCCAAGAACATGGGACCGTTTACCATCCTGCATAAAATCGGAGACAACGCCTATGTTCTGGACCTCCCTGCCACAATGGGAATCAGTTCCACCTTCAACGTGCAAGACCTACTTCCTTACCATCCACCTCTACCAGAAGAGCCATCGCCAGACAATGAAGAACCCCACCAGATTTCAGACGAGCAAACAGTGCTTACTAAAGAAGGGCCTACACCTCACTACCTGGTCCAATGGAATGACGAATCTGCTTGGGTGCCTGAAACAGAAGCTGAGAATATTTCACCCCAACTGCTACAAGAATACCAACAACATTCTTCTCCAGAGGAGAATTTCCGTCCACCGAGGGGAGTTGACGTAGATGCCGTCCACAACGCTGGTCCACGAAGGTCGACGCGAGCTCGAAGGCCTCCGACACGGATGGACTTGTAAACCAGCCACATAAAGGAACGCCCAAAGCCAGCTTCGAGAATCATCTCCCACCGCTTCGAGAATCATCGCCAACCTGGAAGAACTTTCACGACCCAGCTGGAGAATGTAACTAATTCATGTTTAGCAAATGCCATTTGCGCTAAGCTCAATGTCACCTTCCTATAAATAACGCTCGCTCATCTTGAGGCGAGGCAGACCGGAGATGTTTTGTTATCTTTTCCAGTTTTTCTTCAATGCAATAGTTTCGTATCTGTTATGTGTTCGTTCGACGGGTGAATTGTCCCCGTAGTTCCACAGTCTGGGATTCCGCCTCTCCCGGTTTCGTAGCAGCCTCATACTGATGCCAGGCCTCTTCCTCGTAGAGACGACTGACGACTGTCGCTTCCCTCGCTGCTCACGGTCAGGAACACGGTGCCAGTTCCACCTCAGAATCGCCCGCAAAGCAGATCGAAATGGCGACACTCCCGCGATGCAACCTGTGACCGACAGAGAACGAATGGTGCGATGTCGACGACTGCAAGCAAGATGGTCGGCGGATCCAGTTCTTGGCGATTGCGGCAACCGATCCCTTCCACCAGCGGTGAGTATCCAAACTGAGCGTTGATTCTACGATGCTTGATTTCCGTCGATGAATAGTTGTTGCTCCGATACGATTCTCGCATGCTTCACCATGTTTTTCCGCCTGCAATGTTGTTGTTATCGCTCTGTTTTTCTTCGCGTAAACATTTCGTTGTCATCGCCATCCCCTGCGCCTCCAGCCCGCCTCCACTGACCTCGGCAAGCCAGAACCTTCATCGTGATCTTACACGAGAAGGCAGACCCCAGAGAACCCCTTCTGTTCACCCAGTATTTCCGTCGTCGGATTAGTCCCGTTTGATGTTCGAAACTTCGCCGGATCGCTTCGCGTTCTGTCGTAAACAATCCCGTATCGTAACTCTGCTTTTCCCGTCCGCCACCTCGAACCTGTTAATCCAGATCTCTATCGTGGCCTTCTGCAAGAGATCGGGACCTAGAATCTCCCTGAACAAGGTGTTTTTCCGCTCGACTCTGCACTTTCAGATCTCTATCGTGGCCTTCCAAACGAGATCTGATCCTTGAACTCCCCTGTACGCTCTGTTCCCACCCTGTTTTACCGCCCGTAACGCCACCTCGTCGTTCCCCTTTACCCCAGCGTTTTCCAGCTCGAACAAAACGCTGCTAACCCAGGTCTCCTCCGTGAACCCCACGGGAGACCAGACCCCAGAAGTTCTTCCCCTTATCACGCTGCATCATACCATGAGCACCCCTTTGATGTGATCGTCTGTCACAGTATTTGAATCATTTCGCTGGACTCGGAGCAGAGCATCGACAGTGTGATGCAGCGTGTTTAGGGGAGGGTTTCAAGGAACCGATCTCTCGTGGAAGGCCACGGTGAAGATCTTGGTTTGCAGAAATCTGTGGCTGGTGCGAGTTGGAGAGACAGGGGAGGAGGAAGCGACACCGTCTCGTTTACGAGCAGAAAACGAAGCGTACTGGCGGAAAATCCATGAAACAGTAAGAACCAATCCGCAAGATTTACCAGCGACGAAAAAATTGTCTGAAAATTGATGCAGCGTGTACAGGGTAAAGTTTCAGGGATCCGATCTTTCGTGGAAGACCACGGTGAAGATCTTGGTTTGCAGAAATCTGTGGCTGCGAGATGGAGAAACAGGGGAGGTAGAGGCGACGACGTCTCGTTTACGAGCAGAAAACAAAGCGTACTGGCAGAAAATCCATGAAGCAGTCAAGAACCGTATTGGAGCAACAACCAATCAGCGACGATAAAAAAATCGTATGAAAAGCACTCAGTCTAGTTACTCACCGCCGGTGGGAGGGATCTCCTTGCCGCACTTGCCAAGAACCGGATCCACCGACCATCCTGCATAGCGTCGTCGACGTCGCGCCACCAGTTCTCTCCGTCGGCCACAGGTTGTGCTATAGGGAAATCACAGGGATGTTTTACAGGGGATTCACTCCACCCAGATCTGCCATCAAGACAGTCTCGGTGTGGATCGGAACAGGCACCTTCATCCTGGCCGTAAGCAACAAAGCGATCAGCGGCCACAAGACATCTCTACGAGGAAGAGAGCTCGCGCCGGCAGTATGCTGCTACGGGAAGGAGAACGGTGGGATACTTCACTACAGATCAGTCCTGGCGAGGACGATTCACCTGTCGAATGAACAAGGAAAAGAGACTACTTCATTAAAACTGGGAAGAAAACATACATCGACTCTGCCTCGCCTCAAGAGGAAAGAGCCTTATTTATAGGAAAATTGACAAAGATGTTAGCGCAAGTGGCCTTCGCTAATCACCGATTAGTTACACCCTCCGGCTGTGTATCGCGAATGTTCTTCCACGTGGAGGATTGTTCTAGAAGTTGGGCTTGTGCATTTCTTCCGATGGCCGGTTACAGATCCAGTCGCGTCGGAGGCCGTCGAGCTCGTTTGGATCTTCGTGGACCGGCGTTGTGGGCTGCGTCTACGTCAACTCAACTCGGTGGACGGAAATTCTCCTCTAGAGAAGGAATTTGTTGGTATTCTTGTAGCAGCTGGGGTGAAATATTCTCAGCTTCTTTTTCAGGCACCCAAGCAGATTCATCATTCCATTGAACCAGGTAGTGAGGTGTAGGTCCTTCTTTAGTAAGCACTGTTTGTTCATCTAAAATTTGGTGGGGTTCTTCATTATCTGGCGACTGTTCTTCCGGAAGAGGTGGATGATAGGGAAGCAGATCTTGTACGTTGAAGGTGGAACTAATTCCCATTGTAGCAGGGAGATCCAGGACATATGCGTTGTCTCCGATTTTATGCAAGATGGTAAACGGTCCCATGTTCTTGGCGTGCAACTTTGAATTGATCCCCGTACCAAGCCTCTCAGGCTTGATTCTCATGATTACTTGCTCACCCTCACTATAGATTCGTGGTCTGCAACGATGATTAACCGTTGCTTGATATTTGTTGTTGCTCAAATCGATTTTTCGCCTTACTTCATTGTGTAAGTCCGCGAGGTGTTGTGCAAAAGTCAAAGCAGACTCAGAAATATTGACGGAGGAGGAAATGGGAAGCAAGTCAATGGGTTTATTGGGTTGATAGCCAGTTACGATTTGGAATGGACTGAGTCTTGTAGATCTATTGATAGCACTGTTGTAGGCGAACTCAGCGATAGGTAAGATAGTATCCCAACTAGTCTTATGCTCGACTATGAGACAGCGTAAAAGATTCCCAAGACTGCGATTTACTACCTCAGTCTGCCCATCCGTCTGAGGATGGAAGGCCGAGGAGAACCTTAGCTTTGTTCCGAGCAAGATCCATAGGGTCTTCCAAAAATAGCTTACGAATCGAGTATCTCTATCAGACACGATGGTTTTGGGTAGCCCGTGGAGTCGAACTATTTCATTCACAAAGATTTTAGCGACGTGGGAGGCATCAAAGGTTTTGGAACATGCCAAAAAGTGAGCCATTTTTGAAAAACGATCCACAACAACAAAAATAGAGTCGCACTTGGTGGAGGTTCGCGGTAACCCTACAATAAAATCCATACTAATATCCTACCAGGGTTTCATGGGGATCGGCAAAGGTGTGTAGAAACTTGTATTTGGTTTTCGCGTTTTGGCGGTTTGACAGATACCGCAATGTCGTACAATGAGTTCGACGTCCTTCCGAAGGTTAGGCCAATAAAAGTGTTCGGCAGCCAGGGTGTAGGTCTGGTCACGTCCATGATGCCCGGCGGCACCACCGGCATGAATCTCTTGAAGGAGGTATTCTCTTAAGGAAGTTCGTGGGATACAAAGGCAAGTGCCTAATAGGAGATATCCTTCCTTTAGAGAGTAGGTGGAGTTCAGTACCAGGTTATCGACAAGTTGGGTATAGATTTCTGAAAAGTTCGGACACGTCTCATACTCGCTCTTCATATCGTCAAAGGTGGAAATCTTGGCTTGCAGTATGTGTAACAGGTGTCGAACACGACTTAGGGCGTCGGCGGCTTTATTTTCAGTGCCCGCCCGGTGCTTCAGTACAAAGGTGTACTGTTGTAGGAATTCTACCCATTTCGCGTGTCGGGTACTTAGTTTTTTTTGGGAATTGAGAAATGAGAGAGCCTGATGATCGCTAAACAGCACAAACTCGGTATGCAGGAGATAGTGCCTCCAGTGTCGCAGGGTTTGCACTACTGCATAAAACTCTTTATCGTACGTGGAATATCGCTGCCTTGCTTCATTAAGTTTTTCACTATAGAAGGCTATGGGATGTCCTTCTTGGCTTAGTGTTCCCCCTATTCCTATACCTGACGCATCACACGCGACTTCAAAAACTTTTGCAAAGTCTGGAAGTCGTAGGACAGGGGTCGAGGTCAATCTAGATTTGATTTCTATGAATGCGCGCTTTGCAGAAGAGGTCCATAAAAAGTCATCCTTACGCATGCAGTTGGTGATAGGAGCTACGATGGTGCTAAAGCTTTTAATGAAGCGACGATAAAAAGTGGCTAAGCCATGGAAGCTCCTAACTTCGGTCAAAGTTCTAGGTTCAGGCCAATCAACTATCGCTTGAATTTTATCTGGGTCGACCATTAACCCTTGGGCCGAGACAATAAATCCAAGGAATACCACTTGAGTGTCTAAGAATGAGCATTTTTTAACGTTGAGGTAAAACTTTTCTTGCCGTAGTAATTCCAAGGTGAGTCGCAGATGGTTAAGATGCTCGGACTGGGTAGGGCTAAAAATGAGAATGTCGTCAAAATATACCACAAGAAACTTTCCCAAGTATGGTTTCAGGACATGGTTCATGACACGCATAAACGTAGATGGGGCATTGGTCAATCCAAATGGCATGACTAGCCATTCATATAGCCCATCTTTGGACGGACTCGAACCTGGTGATACCCACTGCGTAAATCTAACTTAGAAAAATACTGGGATCCTGAAATTAGGTCTAACATGTCATCTAGGCGTGGTATCGGAAAGCGATATTTGATGGTGATTTTATTGATTGCCCGACAATCAATACACATACGCCAGGTTCCATCTTTTTTTGGGGCAAGAAGTGCCGGAACAGCGCAAGGGCTTAAGCTTTCGCGTATAAAACCCTTGGCTAAGAGGTCGTCTATTTGGAGCCTAAGCTCCATGTGCTCATTGGGGTTGAGCCTATGGTGGGGAAGATTGGGTAAGGCTGATCCAGGGATGAGGTCAATTGCGTGTTGGATGCTGCGCATAGGGGGTAAACCGGCGGGTAGGTCATCGGGTGTAAGGTCTTGAAAGTCACTTAACAGGTCCTTAAGAGCTGGGGATGTTTCCAAGGGTGAGGAAACTTTGTTGATGGGCACCTCTTTGACCAAGAGGGCAAACAAGGTGTCTATACCTTTGGACTCGGAACGAAAGGCTTGGGGTCGTATGATACTCAAAGGTTGGGTGGGGCGTACGGTTCCCTTAGGATTGGACGCCCGTAGCTCCTTGGGTGGAGCTGGGTTGAGCCGAATTTTTTTTCCCTCAAATTCAAAAAGGTAGGTGTTTGACCTACCATAGTGTATGACATTGAGGTCATACAACCAAGGGCGACCAAGTAGGACATGTGAGACGTCCATAGCGATGACATCGCATCAAATATGTTCATGGTAGTCGCCAAGTTTAAGGGGCACTAAACATCGGTGGGTCACAGCTAGGTTAGAAGTGTCAACCCAGGCAATAGAATATGGATTCGGGTGCGGTTCAAGACTTAAGCCAAATCGAGTCACGGCCGTTCGTGAAACAACATTAAGACTGCTTCCGCTGTCTATTACGATTTTGCAGGTGTGCCCATTGCAATGCGTGTAAGTATAAAAAATGCTGGTTCGTTTCCAGTCTTCGGTAGGCTTAGGCTGAACCAAGGTGCATCGGACAACCGCTAGCGTGGGGGTGAACTCATCCTCTTCACTTGTGTAGTGGTTAGGTGTAACATCGTTAATGCTTGGATCATCCTTAAGGGGCTCAGGTATATAAGGCTCTAACGGCGTGTTAGCTGGGCCAGGTAGAGTAGGGCCTTCCCCTACGTGCAGGGTCCGGCGTGGGCAATCACGAATTACGTGGCCAGGCTGATGGCATTGGAAACATGTGGGTCGGCTGGGTAGAGGTTGGGCAACGGACTTGCCTTTGTCTAAGGCAAGTGGGGGAGCGTGAGGGTCTGGGGCATGGTTGTTGGCTGAATTCCTAAAATTCGGGTCCGCTCGTTGAGGTGGCAGGGAGTGTCTGGTGGTTGGGTGAGGGTTCCGGACATAGGATTTCTTAAGATCTCGTTCAACCTCACAGGCTCGCTGGTAGATAATGTCTAGGGAGTCATCAATGCTAGCGGTGAGAGATCGGCGGATGTCAGAATGAAGTCCATTCTTAAAACGGGCAACTGTGAAACTAGGGTCTTCTTCGAGGTTGCTTCGGATAAGCAACTCGTCGAACTGGGTTCGGTACTCGGGGACATAAGTGTTTCCTTGCGACAGGCTGCTGAGTTGGTCGAGCAGCCGATGGCGATAAGAAGGAGGCACGTATTTCTCGTGCAACCTCAGCTTCATCTCATCCCAATTAGCAATAGGGGGAAGGTACGTACGCTCTCGCTGACGCTCGATATGGAGCCAGTGGAGCTTAGCCGGACCGAGCAGCAATAGCCGGGCGGCGTTCACTCGCATGTTGTCAGGCATGCCACTCCAATCGAAATATTGCTCCAGGGCAGTAACCCAGTCTAGGAAAACTCGGGCATCTAGGTTTCCATCAAAGTGAGGAGGAGACAATTTCACAAATCTCCGAACCTCGTCATCTTCTCGGGGGCGAGGGTAGGGGATGCGAGGTCTGTGTTGACCGTGATCCCACTCAAGATCGTGTTCTCGAGTGTCACCGAACCTATCGCGTCGAACAGGGAGTCGACGGGGAAGTTCCCTATGATTCTGGTCGGAAGGGGGCATAGGTATCTCTTCGGACTCCGCCCTTATCGGAGGCAGAGTCGGAGTGCCACGCAGGCTGGGGAAAGTCTCCAGTTGCTCTAGGCGAGCATTGGATCGTTGGACTGCTACTTCCAACGCCTCTATTCGGTCTAACAACCTTACTATCAAAGAATTTGGGAGCTCAGTGGTATCTGGGTTGGGGGCTGGTTCAGACGAGGTAGGTAGCTGGGGGTTGGATGATCGGGTAGCCATGTGTAGACGAAAACCCGTTCAACACAGGCTAAAATACAGGGAGTGATCGGATTAGACGTTTGCTCTGATACCAAATTGATGCAGCGTGTTTAGGGGAGGGTTTCAAGGAACCGATCTCTCGTGGAAGGCCACGGTGAAGATCTTGGTTTGCAGAAATCTGTGGCTGGTGCGAGTTGGAGAGACAGGGGAGGAGGAAGCGACACCGTCTCGTTTACGAGCAGAAAACGAAGCGTACTGGCGGAAAATCCATGAAACAGTAAGAACCAATCCGCAAGATTTACCAGCGACGAAAAAATTGTCTGAAAATTGATGCAGCGTGTACAGGGGAAAGTTTCAGGGATCCGATCTTTCGTGGAAGACCACGGTGAAGATCTTGGTTTGCAGAAATCTGTGGCTGCGAGATGGAAAAACAGGGGAGGTAGAGGCGACGACGTCTCGTTTACGAGCAGAAAACGAAGCGTACTGGCGGAAAATCCATGAAGCAGTCAAGAACCGTATTGGAGCAACAACCAATCAGCGACGAGAAAAAAATCGTATGAAAAGCACTCAGTCTAGTTACTCACCACCGGTGGGAGGGATCTCCTTGCCGCACTTGCCAAGAACCGGATCCACCGACCATCCTGCATAGCGTCGTCGACGTCGCGCCACCAGTTCTCTCCGTCGGCCACAGGTTGTGCTATAGGGAAATCACAGGGATGTTTTACAGGGGATTCACTCCACCCAGATCTGCCATCAAGACAGTATCGGTGTGGATCGGAACAGGCACCTTCATCCTGGCCGTAAGCAACAAAGTGATCAGCGACCACAAGACATCTCTACGAGGAAGAGAGCTCGCGCCGGCAGTATGCTGCTATGGGAAGGAGAACGGTGGGATACTTCACTACAGATCAGTCCTGGCGGGGACGATTCACCCGTCGAACGAACAAAGAAAAGAGACTACTTCATTAAAACTGGGAAGAAAACATACATCGACTCTGCCTCTCCTCAAGAGGAAAGAGCCTTATTTATAGGAAAATTGACAAAGATGTTAGCGCAAGTGGCCTTCGCTAATCACCGATTAGTTACACCCTCCAGCTGTGTATCGCGAATGTTCTTCCATGTGGAGGATTGTTCTAGAAGTTGGGCTTGTGCATTTCTTCCTATGGCCGGTTACAGATCCAGTCGCGTCGGAGGCCGTCGAGCTCGTTTGGATCTTCGTGGACCGGCGTTGTGGGCTGCGTCTACGTCACAGTGTCCTCGCCCTTCTCCAAACTTTGCCTCTTCCGATCAAGGTGCCCATCTATCACCTACAGATAGACCGCGTCGAGCTCAAGAAACACATCATGAAGCCTTGCCTGCAGCTTGTCCGCCCACCCGAGGACCGGGAAATAGTCCTCCAAGAACAACCCTATGACCAGCGCCTGCGTTTCGTTCAGGAGATGATGGAACCGAGCACGCTGCTTCAAGGCTGTTCTGCATGTGATGTCACTTATAAGAGGAGACATCAACATGGTGTTCAAATTGACGACAGCGGCCGACGAGTAAGCAAGCGACCGTATCGTTTGCATGCACCGCTCGACCTCTTCCTCTCTGATGGCTCTGAACGACGCGATCTTCTTGGCGGTGAATAGCTCCACCACGCACACCTTGCGCAGTTGGCGCCAGTGGTCGCCGTAGGGCGCGAAGGCGACGTCGGAGCGGCCATATGAAAGCTTGGATGTGGAGGTGGTGTGCGGGCGGCTGCTGACGGCGAGGTCGTGTGTCTTGAGGACCTGTCTGGCGAGGTCGGCGGAGGAGATGACGACGGTTGGGACTCGGCCGAGCTTGGGGAAGATGATGGGGCCGTACGCTTTAGTAAACTCCCTATCGAACATTGCATTTGGAAAAAAAAAAAAAAAAAGTGGGGACGCTGGGATCCAGAGTCCCAGCACGCCTGTCAAGAGAATTTTCTAGATTGAGTGTCTAGTGTCTAGTGTCTAGTGTCTAGTGTTTGGATGCAAATAGAATACTACATCCACCTGCTATAAGTGACCCTCTTGATATTTCAAAGACAAAGGGCAGGTCTAGGAAAATTTGGTGCTCAGTGCCAAAAATGTCGCGTGCCATTTGCGGACTGAGCTATGGACACAGCGATGCCGCAAATTCCTGTATTTTGCCCAGTTTTGCCCTTTTTTCTCAGTTTTTTTGTTTTTTTTTTTTTTGTGTGTTTTGGCTTTGATCTAATGAAATCGGAGAGATAAGATGCGGCTTGACTTTTTCATAGATGGCAATTTAGACTTGTGCTCTGATTGATTCCGCCTACTTCCAGTGAATTCAGATACTTATCTGTAAAACTGACAGGAATTCAAGTTTTATAAGTAAGCTTCAGATTATATAATTGAGAAGACTAACTTGACATGTCTGCATCTTTTCATGAAACTCTCTGTTAATAGTGAGTAAGCTCTAGAGTTTCAGCGACTACAACTCGTGGAATAATTTGTTCAACAAATGGTAGGAGCTTGAACTCATCATCCTCCTGCTCCTATGATATGAACCTCGCTGAATCGAACTCATTCGACCTCTCCCATGAGCTCGGGTCCTTGCCAATTGCTTAGGCATTGATGTAGATCATGGTCTTCGGCGGGATATCGCGACCGTTCACTGTAATGTGTTGTAGCGTTTCTAGGGGAGGTCGTGTGCCTGAAGACTTGTCTGGCAAAGTTGGAGGAGGAGATGACGATGGTGGGGACTCGACCGAGCTTGAGGTGGATGATGGGGCGTAGGTTTTGGAGAGTTCCCAAAGGGTTCGGTGGAGTGGGGCTTTGGAGGGATGGTAACATAGTGGATCGGGGTCGAGGTCGGATTTTGTCATCCCCCACCCGTCCCCAACTTACATAAACCCATCTTCATCCCCGACCTCAATCTCAAACCCAATGGGTTTAGAAAACCCAGCCCTACACCCGACCCCACATGGAAACTCGACTCCGACCGATCTAAAAAATAAATATATATTATAAATAATCTTTTAAAATTATTTTTCATTCCATATTCATAATACATAAATAAAAAATATTTTACATAAACTATACAATCATTTTATATCAAACTACTATAAATTTAGTACCTAAATTATAACTTATAAAGGGTAAATTTATCATTTTAATGATCGGAGCGGGTTCGGGATAGGGTTTGGGGTGGTTACCTAAATTTCCATACCCGACCCCGACCTGCCTTTATCCCCTCGGGTTTTCTCTGAACCCGACGCGAGACCCAATCAACTCAGATTTTCCCAGTTGACTTGGGGTCAGGTCGAGTCGGGGCGGAGCGGGGATCGGTTTTCTTGCCATCCTTAATGATAGGGAGCTTGGGTGGGCCAAGATGCAACTTCCATGGAAACTTGTTAGATCTATTGAAGAGGAAATGAGCAAGGACGAGGAAGATGACTTGTGAGATCAAGTGGCGACCGGTGCCCATATCTCAACATTATTGTCCATAATATCTAAATTATATATTTTATATTAATTTTTAAAAAACAAATTAATAACAGTAAGTCTAGAAAAAACTATAAAATTAAATTAGAAAAAAAAATACTACATGATAGAAAAGTTGCATGAAAGATATGGTAGAGAAGAAGCTGACGAAACTAACTCTTATTCAATGGAAATTATTTGCAATCTAGTGCTATATTTTCGTTGAAGTTGTCATCGGCATAAAGAGCCAGAGTCGACGTAGCAATCACAAGGAATCGATTTGTTGTACAAGCATTAGAGATTTATGCGAAAGGAGCATGTGCGAAGGAGGAGTGCCGAAGGTTCCTTTCAAAAGAGGGATGAAAGGGATGACAAAAGACACAACAACAAAGGAAAAAATTTAAAAAATTTTAAACTAACTATGGTTAAATAAGATGATAACCTGACTAAATTGATTAGTCACATCATAACGACTAATTATGATTAACTTAATTTTTTTCTTCTCCTTTGTAGGCTATTTTAGGAGCAGTTGAGTGCTCTAATCTGTCAAACACTAATTTTAAGGCGGCAACGGAAATTTTAAAAAGTAATCAATTTCACGAAATGTAATCAATGTTCACGAACGGTTAACGTGAAATGATTTTACTTTTTCGTGAAATGATTTTAGTATCATAAAATGATCTCAGTTTTTCATAAAATAATTTTAATTTATTGTAAAATAATCTTATTTTTTATAAAATAATTTTAATATATTATTAAATAATTTTAGTTTTTTGAAATAATCTCAATTAACTAATAATGCATTTCGTGAATGTTGATTGTATTTTATAAAATTGACTCTCTTTAAAATTCCCACTACTATTTTGAGATTGATGTTTGGCAAATCAGGGCACCAACTGCAAATAGTGCTCTCCTGCCAAAATTTTTTACTATTTTAGATAGTTTGAGATTAGCGTAGAATCCTGCTTTCTTATTCGAACTTCACTCACGGCAGGACCTGCCAATGGTTACGGTCTTTGCGTCCAAATTTCGAAGATATTAAAAAATTAAATAAAAAATTTTAGTTTAGTTTAAATTATTTTTTTTAAATTTTTTGATTCAACCCCAAATATTTTAGTTTAATTCCGATTAAACCCTTGTCTTCTTTGCATTCGGAGGATAAAAGTTCACAATGGTACGGATACATTCGAGAGATGTATTCATCCTTCGCGGTCTTTACCTATTTGTCCACGTCGACTCTGTCGTATCTCGAAGCCGCCAGAAATAGCGGCGTTCGCCTATGCACCGTAATACCAGGCGCTTCACCCATGTCGATGTCTTCTCTCGCCATGACTCCATCAGGAAAACCCCAATCGAAACAGTACAGGAGGTTCGCCAGCACAAGCTCCACGATCAGCAGCCCCGAATTCTTCCCTGGACAAATCCTTCGCCCTTCCCCAAACGGGATGAGCTTGAACTCATCGTCCTGCCCCTCCCCTGACATGAACCTCTCCGGATGGAACTCGTCCGGCTTCTCCCAGGAGCTCGGATCCCGGCTGATCGCCAACGCGTTGATGTAGATCGTAGTCTTCGGCGGGACGTCGTAACCGTTCAGCTTAACGTGCTGCAGCGACTCCCGGGCAACAAGCAATGGGACGGGAGGGTGGAGCCGCAGGGTCTCCTTCACCACACATTTTAGATAGTCGAGCTGGTGGAGGTCGGTCTCCTCCACCTTGCCTTTGTTCCCGAGGCGACCTCTCACTTCAGCCTGCGCTCGTTTCATCTGCTCGGGGTGTCTCATCAGCTCCGTCATCGCCCACTCTAAGGCCGACGAGGACGTGTCGGATCCAGCAACGAATATGTTCTGCTAAATCATTCAATTGATTGACACAGGCAACCGATAAAAACCGATGAAAACAAGTGTGACATACCATGAGCACCCCTTTGATGTGATCGTCGGTCACAGTATTTGAACCATTTCTCTGGACTCGGAGCAGAGCATCGACGGTGTCCTCGCCCTCCTCCAAACTTTGCCTCTTCGGATCAAGGTGCTCATCTATCACCTTCTGGTAGAAGGCGTCGAGCTCAAGAAACACATCCTGAAGCCTTGCCTGCATCCCCCGCAGCTTGTCCACCCACCCGAGCGCCGGGAAGTAGTCCTCCAAGAACAACCCCATGAACAGCGCCTGCGTTTCGTTCAGGAGATGTTGGAACCGAGCACGCTGCTCTCCTTCCCGGTCGTAGCAGTTGCCAAAGGCTGTTCTGCATGTGAGGTCGGCTATGAGAGAGATCAACATGGCGCTCAAATTGACGACAGCGGCCGACGAGGAAGCAAGCGACCGTATCGTTTGCATGCACCGCTCGACCTCTTCCTCTCTGATGTTTCTGAACGACGCGATCTTCTTGGCTGTGAACAGCTCCACCACGCACACTTTGCGCAGTTCGCGCCAGTGGTCTCCGTAGGGCACGAAGACGACGTCGGAGCGGCCATATGAAAGCTTGGATGTGGAGGTGGTGTACGGGCGGCTGCAGAAGGCGAGGTCGTGTGTCCTGAGGACCTGTCTGGCGAGGTCGGCGGAGGAGATGACGACGGTGGGGACTCGGCCGAGCTTGAGGAAGATGATGGGGCCGTACGCTTTGGAGAGCTCCCAGAAGGACTGGTGGGGTAGGGGTTTGGTTAGCATCTGGTGGAGGTTGCCGATGATGGGGAGCTTGGGGGGGCCGGGTGGCAGCTTCCATGGGGACTTGTTGGACCTCGTTCGCTTCCTGCTAGGAGAGAGGAAAACCAGGAGGAGCAAGAAGAGCAGTGCGAGGACGTTTGCCAGCGATGCCATGAGGTGATCGTTTGGCCTGTCTCCTGTCTCTTGTTCCAGTTTGCTGACGATTTTATACCCTGACCAATTGCCCTATTGTCCCGGAAAAATATCTATACTTGATAAATATCTATACATAAAGAATAAGAGCCATATTTATTTGATGTTGCTGCCAATACTTACCTTCATTCCACAGTTCAATGATATGTTTTTCTGTAGATTATTCTTGACAGAATACTGTTGGAGTTTTATAAAGAAAACATAAAAATCTTCTCGGGGCATTTATTTTATATCTTTTTATTTGAACCTATTTATTTTATTATTATTATTATTATTATTAATGATATTAAGACTATTTTATTAGTCTTAATTACTGTCGATCGTGTGCCTATTTAGAGGTACGCACAAGACACAGTATTAATACTAACATTAATTTGAAAATGCTATTTTTAGCTTTCTTGTTGTAGAGTCGTAGCCCTCGCCACCCCTTTCTCTATATAATAGAAGGCCGGGCGATAGGAGCATAAAAGATACACACAAATGTTTTCTCTCTTCTCAGTTTTTTCTCTCCATTTTTGCTGAACGACATTGAAAGCTGCCAGTAACAACCGTTCCACCGTCGCACCGGCAAGAACGTTACACCGGTTGTATCTTCGGGCAACCATCAGGAAGAGCTTGCGCAGAGAGCCCAAAAATTTACCTAAGGACAGACCTCGGTCGCCTCCGATTCTTCTTTCTAATCTTTTACTTATTATTTTAGATCTGCATGATTAATAAGTTTCATGATTAATAAGTTTATTGTCTAATTTACAGCATATACGCAAAGTGTTATTCGTCGCATAATCTGCTGTTAATCAGTTTCTAATAATCTGTTGTTGATCTTTGTACATAATCCGTCCTTTTCTGTCGCATGCAAGATTTATTTCCCTAAATAATTTATAGCACATGCTTATCTCATTTAATCCGGTTAAGATCACGCATGTTCTTATATTTTAAATCTTATTGCATGCGCATATTAATTCCAATTAGATCTGTTATTCAATACCAGTTAGATCTAATAACCTGTTGTGATTGATTTAGCTATTCACGTCATTTGCATATTCTGATTGATTTACTTATGAGATCTGTTAAACTTTAATCGGTTTCCAAATCTGCTATTGTAAATCATTTTGTGTTTAATCCTTCATTTGTACTTGCACTTAATCATTAATTAACTGCATCAATAAATTTGTTATCGGTGCTGATTTATGTTAGATTTGGTATATTGGGATCTATTTGGTATAATTTTTGTTTTATTAGCTGATTTATGTTAGATTTGCATATTGGCATTAAGTAAATCTGATTTGCTGATCTTTATCGTCAAGTTCATTATTTGCATGCAGTATAAAGAATTTTTAACCTGTATCTGCATGTTAGATTTACTGCTGATGTTAATTATTATTATATCACTTTTATGTGCAAATAAACCCTAAGGTTTGCTCTGTGCCCTCGTGCGTGTTAACACATGATGCTTGCACAACTGGCACACATGGAGGGAAATGCGTGATGCCCATTCAAGTTCACACACGCCACGCACGATTTATGCACGTGCACATGACTAGCATGACAATTAGGCATTGCTTACTATATAAGTTCATACATTCTATTCATATTATTTGCTTCAATGCATTTGTTTTGCATCAATAATTCCTATTCTAATTTCTGTTATTAGTCAATTACAAAAATATATATTAACTGCCTGTTGAAAATCCAATACTTGCATACTGCCTGCAACTTAATTCTTTTAGACATTCTCTAATACTTTAGTGACTCTCTATTAAACTTGAAATATTATCTGAAATTCTTTTAAATGTGGGGGTGGTTGACTAAAGTCAATGCACTAGAAATCAAAAGAAAGAATTTGAAGCTAAGTCTATTGGTCTAGAATATTTTCTAGATTCTAATACATATTGGTCAATGTTGTTAAAACTGACAGTTATCTTGTTGTCTACTTCACAAAAGGTTTGAATCAAACCAAAGTGATGGCTTCATCTAGGGGAATAGGAATTTGTCTACAAAGGGCCTTCCAGGAGTGGCAATCCAACTTCCATGATAGGTCGACCCTGGAAAGAGGTTCAATGGGTAATAACAAGCTGATTGGTTGGTTAAGGAGTACAATTAAAAATTGTAAAAACACTACAAGTGTTTATTGGAGTTAATTATAAAGGCTCCAATACCTCATTCCTAAGGTGATTGAGTACTCCTATGTAGATGTTAGGTTGAGTTAGATAACTCTCAAAGAAATCCAAAAGGTATAACCTAAGAAGTGCCTCTACACACTTCTTCATAGGATTTCTCCTATACGTGAGTTTCCGTATACGGCTGCGGACTAGTAACTTGACACTTCTAGTAAACTAACAAGAAAAGAAGGTACCCGCGCACAGCCAAAAATGCGCAACCCCGCGTCACTGTTGGCTGTATCATGTGTGCACTGTTCTAAGTCGGACCAAAAGGGTTGTAGTTCAAGACCTGGTTCACTACCTCTCTTCCAGTGAAGTTCCGTGTACTAAGTGTATTGAGCACTGCTCTTTCCTGACCGCGAGATATAAATATTGTTCAGCACTTTGTTTTCCTTTAAATTAATTTTATTGGACTTTTGAGTTTTGTGGGGGATTGTTGGAATTTTATAAAGAAAACCCAAAAGTCTTCTCGGGCATTTATTTTATGCCTCTTTATTTGAGCCCATTTATTTTATTATTGTTATTATTAATAATGATATTAAGATTATATTTTATTAGTCTTAATTACTGTCGATCGTGTGCCTATTTAGAGGTACGCACGAGACACACTATTAACCGTGTACATGGGAATGGATAGGGGTGTCGGTGGGAGAGACCTGGACGTCAGGGTCTGAATCCCTTGAACTGAATAGGACTACGACATTGGAGTTTGATTATTCAGTAGTGAGAAGTCAAAGCGGTGAACCCATATTCTGATGCTTCTCCCCATTAGATTTCTCTCGTGCAATTCCTCTATTTATGTTCTTGCTCATTAATTTAGTCCAACATTTAAACTTCATCAATTTCGACATCGTCTAGCTAGCAAATTCGAGATCTGTCGGTATTTGCCCATTAGTCCCTGTGGGATCGATATTTTTACTACTTCGATAGACCTGTGCACTTGCAGGATTCCTATTAGCTGTATTGCTAAACATGAATGGGAAGGGTATCTCCCCTCGACTGCGACTGTGAGTGCTATGCTGACTAGCAAAGGTGAGAGGCGACTCGCTAGCGAGAGGTGAGAATGGAGAAGGTTTAGCGCAAGACTCGAGAGGCAATTGGCGAGGCGACTAGAGAGGATGGTGAAGGGCTAGGGCGAGACTCGACAGGCGACTGGTGAGGGCGAGAGGCAACTGACAACAAGTGAATATCAAGGGCGAGAGGCGACTAGAGAGGGCGAGACTCGAGAGGGAGAGGCAAGTGGCGACTAGCTTAGGCGAGTGTGAGAGTTATGACTGCGATTGCAAGAGTCATTGGCGTCTTGGCGAGGGCGAGCTGCTCAGGCGATCAGCCGAGACCAAGAGTCGAGGAAATCAAGCAACTTAGGAGCTCAGGAAATCGATGGTGCTGCTATGATTTGCGAGACAAGTTAGGGTAAATCGCCAAAGAAATTGACAATGCTGCTAGGATTTGCATGAGGAGTGTCACGACCCATGAGCCGAGGAAATAAAAAAAATTAATATATATATATATATATATATATCGGTAAATTTACCAAACCGAAATTCTTTCAGGGTAATGTTTACCGAATATCATTAATTCTATTGTCATTACCAATAATTACTGATTAATGCTCATCCCAACTTTTGAGTTAATAATTATGAAAGTAGAAAATTAACTCAGGTAGACATCGGGTTGT
The DNA here is from genome assembly GCA_027563935.2 of Costus lasius. Lineage (NCBI taxonomy): Eukaryota > Viridiplantae > Streptophyta > Magnoliopsida > Zingiberales > Costaceae > Costus > Costus lasius. Next base: position 137,564,625 of record CM050447.1, read on the forward strand.
GCTACTGAAAGAGGGCAATTTATATACACGAATAAAACTCCTTTAGTACAGTAAAATTCTTTAATATGATAAATCTTGCTAATGTTGTTATATGATACAATGTGGTGAACCTGAAGTTATGATCTTTCATTATCTTGATTACAACACTTTGTTGCCTTCTGCTAGTGACTTTAGTAGTTTAATTTAACTAGATTCTAAAATCATTCTATTAGAGGAGAGCAAGGATGATGACCGGTGAGGACAAGAGGTGATCAAGTTGCATGAAAGAGATGACTGAGTAGAAATTGTCGAAACTAACTTGTCTTCAATAGGAATTATTGCAATCTAGTATTATCTCTTCACCGAAGTTGTCGCCAGCACAATGAACCAAAGTCCACACAGCAATCAAAAGAAATCGATTGGTTGGAAGAGCACCAAAGATTTCTATAAAAGGGGCATGCATGGAAGAGGAGCGCTAGAGGTGCCTTTCGAAAGCGAGATGAAAGGGAATACGAAAGGCGCGACAATGTTGGGAAAAATAAAAAATATTTAAATTAATTATGATTAACTTAAGCTTTTTCTTCTGCTTCATAAGCTGTTTTAGGGGCTTTGAGATTAGCATAAGAATCCTAATTTTTTTATTCAGGCTTCACTTATGGGAGGACCATGCCAATGATTACTTGGTAAGGTTCATGCTTTTTTTTTTCCTATTTAGAAACTCCAAATTTTGGGGATATAAAAAAATCGATTAAAAAATTTTAACTTAGTTTAAATCTTAAAAATACTTTCTTTTGGTTTTTTATTGTAACCCCAATTATTGTAACTTAGATGACACAAATATCTCCATGAGTAAGGTTCACAGCTAGGACCATGCATAGAATTTTTATTTTCCTCACTTACTACTCCAACAAGCCGCCAATAAATTGCTAATATAATTTAAATATTATTGTGCTTATTTACGTATTTAACTTTGACCAAAATTAATATATTGTTAAACGTTACAAAAAGAACTAAAAGATGAATTGCGACATCGAATCTACAATATTTAGACAAATTGATTGAATCACAAAAGTAGATCTAATTGACTTAAGCGATTACATGATTTATCAAGAACTCAATCGGTCTATTTTGAGTTAATAATAATGAAAGTAGAGAATTAACTGAGTAGATACTGGGTTGTGCTGTTGAAAGAAGACAACTCGAAGTTCTGATCTTTCGTTAACTTGATTACAATACTTTGTTGCCTTCCGCTAGTGAATTTAGTAGTTTGGCTTAATCAAATTCTAAAACCATTTCATTTTAATCAATCCAGCTAATAATCTTCAAATTAGATGCTACTTGGCCATTGGTCCGTTGCACTTGCTGCGAGCCCATTAGCTGTGAAGAGCTCCGCCATGCACACCTTGCGTAGTTCACGCTAGTGGTAACCCTAGGCCATGAAGGCCATGTCAGATTCGCCATACGAGAGCTTGGAAGTGGCGATGGAGTGCGGGCGACTACTCCAAGGGAGGTCGTGTGTCCTGAAGATTTGTTTGGTGAGGTTGGAAGAGGAGATGACAATGGCGGGGACTTGGGCGAGCGTGAGGTGGATGATGAGGCTATATGTTTTGGACAACTCCCAAAGGGTTTGGTTGAGTAGTAGGAGTGGCAACGGGTCGGGTACCCGCCTTACCACATAAAATCCGAACTCGACCCGATTAGGAAAACCCATTACCAAAACCCGGGTTGGGTATTTTAAACGAGTACTCGACTATTTATTATTATTTTTATATTTTTATTAATAATAAATATTTATATAATAGTTATTTTATTATTATTTATATTTTAATAATTAAAAAATATATTTATATTTATTATTGAAATCAGGTATCAGGTACAAGGTACCCGCATCCCTAAGCCCAAATCCGATTAAAACCCAACTTATCAAACTCGAACCCGTCTCATTTAGGTGAACGATACCCGAAGCCCGTGTAAATGGGTTGGGTACTTGAACCCGATGGGTCAAATTGCCAACCCTATGGAGTAGGGGTTTGGTTAGCATCTAATGGAGGTTACCGATGATGGGGAGCTTAGGAGGGCCAGGAGGCAATTTCCATCGGGACTTGTCAGATTTGCTAGAGAGGAAATGAAGGGGAGGGATGACCGGTGACTCCAAAAGGTGATCGCTTCTCATATCTCAACATTTGAGTGTTCTTGAGTGGCCTATTTCCCATAATATCTAAATTATATATTTTATATTAATTTTTTAAAAACTAATTAATAACAGTAAGGCCATATCCATTAGATAATAACCTAACTAAATTGATCAATCACTACTTAACAACCATTTGGGGGAGGAAAACTATAAAATTAAATCAAGGAAAAATACTACATATGAGGAAAAGTTGCATGAAAGAGATGGCAGAGTAGAAATTGTCCAAACTAACTCATTTTCAATAAAATTATTTGCAATCTAGTACTATATTTTCGTTGAAGTTGTCGCTAGAACAGGGAACCTGAGTGCACATAGCAATTAGAAGAAATCAATTTATTGGAGGAGCACCAAAGATTTCTACGAAAGGGGCATGCGCAAAGTAGGAACACCTCTCTATTATCATATAACACCTTAATATTTTCGTATATTATATAACTATTATCATATAACACTTTAATATTTTCGTATAATATGTGCTATTATTGTATAAAAATTAATATGTTATATGATAATAATCACCTAATATATGAAAATATTAAAGTGTTATATGATAATAGAAAATTTTGTGTAAGGGTATTCCGCTTACGAAATTTTTTTCGCTTGCCTATATGTCCACGTCGACTATACAGAATCTTGAAGCCACCAGAAACAGCGGCGATCGTCGGTGCACCGTCAAACCAGGCGTTTCATCCATGTCGATGTCTTCCCTCGCCGCCACTCCATCAGGCAAACCCCAATCGAAACAGTACAGGAGGTTCGCCAGTGCGAGCTCCATCCTTAGCAGCGCCGAATTCTTCGCTGGACAAATCCTTCGCCCTTCCCCAAACGGGATGAGCTTGAACCCATCATCGTGCCCCTCCCCCGACATGAACCTCTCCGGATGGAACTCGTCCGGATTCTTCCAGGAGCTCCGATCCCGGCCGATCGCCCACACGTTGACGTAGATCGTCGTCTTCGGCGGGACGTCGTAACCGTTCAACTTAACGTGCAGCAGCGTCTCCCGGGGAAGAAGCAGTGGGGCGGGAGGGTGGAGCCGCAGCGTCTCCTTCACCACGCATTTGAGGTAGTCGAGCTCGTGGAGGTCAGTCTCCTCCACCTTGCCTTTGCTTCCGAGGCGGCTTCTCACTTCGGCCTGCGCTCTCCTCATCTGCTCCGGGTGCCTCATTAGCTCTGCCATCGCCCACTCTAAGGCCGCCGCGGACGTTTCAGATCCAGCGCGGAATATGTTCTGCAAAATCATCCAATTGGTTAGCTCCGGCAAACTGCTCCGAATCACAAAATGCAAGTGCTACGTAAGTACCATAAGCACCCCTTTGATGTGATCGTCGGTCACAGTATTTGAACCATTTCTCTGGACTCGGAGCAGAGCATCGACGGTGTCCTCGCCCTCCTCCAAACTTTGCCTCTTCGGATCAAGGTGCTCATCTATAACCTTCTGGTAGAAGGCGTCGAGCTCAAGAAACACATCCTGAAGCCTTGCCTGCATCCCCCGCAGCTTGTCCACCCACCCGAGCGCCGGGAAGTAGTCCTCCAAGAACAACCTCATGAACAGCGCCTGCGTTTCGTTCAGGAGATGTTGGAACCGAGCACGCTGCTCTCCTTCCCGGTCGTAGCAGTTGCCAAAGGCTGTTCTGCATGTGATGTCGGATAGGAGTGAGATAAACATCGCGCTCAAATTGACGACAGCGGCCGACGAGGAAGCAAGCGACCATATCGTTTGCATGCACCGCTCGACCTCCTCCTCTCTGATGGCTCTGAACGACGCGATCTTCTTGGCGGTGAATAGCTCCACCACGCACACCTTGCGCAGTTGGCGCCAGTGGTCGCCGTAGGGCGCGAAGGCGACGTCGGAGCGGCCATATGAAAGCTTGGATGTGGAGGTGGTGTGCGGGCGGCTGCTGACGGCGAGGTCGTGTGTCTTGAGGGCCTGTCTGGCGAGATCGGCGGAGGAGATGACGACGGTGGGGACTTGGCCGAGCTTGAGGAAGATGATGGGGCCGTAAGCTTTGGAGAGCTCCCAGAAGAACTGGTGGAGTAGGGGTTTGGTTAGCATCTGGTGGAGGTTGCCGATGATGGGGAGCTTGGGGGGGCCGGGTGGCAGCTTCCAAAGGGACTTGTTGGGTCTTGTTCGCATCCTGCTGCGAGAGAGGAGAATGAGGAGGAGCAAGGAGAGCAGCGCAAGAACGTTGGCCATCAATGCCATGAGGTGATCGATCGATTGCCCTGTCTCTTACAGTGTCCTGATGATTTTATACCCTGACCAATTGCCCTTATTGTCCCAATCCTAAATATCTATAATACTTACCTTCACTCCATAATTCAAAGGTCAATTCGAAAGCAGGCCCACGACCTTTCTTAACTTGATCCACAATTTATAATGATCACAATTATGAGCATGGTGACGTGATCACAATTATGAGCACTGAGCTTTGGATCACAGCGATGCCGGAAATTCCTGTATTTTGCCCAGCTTTTGCTCGTTTTTTTTGTGTTTTGGCTTTTCACCTAATGATATCGTAGAGATAAGATTGCGGCTTGATTTTTTCATAGATGGCAATTTAGACTTGTGCTCTGATTCCGCCTACTTGCAGTGAATTCAGATACTTATCTATAAAACTGACACGAATTCAAGTTTTATAAGTAAACTTCAGATTATATAATTGAGAAGACAAACTTGACATGTCTGCATATTTTCATGAAACTCGTTGTTAATAGTGAGTAAGCTCTAGAGTTTCAGTAACTACAACTCGTGCAGTGCAAGCACATTAAGTTGGGCAATTATGCTTTGATTTGCAATCTACAATTAAGATCACTTGGTCGTTGATGACATGCTGCAATCTGATTGTGGAAGTCTCAAGTTGGAAATGGTAAAAATAGCATATATCACCTTTAGCAATAAAGTTATTGAATTTTAAGCATGATAAGGTTTAATCTGGGCGGAATCTAGGATGATTTAGCATTCTCTTTGGTTCAAGATCCAATCTCAAAGATGATATAGAATGTAAGAATTAAATAAATCAACATATAAAAAGGTGGCGAGAGCATCATCGCAAGGGAGATCTTCACCTCTCTACAACCCTTATTCCGATGAAATTTTTCCCGTGATACTCTCCGTCGACGTCTGATACTCTCCGACGACCTTTGATTCTGTGTTTTCCAATGGCCTACGAGTTCCAACATTACCCTAAATATTATAAATGATTAAATTACTTTTTATTCGTAGGCTGAGACCCATCATTACACATCTCCTGAGAACTAGTCTGCATAGGCATTACTTGAGAAATCTTATCTGAGCACTAACATAATATAGGGCAATTAATAAGGTAAAATAGTCAATGTAGCAAGAAAAGAAAATATTCAATTTTCAACTTATATGAAAAGAGGATGCTCCCACCATTATAGCAGTGTAAGAGTAGAATAAAGCTGTTGGCACTGGTTGATAGAACATAGGCACATGCTATAAATTTAACATTTAGGTAAATATAAAATTGTTATTAAAGATATGCCCTTGTTAGTCATACATGTGTGCTTGTATATTCACTCATCGGTGGCCCTGTCATGTGCGGCATTCAGAGACGCTGGATTGGAATTGGATCCTTTAGATGCAGTAGTGTTCTTTTTATGTCTTCGCTCCAACACTTCTTCTTCCGTTTCTCTTTCCACCCTTTATTCACTAGAGGTGGTTTTACCTGTATATTTGGTTCCAATTCACTGTCATCATCATTAACATCAATACCTTTATTGTCAATGTGTAAGATGTCCACAACATTTATACGTAATTGTTTAGTTGCCTTTTCTATGTATTCAAGTGTTGTCCTAGACTGTAAACTCATAATTGATATATAGTACTGGTTTTGACATACTCGGTTATAAATAGAACTCAAACTTTCTTTCCCTAAAGAATCAAAGTTGTCCGAACTACAATGGATACATCACCTTCTCTAGCATACTTTGTCCATCTTTTTATTATGTACTGCTTCAGTATAGAAATCAAATTGTTCACTGCTAAACCTTTATTGCATACATACATAGGATCTCATTGCTCTCAAATATTTTACATGTGCAAACAACTTGAACAAGAGAATGGCTGAAAATGACCATTTCATCTCTACCAAAAGCCGGATTGGTTACCTTATATGTAATACCTTGTGGTTCGGGGGCAATGAAGAACATAAGGCAATCAACATGATTTTTATAGCATGCCTCAAACTCGTTATATATAACCCTAGTGTAGATCGAGGCTGCTTGTCTACACATGTTCCCAAATATATTAGCTGATGTACTATTTTGACACTTGAAATCAGTCTTGATTTCCTTTTCTCGAAAGAAGCTAAGTGTCTTGTCATATTGTTCTAAAAATTCAAATAAACATAATTTCTTTCTAAAAAAATATTTTAAAATGGCAGTTCATACTTTCACTGCGTTGGGTTGTGGTTATATCAACAGAAACAGTATCTGTTCGATAGCATGCATCCTACTTTGTCCATAGTTTATAAATATTTACCATCCACGGGTGTTCAACAAGCTTATACTTAATTAAAAGATCCTGTCATATGTGGGGTCATTTTTGGTCATGATTATTAATATGATTGACCCTTTCAAATTTACCTTATGAATTATAAGGCTTTTTTTTTGTTTAATGGGTTCTGGCTTCCAATAAGCGCAAACGCTCATTGTTAATTACCCCTGAAATCAGGGAACCTTTGATTAAGAGATCTATATAAGTAAATAGCACTCAACAAATTGGAGGACAAAATATTTTATAAATTTCATATCAATACATGGCTCATGAATAACTTAAAATTTGAAGCAAACTTCATTAGTCAAAGAAAGACTTGTCGGTGGATGTCTAATTTTCTAAGAACATGTGGGCATTTAAATACTCAGCCCTGATGGCTTATGAGTATCTAAGACTTGGTGTGCACTCGGCCTTGATGGCTTGTGAGTATTTGAACTTGATTTGTACTCAGCCTTGATGGCTTATGAGCATTTAACATACGCTCGGTCTTGTTGACTTGTGAGCATTTGAATTTGGAAAGTACTCGGCCTTGACGACTTATGAGTATTTGAATTTGATTTGTGCTCAGTCTTGACGACTTGTGAGCATTTGAGTTTGATATGTACTTGGTCTTGATAACTTGTGAATATTGGATTTCACATGAGCTCGGCCCTAATGGCTTTTGAGCATTTAAATTTGACTTATGCTCAGCCTTGATGGCTTATGAGCATTTGAGCTTGATTTATGTTCGGCTTTTGAGCTTGATTTGTGCTCGGCCTTGATGGCTTATGAGCATTTGAGCTTGATTTGTGCTCTGCCTTGATGGCTTATGAGCATTTGACTTTTGCTCGGCCTTAGTGGCTTTTGAGCATTTGGATTTAATTTATACTCATCCTTGATGGCTTGTGAGTACTTGAGTTTGACATATACTCGGTCTTAATGACTTGTGAGTATTGGATTTCATATGAGCTCGGCCATAATGGCTTTTGAGCATTTGAACTTAATTTGATACTCGGCTTCAGTAGCTTGTGAGTATCTGGACTTGATTTGTACTCGGCCTCGTCGGCTTATGAGTATTGATTTGATTTGTACTCAGTCTTGACGACTTGTGAGCATTTGATTTGACATATGCTCGGTCTTGACGGCTTATGAACAATTGAACTTGATTTGTGTTCGGCCTTGACGGCTTATGAACATTTGAACTTGATTTATGTTCGGCCTTGATGGTTTATAAACATTAGGATTTGGACATATACTCGGCCCTAGTGACTTATGAGCATTTAAATTTGAATTATCATAAGGAATAATTATTTTATCTTGGAGCATCACATACACAATATCATATTGAGGAGCTATGCCTCGATGACAAGCATCGACATATGCATCTCCCATACAATATTATATCATGATATGACGGGTTTGATCAAAATAGGTTGAGTGACTTAATTAGCTCATATTCAGTGGGATGAAATATATGTTTTAATTTAAATCCAAAACTTTATTTGGGAAGATTGGACTTAATTTTATAGGGATAAATACTTAGATTATATCAATGACTGTCTATTTAACTCATGTTGATGAAAATCATCTTTAGCCATTAAATATCTGATTTATTTTTAGTGGTTGTTGATCTAAACTCATAGATCTGTTTAATCTAGGACTTAGATCGAGAATCTGATATTATATTTGAAAAGATCAGGTTAATTTAATAAGGATCAACTCCCTGATCTTGTCAAATGTCAACTAATTGATCTAGATATGTCCAGATCATTGTCAGCCGTTGATTTTAGATCAAATTCATCTTGATCATTAATTTAAATTCACAGATATGTTTCAATCCAAAATTCGGATCAAAAATTAGATATCATATTTGGAGAGATCAGGTTCGACTTAGTAGGGATCGACTCCTTGATCACATCAAACGTCAATCAATTGACCTAGATATGCTCAGATCAATTTCAGGCGTTGATTTATGTTTAAATCTGATTTTTCACGACTGTTTATTTAAATTCGACGATCTGTACCAATCTGGTTCTCGGATCGAAAATCTGATATTATATTTAGAACGATTAGATTCTATATAGTGGGAATTGACACCTTGATCATATCAACAGTCAACCGATTGCCCTAGATATGCTCCAATCAATTTCAGCCATTGATTTAGAGTTTAGATCAGACTCATCTTGACCATTCATTTAAATTTATTGATTTGCTTCAATTCAGGTCTCGGATCAAAAATATGATATTGTATTTAGAAAGATCAAGTTCAATATAGTCGGGATCGATATCTAGATCATGTCAATCGTCGACCGATTAACCTCGATATGTTCCAATCAATTTCAGCCATTCAGTTGAAGTTTAGATCTGAGCCGTTAGATCGAAGTTTGATTAATCCTGACCATTCGATCAGAGTAAAGATCTGGGCCGTTCGATCAAAGTTTTGATTTAATCTAATCTATTCGATTTCTAACTTAGATCAGATTGATCTGAACCGTCCGATTAAGTATCAAATAATCTGGATCGTTGATTTATGTTCAGATTTGAACCGTTGATTTTAAGTGAATTAATATGAACCGTTGGATTCATTTATTTGATCAAGTTGACGTCGATTGTCCGATTAAACTTGATATAATCTCGATCGTTAGTTTATATTCAGATCTGGTCCTTTAATTTTACGTGAATGAATCTCAGCCATTGGATTCAATTAATTAATTAAGATTGGTGTCAACTGTCTGATCAAACCCAAAGTAATCCGGATCGTTGGTTCTGATGCGATCGTGGCTGTTGATCTTTGTGGACGTATCTCAACCGTCCGTCTTTTTCACGTCTCTCTCGACGACGACGGCAGTGTTTGCAAATTAGGGTTCGTCACCGCCGCCCAATCACCGTACCTTCGACTAATCGGCTCTAGGTGTAGCTTCTATATGTCGAGGGGACTTGTGGCCGAAGTTTGGCACCATCCGGTGATGTATCGGTGGCAAATCTACGATTTGGGCCGAAACATGGTCGCCGGCGTTTTTCGTTCGATTCTGACGATCTAGCTATCAGATGGCCGGATCCTTTAGGCTGTCGACGTGTACACTCGAGGAGAGGGTGTGGCTAATGTTCGATGTTGATCTGACGGCTAGATATAGAGTTCGACGAGTAAGGGCGTCGGCGAACAAAGGGGGCTTCCGCATCATATGCGCATATAGATATCTGTCGTTCGGGCTTTGAGAGACGACAGTAAAATTTTCTTCTAGTCTAGATCAAAATAACGATAACATGAGGATATAAAAATCCTAGGAATAATTTAGGGATAGAAATCCCAGAAATAATTTGGATAAAACTCCAAGAATAATTTAGGGATAAAAATCCCAAGAATAATTTGGATAAAAGTCTAGGAATAATTTAGGGATAAAAATCCCAAGAATAAATTGAATAAAAATCCAAGAATAATTTAGAGATAAAAATTTCAAGAATTTAAATAAAAATCCAAAAATAATTTAGGGATAATAATCCCAAAAATAATTTGAATATAAAATGCAATATCTTATCCCTCTCCTCTCCTTTGCCGATGATTCATACCGCCTCCTCCCTTATCTTTCTTTTTTACGCTTGGAAAATTCTCACCTTCCTCCTTATTTTTTGGCTTCGGCTGCACCCTTCTTTTTTTTTTCTTGTCGCCGCTGAGAGATGGCCCCTCTTTTTTTGATTGATTTGATTTGATTGTAAAACGTTTTTATTGTAAAACGTTTTCCTTGCTTTAATTGATTTGATTTGATTTTTCCTGATTAGCTACAGTAAATTCTTTGCATTTCTTTCCTTGGAGTGCTAACGTGAACCAGAATTTTTATTCTCTTTCTCTAATATGATTTTGACCAGTTTCCAATTTTCATCTAGAGTAAAAAAAATAATTTTGATTTATCGCTTTTGTATGAAAATAAAAGGTTCAACATGTGCCACGTGCTTACTTAGTCTACTTTTACAATTCCAAAACTTGTAGAGGCGCATTCTCCTTTTTTTACTCATGGTCAAAATCAATCTTGACTCCTGTAGGTAAAAGTTTATGGTTCAACATCATAGTTTCTCAAAAGTATCAACACTACACCACTCATATATGCAATGTTTAAAATATTTGGTAAATATACTATTATTATGAATCACGTAAGATAGATATACTGCTGCATTTTGAAATATATGTCATAAACAAAGACGATGTATTATATTTGGCAATACCGTTTGTATTGCTTTGGCTATCGCAACTGATTGATCAGTAAAAATAGTAACTAAATTTTTACCATGCATGGCTTCCAAAAAAGTCTCGAATAACCAAATAAATGATTCAGCAAACTCATCATCATAAGTAATGCAGCTCATAATATAACAGTTTGTTTATGGTGATTCAAACTCACGATTGGTGCAAAGGGCATATTGTAGTCATTTGTTTGAAAGGTTGATAGCGATCCGCAAGTGCACGGATTTTTATCGAAGTAATAAAAGATTATCGATCCCACGAGGATCAGGCGGTCAAGTACCGATTACACGATTGATCTATATCTAGACGATTCAAATAGGGTTTTTGTTTTGGAAACTTCTAATGCAAGAAAACAAAAAGGTGGTTTTAGGGTTTTGGCTAAAAATCAATTCAGATAAAATCAGGACTTAGGGTTTCACCACGCTGATGATTATGAATTTAGTAAAAATAAATCTTTAACAGATTATTATAATTTTGAAAGCGATTTTTCCTAAGGTACAGATTACCTCCTCCCGAAGCGTAATCCGGTATCTATTTATATTAATTCTCTACTCCCGTGACAATTAACATAAATAGACCCATTAAGTTCTTGAAAAACCATGGAATCCTTCAAATGAATCCGAACTACTCCCGTGATCGGATTCACAGGTTTGAAAAGAATAGATCCAACGTTGCGATTCACCTCCCGGTCCTTCTCGCAATGTCTAAGACGTAAAATTACTTGATCAGGGTAATTCAAGAAATAAACACAATTCTAATCAAATCAATACTATAAAAATTCATGTAAAAGATTTAGAACAATATATTTAATCCATAAATCGTCAACGGGCTATTCCCTAAATCCAAAAATAAGGTTTACACGTTCATGTTCATAACAAACAGCATGTTCATCGATGAATTAAACATGTAATCTCTCTAAAATAATGCAAAGAGACACTAGGAAAGTATTTAGAACTCTTCCCCTTGATCTGGTGATGAAGAAGAAGCGTCAAATCTCCTCCTTTGCGTGATCTCTCGCTGTCGTTTTGCCCTAGAACTGATTTCCGCCGCCGCCGCTATAGCCCTTCGTTTTTGTGCCTAGAATTCCCCGAAACCCTTCCAAAACCTTTCCTTTTATAGTCTAATCAGTATAGAACCGGTCTAGGAAGGTTTCTGGAGAGTTTGGTTCAATTTTGGTTTAGTTTGGAGTCGAATCGAGTGAGAAACACGAAGGGGCGGAAACTTTTAAGGTCGGTGATGAGTTTACGGCTTCGGCCGTAATTATTTCGGTGTATAATGCTTTTGGTCACAGAAAGTTTTATGGTCCGTGATGGAATTACGGCTTCACCCGTGAAAGTTTCGGTGGACTTTTAGACTTAGCCGATTTTCATCTCCCGCTCGTCGTCGTGTTTACGGCCGAATCCACAATTACGGCCAAGGCCGTAAATGTCTCGTTCTTCACCGTTTTCTCCCCAAATTGGACGTGTGAGCTCGTGATCTCCTCGGGAATCATGCTTTGGCTTCAAAACCCTCAAAATCCATCATTTTTAGGTCATTTTACCTACATTTTCACAAAAACCAAGAAAAGTGAAGATTCTATGCAAAGTAAGATAAAAACACTAAAAGTAGCACAAAATCATGCAAATAAGCCCAAAATATGATCTAAAACAGAGGCAAAAACACTATATAAATGCAATGCATCAAAATACCCTAGACTTAGAATTTTGCTTGTCCTCAAGCAATACCTTGATATGTATAAAGAATGTAAAGATAAGGATTTTTTTCAATTGTTTTTGCCCCTATTAATATCCTCAGTTTACAAATTAAGCAATCAATATTTCAAACTCAAGTAATTCAAGAAAAATCATAATAGAAATAAATTCCCAAGAGGTTACAATCCAAGAAAGATAAAATTCACAATTCATGTCATAACATCCATTCAACACACACTAAGCCTCAAATACTTTCATCTTAATAAATCCATTTCACTTAACAGATAAAATTTCTACTTCAAGAATTTCAGTGATGTTAAAGATAAGAGATTTTTAAAGCAATTTGGTCTTTAAACTGTTATATGCTATTTACTGTTAGCATCATAACATGTTTAAAGTATACTACAAAATAGTATAATTTAACTCATAATCTCAATCATGAAAGTCAGCGGAGTTGTCCACATGGCCTACAACTTTCTCTTTTTCTCCATTTTCATCCTCTCTTTTTTTTTTATTATTAGACTTCAACTCATGTCTTAGGTACCACTGTCAAATTTAACAGTGCCAAGTAGAGGAGTCTTTTCTTTTTTCTCTTTTTTTTTTTAATTTATGGAGAAAGCCGGTCAGTGGCATGGTACTTAAATCGTTATCAATACTTAATCGCAATAGATTTAAAGTATACCAAACAATGGTATAATATAACTCATGACTCAAGATTTCTCAACTAGAGGAGTTGGAGCAAATCTCAATTTAAAGATATATCACCAAATTTCCTATCTATAAAAATTTCCATCAAGCAAAAATAGATAAATTAAACTTCAAGTAACAAAATACTATGTATGTGTCATATGAACATATAACAATTCACATATGTATTTTATCAATACCAGAATTGACTTTACTCAACAATTTAAGTCTACATAGAATTTCAAAAATTTCTTAAGTCATCAAATCAATCACTCAAAATGTTTCCTAAGTCCAAAATCAAGGATAAAACAAATTTGATCATCCTTAACAATCATAAACATTCAAAATACATATTTATAAAGCTCTGAAGAATAAGCATATCATGAAGGACACCCTAGACTTAAGTTGTTGCATATACATAAGCATTAAAATCAATGAATGATGGATTTCAGAAAAAATTGTTGCAAGAGTTCCCTTTATAATATGAGCGAAAATCTGTACAATTATATCAAAGGTTGAAAACATGACTCAGAAAAATCTAGAAACTATGTTACATCAAAGGTAATCATATTTTACAATGTAAACAAGTTTCAAGCATTAAATACCATCATGTTTCACTATCAAAATCATATTAACCATACTCACAAAGAAAATGTCGTCATCACTGTCGGTACATGATTCACGGATGCGTCCGTGAACATCTTATTGATCACTTTTCTTTCAAATAAAAATTCTCCAAAAAATTCCTACAAATAAAACAACTTACCAGAAGATTTTCCATTAATAAAAATTCATCAATACATGCTGCAAAAATTTTCTAAAAATCTAAAACAAATCAAAAACTAAAACTAAGAATCACAAAAAGTGAGAAATTTGGGTTGCCTCCCAAAAAGCGCTTGTTTAAGGTCATTAGCTTGACCAATGCTTCATGTCATGGCGAAGTTGGTGAATCTGTGCCATAATAGAGAGCATATAATCTTCTACTTTTCCTTCTCCTCAAGAGTGTGTCCACCAAAGTATACATCCAGTTAAGCTGGTGGATCCATGTTGCATTGTCCAGTACATGCATACAAAAACAAAAGTTAGAGTCATGCAAAGAGTACTCAATATTTTTTCTGTATTTATCCAAGAGTAAAATCATGCATTCTTCCTTTAGATTTACATTAGCAACTAGAAGAAAATTGGAATTAAAATCAAAAATCTCATACCCTGGATTTATCAAGAAGTTTTCAATTTTCAAATTTGGTTTTTCATTTACCTCAATGCCAATGTGATCAAGAATCTCTTGTGTTATCATCTTTTCAGTACCACCTGTGCTTAAATTTGATTCAAAAAATATTTCAATCACTTCATCATCATTATCCTTAAAATATCTCCTTCATCATTAATCATGCAAATTTCTAATGGATTTTCCTGGAGAATAAGAATTGATGGTACAATACGCATAAGATCCTCTTCCTCATAATTTTCCTCAATTTCTTTCTCTTCAATGGGGTGCTTCATCTTAACACTGTCAATTTCATCCTCATCTATATCATTAGTTCTTTCTTGAGGATCTTTAAATTCATCATCCTTCTTCTCACAAGACTCAAAAAATTCATGTATCTCTTCAAACATGTCCCAAGTATTTGTGTTGCAAGACACTTCATTATGTGAGAGGGGACTAGATGGCTGGTAAATTTTTGAAGAAAATAAATCATAATCATCCAAATCATCAAAAATTGAGGAAGGTAAATCACAATCATCAAAATTTTTAAAATCATCAAAATTTGCAGAAGGTAAATCACAATCAGGAGTCATGAATAATGATTGATCTAACTCTACAAAATTCTTAGATTCATCATGGATTTCTTCCTTTATGTCATTTTTATCAGTGCCATCAATCATACTATGAATATCCTCACTTTCCAAATCAAACTCAAGTATACAATTTTGTTGTGCTATCTGGGTTTCTAACATTTTAGTATTAGCACATATAGATTCTACTTGAGAAGTAAGCTGAGCAATCATCTCACTAAGATCTTCAAGTTCCTTACTCTGATTTATCATAATTTTTTCAAGCATGGATTCTAGCATAGATTCTTCAGATTCCTCAAAGTGTGGTTCTGAAATATTATTTGAGAAATCCTCATCAAAAGAAGTTTGCTGATTTTTCCATCTAGAATTATACTGATCATCTTGGTACCGTGATAAATTAGAATTGGCAGGTCTGGCAGGAATTCCAAATTGACACTCAGAAGGATAATGATAATAACTTCCACAAATATCACAAGTAACATAAGATTTCATTCTCATATATTCAGTGTGTTGAGAAAAAGAATTTACCCTTGCTGCAGGAGATTGAAATGCAACTGGCGGCACATACCTCTCTGCTGCAGGTGATTGAAATAGAACTGTGCCATATTCTCTTGTCATCGCTGGTGGCACATATGTTTGACCTGACCATTGACATTGATTAAATATCATTTTTTTAATAAAATTCAGAAATATAAAATGTAGAACAGGAAATGCAAAATATGTAGACAAGTGATTTTTTGAGTTCTCCTGTTCATACAACGTGTTAATAAAAAAAAAACAAGATTACCTCCTCCCGAAGCGTAATCCGGTATCTATTTATATTAATTCTCTACTCCCGTGATAATTAACATAAATAGACCCATTAAGTTCTTGAAAAACCATGGAATCCTTCAAATGAATCCGAACTACTCCCGTGATCGGATTCACAGGTTTGAAAAGAATAGATCCGACGTTGCGATTCACCTCCCGGTCCTTTTCGCAACGTCTAAGACGTAAAATTACTTGATCAGGGTAATTCATGAAATAAACACAATTCTAATCAAATCAATACTATAAAAATTCATGTAAAAGATTCAGAACAATATATTTAATCCATAAATCGTCAACGGGCTATTCCCAAATCCAAAAATAAGGTTTACACGTTCATGTTCATAACAAACAGCATGTTCATCGATGAATTAAACATGTAATCTCTCTAAAATAATGCAAAGAGACACTAGGAAAGTATTTAGAACTCTTCCCCTTGATCTGGTGATGAAGAAGAAGCGTCAAATCTCCTCCTTTGCGTGATCTCTCGCCGTCATTTTTCCCTAGAACTGATTTTCGCTGCCGCCGCTATAGCCCTTCGTTTTCGTGCCTAGAAGCCCCCCGAAACCCTTCCAAAACCCTTCCTTTTATAGTCTAATCAGTATAGAACCGGTCTAGGAAGGTTTCTGGAGAGTTTGGTTCAATTTTGGTTCAGTTTGAAGTCGAATCGAGTGAGAAACACGAAGGGGCAGAAACTTTTACGGTCGGTGATGAGTTTACGGCTTCGGCCGTAATTATTTCGGTGTATAATGCTTTTGGTCACAGAAACTTTTACGGCCCGTGATGGAATTATGGCTTCACCCGTGAAAGTTTCGGTTGACTTTTAGACTTAGCCGATTTTTATCTCCCGCTCGTCATCGTGTTTACGGCCGAATCCACAATTACGGCCATGGCCGTAAAGGTCTCGTTCTTCACCATTTTCGCCCCAAATTGGACGTGTAAGCTCGTGATCTCCTCGGGAATCATGCTTTAGCTTCAAAACCCTCAAAATCCATCATTTTTAGGCCATTTTACCTATATTTTCACAAAAACCAAGAAAAGTGAAGATTTTGTGCAAAGTAAGATAAAAACACTAAAAGTAGCACAAAATCATGCAAATAAGCCCGAAATATGATCTAAAACATAGGCAAAAACACTATATAAGTGCAATGCATCAAAGGTCATATCGAAACTTACTACATCACCAAAGTGTACATAATTTATTATAAATTGACCATCAACCGAAAAAAATTTCTTCATCTCCCCTGATTTATCACAAGTCTCAATAGCATAAAAAAATAAAAAATCTTTAGCCAATCTTTCCTTCAAGTACCTAAGAATACCCTTACTATCGTTACTGTGATGTCTGGATTCGGAGAGGCTAGGATGGGCTGGTAGACGAGCCCAAGCCCAAGACAATGGCGTAGGAAGAAAGCCCACCCGCCAGCCGTCACCTGAGCGAACGAAGCGGATGCAGCTTTATTCCTCGCGGCATCTCTGTTTTCTTCGACGAACGAAGAGAAGGCGTCACCAACGGAGGACGCGGACGCGATCCTGGCGGAGGCTTCGGACGACAGCTCGACGAAGTATTCTAGAGCAGGCGACATCTGTGTAGCGAGCGTCTTCTTTGGAAGAAGACGTCGTCCCTTTTGCAAACCCTACGGAGACAACGAGGGAGTCTTCTGCAGCGGAAGAAGCAGACAAGGGAGGCGGTCGTAGAGCGTCCTCTCCCTTTAAAACCAAATCCAGCGACGAGGCTAAGTAGCGAGAGACCTGGAGAGGAGACCCAAAGTGGGGATCAAGAGGTCCGCAGAGAGCGGTGAACAAGTGAGATCAGAGAGCTTGAGAGCTTTGTAGTCGGTGGTGGGAACCACCGCCGACGTGAGAGAGGGTGAGATTAGGGTTTTGTACCTTTTAGAGGTGAATAAAAGTGAAGTTTTCTCCTAATCTTCTCTGTTTCCGGCGATCTCCTGCTTTTGTTCACCTTCGTCATACTCAATCCTCAAAGCGGCACTTCCAAGCGACAGCGGCGAGGGCTGAGGGGAGGAGGAGTCTTCCCTGCTGCACGCCCGAACCTCCACCACTTCTTCCCCGGTGTCGAAGAACGGCGGCGACAATGGACACAGGCAGAGTCGTTCTTGCGTGGCAGATGAAACTCGAATGCTTCAGCGTTCGAAAACGAGGTGAGAATCTAATTTTGACTCAGATTTGGGGCGAGATTAAAAATCAGCGAGCGGCTAATTTTCGTTTCGGCAGCGAAATAAGGGCTTTCAGCACGAAATTTGGAGTGGAAGGGTGACATGGAGGCTAGGAGGAAAAGGGGCGTGACACTTACAATCCAAAGCTTTTCTTCTACTTCTTTGAATATAGTTGTTACTATCTTCTCTTATGAAACCAATGTTATTATTGTTTACACCAGACTCAAAATAATTATATATATGATAGGCCTTCATACCCAATTCTATCATCTGGTCTATAAGTGCACGTTGAAATTGTAATATTTTTCTGTGAGATCTAAGCATGTGCACCTTATTTGCACTTGTCATGGGATGATTATGGTATAATTCAGCTTTGGACAACATCCAGACATTATTCTTGTCAATTTTGAACTCTAACTGAGCCATGCAATTTGTTCGGGTCTCCGGATATGGTTTCTTAGCAATATGTGCAGGGTCAGCTTGTCTAATCCCTTGTTTGCTACAACAATATGTCGGTGTTTCAAGCTATCATCCTTTCTACGTTCAACATGAAATTTCTTTATACTAAACCCTATTACTCTAGAATAGTCATTATAAAATTTGTATGCAGAATCATCACTATTAAATGTCATACCAACTATAGTGACTTGGGATGTATCTTCTAATTTGTTATATTCCATACATGCAAATGAGTCCATTTCATCTGCCCTTTCAGATGTTTCTATTATATCTTCATCATCTTCCTAAAAAAAATATAATTTGTTAAACATTTTATCTAACATACTTATAGTGTTGATAGTTGAGACACTTGACTACGTATATATGCCCTTACCAATTTAACATTCTTAGGGTCAAAATCAACCTTGGGCATGTGTGGATCATCACCTAACGATATATAACCTTCGTTGTTTGGTGATAAATATCCTTCGTCATCTAATGATGACCACCCCAATATCTCAAAACAAGTTCTCGGCCTCTTCTGATCTTTGTCCATGTCAAATTCTATAATTCAACAAATGAAACACCATTACAATTAACTCGAATATGAAACATGCTATCTGAAAATAGTCACATGTTATATAGAAATATTAAAATGTTATACAATAATAGTCACATGTTATAGGGAAATGTTAAGGTATTATATGATAATAATCACATGTTATAAGGAAATATTAAGGTGTTATATGATAATAATCATATGTTATGCGAAAATATTAAGGTGTTATGTGAAAACTGTGATAAGTTATATGAAAGTTGTAACATGTTATACGAAAATATTAAGGTGTTATGCGAAAACTGTGATAAGTTATACGCTGTAACATGTTATACGAAAACTATTAAATATATAGAATAAGTTGTTACCGCAGAGAGGCTTAGGGATTTGGCTGAAAATAAAGTCCCTCAAAGATAGCATGAAGTCATCAAAATCTATTAAATATATGCGATAAGTTATTATCGCAGGCAGGCTAAGGGTTGGCGAGTGTCGGAGAGCGTCGGTGGCTGTCCTCGATTGTCAGAGAGCGTCGGCGACTGCGGGTGATTTTTTTCGTCACAACAAAGCTTTGGTGGCTTTTGCAAATCCTATCGCGCGTTGAGTGGGTAGATAGAGAAAATTCAAGTATAACCATGATTAGGTTAATATATAACATAGCACGTTATTCGGTTGAGTGTAACAGTTAGGTTATATCAGAAATATCGTATTACAAAAGCTAGATATCGTATAAGGATGCGCTGAAGTAAAATTGAATTGAGATTAGTACCCCGCCTGCGCCAATATTCGTGCCAGCCAGATCAGGGCACCCCGCTAGAAAAATTTTGAAAGGGTGCCCCGTTGCAAAAACGTGGCTGGGAAAGTAGGTGCTATTTTATTACTATTATGATATGGCATATGGTACGGGGTACCTTTCAAGACATAGGGTTAGAATAATAGTTGTATGGTACTAGCATAAATCTTAGGTTGTCTAGCAAACTAGCAAGATTCTGATCCAGGAAACTCTAAGCTATCCAACAAAATAGCTCAGGCAATATTACCAAATGTGCTAGCACTACGAGAGCTAAGTAATTGCCCCCAACTAACAACGGTAAGCATTGCACAACATACACATGGTTAGACTAACAACCACCTCATGAGAAAAATGGCTTGGAATCTTAAACATAAGACATTTATATTGTTCATCTCTCAAATTTATAAATCTTAAATAAAGAGACATGAGATAGATGACACAAATATCTCCATGAATAAGGTTCACAGCTAGGGACCATGCATAGAATTGTTATTTTCCTCACTTACTTCTCCAACAAGCCGCCAATAAATTGCTAATATGATTTAAATATTATTGTGCTTATTTACGTATTTATCTTTGACCAAAATTAATATATTGTTAAACGTTACAAAAAGAACTAAAAGATGAATTGCGACATCGAATCTACAATATTTAGACAAATTGATTGAATCACAAAAGTAGATCTAATTGACTTAAGCGATTACATGATTTATCAAGAACTCAATCGGTCTATTTTGAGTTAATAATAATGAAAGTAGAGAATTAACTTAAGTAGATACTGGGTTGTGCTGTTGAAAGAAGGCAACTCGAAGTTCTGATCTTTCGTTAACTTGATTACAATACTTTGTTGCCTTCTGCTAGTGAATTTAGTAGTTTGGCTTAATCAAATTCTAAAACCATTTCACTTTAATCAATCCAGCTAATAATCTTCAAATTAGATGCTACTTGGCCATTGGTCCGTGTGGGACGATATTATTTATTACTTCAATGGCTCATGCACTTGCTACGAGCCCATTAGCTATGAAGAGCTCATATGTACTCGGTCTTGATGACTTGTGAGTATTGGATTTCATATGAGCTCGGCCTTAATGGCTTTTGAGCATGTAAATTTGACTTATGCTCAGCCTTGATGGCTTATGAGCATTTGAGCTTGATTTATGTTCGGCTTTTGAACTTGATTTGTGCTCGGCCTTGATGTCTTATGAGCATTTGAGCTTGATTTGTGCTCTGCCTTGATGGCTTATGAGCATTTGACTTTTGCTCGGCCTTAGTGACTTTTGAGCATTTGGATTTAATTTATGCTCATCCTTGATGGCTTGTGAGTACTTGAGTTTGACATATACTCGGTCTTAATGACTTGTAAGTATAGGATTTCATATGAGCTCAGCCTTAATGGCTTTTGAGCATTTGAACTTAATTTGATACTCGGCTTCAGTAGCTTGTGAGTATCTAGACTTGATTTGTACTCGGCCTCGTCGGCTTATGAGTATTGTTTTGATTTGTACTCAGTCTTGACGACTTGTGAGCATTTGATTTGACATATGCTCGGTCTTGACGGCTTATGAACATTTGAACTTAATTTGTGTTCGGCCTTGACGGTAACTTGATTTGTGTTCGGCCTTGACGGCTTATGAACTTTTGGATTTGGACATATACTCGGCCCTAGTGACTTATGAGCATTTAAATTTGAATTATCACGAGTAATAATTATTTTATCTTGGAGCATCACATACACAATATCATATTGAAGAGCTATGCCTCGATGACAAGCATCGACATATGCATCTCCCATACAATATTATATCGTGATATGACGGGTTTGATCAAAATAGGTTGAGTGAGTTAATAAGCTCATATTCAATGGGATGAAATATATGTTTTAATTTAAATCCAAAACTTTATTTGAGAAGATTGGACTTAATTTTATAGGGATAAATACTTAGATTATATCAATGACTGTCTATTTGACTCATGTTGACGAAAATCATCTTTAGCCATCAAATATCTGATTTATTTTTAGTGGTTGTTGATCTAAACTCATAGATCTGTTTAATCCAGGACTCAGATCGAGAATCTGATATTATATTTGGAAAGATCAGGTTAATTTAATAAGGATCAACTCCCTGATCTTGTCAAATGTCAACCAATTGATCAAGATATGTCCAGATCATTGTCAGCCGTTGATTTTAGATCAAATTCATCTTGATCATTCATTCAAATTCATAGATATGTTTCAATCCAAAATTCGGATCAAAAATCAGATACCATATTTGGAGAGATCAGGTTCGACTTAGTAGGGATCGACTCCTTGATCACATCAAACGTCAATCAATTGACCTAGATATGCTCAGATCAATTTCAGCCGTTGATTTAGGTTTAAATCTGATTTATCACAACCGTTTATTTAAATTCGACGATATGTACCAATCTGATTCTCGGATCGAAGATCTGATATTATATTTAGAACGATTAGATTTGTTATAGTGGGAATTGACACCTTGATCATGTCAACAGTCAACCAATTGCCCTAGATATGCTCCAATCAATTTCAGCCATTGATTTAGAGTTTAGATCAGACTCATCTTGACCATTCATTTAAATTTATTCATTGACCATTCATTTAAATTTATTCATTGACCATTCATTTAGAGTTTAGATCAGGTCTCGGATCAAAAATATGATATTGTATTTAGAAAGATCAAGTTCAATATAGTCGGGATCGATATCTAGATCATGTCAATCGTCAACCGATTAACCTCGATATGTTCCAATCAATTTCAGCCATTCAGTTGAAGTTTAGATCTGAGCCGTTCGATCGAAGTTTGATTAATCCTGACCATTCGATCAGAGTAAAGATCTGGGCCGTTCGATCAAAGTTTTGATTTAATCTAATCCGTTCGATTTCTAACTTAGATCAGATTGATCTGAACCGTCCGATTAAGTATGAAATAATCAGGATCGTTGATTTATGTTCAGATTTGAACCGTTGATTTTAAGTGAATTAATATGAACCATTGGATTCATTTATATGATCAAGTTGATGTCGATCATCCGATTAAACTTACTATAATCTCGATCGTTAGTTTATATTCAGATCTGGACCTTTAATTTTACGTGAATGAATCTTAGCCATTGGATTCAATTAATTAATTAAGATTGGTGTCAACCGTCCGATCAAACCCAAAGTAATCTGGATCGTTGGTTCTGATGCGATCGTGGCCGTTGATCTTTGTGGTCATATCTCAGCCGTCCGTCTTTTTCGCGTCTCTCTCTCGACCACGGCGGTGGTGTTTGCAAATTAGGGTTCGTTGTCGCCGCCCGATCACCGTACCTTCGACTAATCGGCTCTAGGTGTAGCTTCTATATGTCGAGGGGACTTGTGGCCGAAGTTTGGCGCTGTCCGGTGAAGTATCGGCGGCGAATCTACGATTTGGGCGAAAACATGGTCGCCGGTGTTTTTCGTTTGATTCTGACGATCTAGCCATCAGATGGTCGGATCCTTTTGGCTGTCGACGTGTACACTCGAGGAGAGGGTGTGGCTGAAGTTCGATGTTGATCTAACGGCTAGATATAGAGTTCGACGAGTAAGGGCGTCGGCGAACAAAGGGGGCTTCCGCGTCATATGCGCATATAGATATCTGTCGTCCGGGCTTTGAGAGACGACATTAAAATTTTCTTCTAGTCTAGATCAAAATAACGATAACATGAGGATATAAAAATCCTAGGAATAATTTAGGGATAGAAATCCCAGAAATAATTTGGATAAAACTCCGAGAATAATTTAGGGAAAAAAATCCCAAGAATAAATTATATAAAAGTCTAGGAATAATTTAGGGATAAAAATCCCAAGAATAAATTGGATAAAAATCCAGAAATAATTTAGAGATAAAAATCTCAAGAATTTAAATAAAAATCCAAAAATAATTTAGGGATAAAAATTCCAAAAATAATTTGAATATAAAATCCAATATCTTATCCCTCTCCTCTCCTTTGCCGATGATTCATATCGCTTCCTCTCTTATCTTTCTTTTTTACGCTAGGAAAATTCTCCCCTTCCTCCTTATTTTTTGGCTTCGGCTGCACCCTTCTTCTTTTTTTTTTTATTTCCTTAACAGCTGCAATTGCTTTAATTGCTTTGCGCTTCTTCTTTGTTAGCTATTGTAAAACGTTTTCCTTGCTTTGATTGATTTGATTTTATTTTTCCTGATTAGCTACAGTAAATTCTTTGCATTTCTTTCCTTGGAGTGCTAACGTGAACCAGAATTTTTATTCTCTTTCTCTAATATGATTTTGACCAGTTTCCAATTTTCATCTAGAGTAAAAAAAAATAATTTTGATTTATCGCTTTTGTATGAAAATAAAAGGTTCAACATGTGCCACGTGCTTACTTAGTATGCTTTTACAATTCCAAAACTTGTAGAGGCGTATTCTCCTTTTTTTAACTCATGGTCAAAATCAATCTTGACTCCTGTAGGTAAAAGTTTATGGTTCAACATCATAGTTTCTCAAAAGTATCAACACTACACTGCTCGTATATGCAATGTTTAAAATCTTTAGTAAATGTACTGTTATTATGAATCACGTAAGATAGATATACTGCTGCATTTTGAAATATATGTCATAAACAAAGACGGTGTATTATATTTGGCAATACCGTTTGTATTGCTTTGGCTATCGCAACTGATTGATCCGTAAAAATAGTAACTGAATTTTTATCATGCATGGCTTCCAAAAAAGTCTCGAATAACCAAATAAATGATTCAGCAAACTCATCATATGTAATGCAGCTCCTAATATAACAGTTTGTTTATGGTGATTCAAACCCACGATTGGTGCAAAGGGCATATTGTAGTCATTTGTTTGAAAGGTCATATCGAAACATACTACATCACCAAAGTGTACATAATTTATTATAGATTGACCATCAACCCAAAAAAAGTTCTTCATCTCCCCTGATTTGTCACAAGCCTCAATAGCATAAAAAAAATAAAAAATCTTTAACCAATCTTTCCTTCAAGTACCTAAGAATACCCTTACTATCCTTACTGTGATGCCCGGATTCGGAGAGGCCAGGCTGGGCTGGCAGACGAGCCCAAGCCCAAGACAATGGCGTAGGAAGAAAGCCCACCCGCCAGCTGCCGCCCGAGCGAACGAAGCGGATGCAGCTTTATTCCTCGCGGCATCTCTGTTTTCTTCGACGAACGAAGAGAAGGCGTCGCCAACGGAGGACGCAGACGCGATCCTGGCCGAGGCTTCAGATGATAGCTCGATGAAGTATTCTAGAGCAGGCGACATCTGTGTAGCGAGCATCTTCTTTGGAAGAAGACGTCGTCCCTTTTGCAAACCCTACGGAGACAACGAGGGAGTCTTCAGCAGCGGAAGAAGCGGACAAGGGAAGCGGCCGTAGAGCGTCCTCTCCCCTTAAAACCACATCTAGCGACGAGGCTAAGTAGCGAGAGACCTGGAGAGGAGACCCAGAGTGGGGATCAAGAGGTCCGCAGAGAGCGGTGAACAAGTGAGATCAGAGAGCTTGAGAGCTTTTAGTCAGTGGTGGGAACCACCGCCAACGTGAGAGAGGGTGAGATTAGGGTTTTGTACCTTTTAGAGGTGAATAAAAGTAAAGTTTTCTCCTAATCTTCTCTGTTTCCGGCGATCTCCTGCTTTTGTTCACCTTCGTCGGACTCGATCCACAAGGCGGCGCTTCCAATCGACAACGACGAGGGCTGAGGGGAGGAGGACTCTTCCCTGCTGCACGCCCGAACCTCCACCACTTCTTCCCCGGTGTCGAAGAACGGCGGCGACAACGGACATAGACAGAGTCGTTCTTGCGTGGCGGACGAAACTCGAACGCTTCAGCGTTCGAAAACGAGGCGAGAATCTAATTTTGACTCAGATTTGGGGCGAGATTAAAAATCAGCGAGCGGCTAATTTTTGTTTCGGCAGCGAAATAAGGGCTTTCAGCACGAAATTTGGAGTGGAAGGGTGACATGGAGGCTAGGAGGAAAAGGGGCGTGACACTTACAATCCAAAGCTTTTCTTCTACTTCTTTGAATATAGTTGTTACTATCTTCTCTTATGAAACCAATGTTATTATTGTTTACACCAGACTCAAAATAATTATATATATGATGGGCCTTCATACCCAATTCTATCATCTGGTCTATAAGTGCACGTTGAAATTGTAATATTTTTCTGTGAGATCTAAGCATGTGCACCTTATTTGCACTTGTCATGAGATGATTATGGTTTAATTCAGCTTTGGACAACATCCACACATTATTCTTGTCAATTTTGAACTCTAACTGAGCTATGCAATTTGTTCGGGTCTCCGGATGTGGTTTATTAGCAATATGTCTAGGGTCAGCTTGTCTAATCCCTTGTTTGCTACAACAATATGTACAGTGTTTCAAGCTACCATCTTTTCTACGTTCCACATGAAATTTCTTTATACTAAAACCTATTACTCTAGCATAGTCATTATAAAATTTGTATGCTGAATCATCACTATTAAATGTCATACCAACTATAGTGACTTGGGATGTAGCTTCTGATTTGTTATGTTCCATACATGCAAATGAGTCCATTTCATCTGCCCTTTCAGATGTTTCTATTATATCCTCATCATCTTCCTAAAAAAAAATATAATTTGTTAAACATTTTATCTAACATACTTATAGTGTTGATAGTTGAGACACTTGACTACGTATATATGCCCTTACCAATTTAACATTCTTAGGGTCAAAATCAACCTTGGGCATGTGTGGATCATCACCTGATGATATATAACCTTCGTTGTTTGGTGATAAATACCCTTCGTCATCTGATAATGACCACCCAATTTCTCAAAACAAGTCCTCGGCTTCTTCTGATCTTTGTCCATGTCAAATTCTATAATTCAACAAATGAAACACCATTACAATTAACTTGAATATGAAACATGTTATTTGAAAATAGTCAAAAGTTATATAGAAATATTAAAATGTTATACAATAATAGTCACATGTTATAGGGAAATGTTAAGGTATTATACGATAATAATCATATGTTATAAGGAACTATGAAGGTGTTATATGATAATAATCATATGTTATGCGAAAATATTAAGGTGTTATGCGAAAACTGTGAGAAGTTATACGAAAGTTGTAACATGTTATACGAAAATATTGAGGTGTTATGCGAAAACTGTGACAAGTTATACGCTGTAACATGTTATTCGAAAACTATTAAATATATAGAATAAGTGGTTACCGCAGAGAGGCTTAGGGATTTGGCTGAAAAATAAGTCCCTCAGAGATAGCAGTGAGTCATCAAAATATATTAAATATATGCGATAAGTTATTATCGTAGGCAGGCTAAGGGTCGGCGAGTGTCGGAGAGCGTCGGCGGCTGTCCTCGATTGTCGGAGAGCGTTGGCGACTGCGGGTGATTTTTTTCATCACAACAAAGCTTTGGTGGCTTTGGCAAATCCTATCGCGCGTTGAGTGGGCAGATAGTGAAAATTCAAGTATAACCATGATTAGGTTAATATATAACAGAGCACGTTATTCGGTTGAGTGTAACAGTTAGGTTATATCAGAAATATCGTATAACAAAAGCTAGATATCGTATAAGGATGCGCTGAAGTAAAATTGCATTGAGATTAGTACCCCACCTGCGCCAAGATTCATGCCAGGTAGATCAGGGCACCCTGCTAGAAAAATTTCGAAAGGGTGCCCCATTGCAAAAACGTGGCCGGGAAAGCAGGTGCTATTTTATTACTATTATAATATGGCACATGGTACGAGGTACCTTTCAAGACATAGGGTTAGATTAATAGTTGTATGGTACTAGCATAAATCTTAGGTTGTCCAACAAATTAGCAAGATTCTTATCCAAGAAACTCTAAGCTATCCAACAAAATAGCTCAGGCGATATTACCAAATGTGCTAGCACTACGAGAGCTAGGTAATTGCCCCCAACTAACAACGGTAAGCATTGCACAACATACACATGGTTAGACTAACAACCACCTCATGAGAAAAATGGCTTGGAATCTTAAACAGAAGACATTTATATTGTTCATCTCTCAAATTTATAAATCTTAAATAAAGAGACATGAGATAGATGACACAAATATCTCCATGAATAAGGTTCACAGCAAGGGACCATGCATAGAATTTTTATTTTCCTCACTTACTACTCCAACAAGCCGCCAATAAATTGCTAATATGATTTAAATATTATTGTGCTTATTTACGTATTTATCTTTGACCAAAATTAATATATTGTTAAACGTTACAAAAAGAACTAAAAGATGAATTGCGACATCGAATCTACAATATTTAGACAAATTGATTGAATCACAAAAGTAGATCTAATTGACTTAAGCGATTACATGAATTATCAAGAATTCAATCGGTCTATTTTGAGTTAATAATAATGAAAGTAGAGAATTAACTTGAGTAGATACTGGGTTGTGCTGTTGAAAGAAGGCAACTCGAAGTTCCGATCTTTCGTTAACTTGATTACAATACTTTGTTGCCTTCCGCTAGTGAATTTAGTAGTTTGGCTTAATCAAATTCTAAAACCATTTCATTTTAATCAATCCAGCTAATAATCTTCAAATTAGATGCTACTTGGCCATTGGTCTGTGTGGGACGATATTATTTATTACTTCAATGGCTCATGCACTTGCTGCGAGCCCATTAGCTGTGAAGAGCTCCGCCATGCACACCTTGCGTAGTTCACGCTAGTGGTAACCCTAGGCCATGAAGGCCATGTCAGATTCGCCATACGAGAGCTTGGAAGTGGTGATGGAGTGCGGGCGACTACTCCAGGGGAGGTCGTGTGTCCTGAAGATTTGTCTAGTGAGGTTGGAAGAGGAGATGACAATGGCGGGGACTTGGGCAAGCATGAGGTGGATGATGAGGCTATATGTTTTGGACAACTCCCAAAGGGTTTGGTTGAGTAGTAGGAGTGGCAGCGGGTCGGATACCCGCCTTACCACATAAAATCCGAACTCGACCGGATTAGGAAAACCCATTACCTGAACCCGAGTTGGGTATTTTAAACGGGTACTCGACTATTTATTATTATTTTTATATTTTTATTAATAATAAATATTTATATAATAGTTATTTTATTATTATTTATATTTTAATAATTAAAAAATATATTTATATTTATTATTGAAATCAGGTATCATGTACTAGGTACCCGCATCCCTAAACCCAAACCCGATTAAAACCCAACTTATCAAACTTGAACCCGTCTCATTTAGGTAAACGATACCCGAAGCCAGTGTAAATGGGTTGGGTACTTGAACCCGACGGGTCAAATTGCCAACCCTATGGAGTAGAGGTTTGGTTAGTATCGAGTGAAGGTTACGGATGATGGGGAGCTTAGGAGGGCCAAGAGGCAATTTCCATCGGGACTTGTCAGATCTGCTAGAGAGGAAATGAAGGGGAGGGATGACCGGTGACTCCAAAAGGTGATCGCTTCCCATATCTCAACATTTGAGTGTTCTTGAGTGGCCTATTTCCCTTAATATCTAAATTATATATTTTATATTAATTTTTTAAAAACTAATTAATAACAGTAAGGCCATATCCATTAGATAATAACCTAACTAAATTGATCAATCACTACTTAACAACCATTTGGGGGAGGAAAAACTATAAAATTAGATCAAGGAAAAATACTACATATGAGGAAAAGTTGCATGAAAGAGATGGCAAAGTAGAAATTGTCCAAACTAACTCATTTTCAATAAAATTATTTGCAATCTAATACTATATTTTCGTTGAAGTTGTCGGTAGCACAAGGAGCCTGAGTGCACATAGCAATTAGAAGAAATCAATTTATAGGAGGAGCACCAAAAGTTTCTACGAAAGGGGCATGCGTAAAGTAGGAGCACCTGTCTATTATCATATAACATCTTAATATTTTTGTATATTATGTAACTATTATCGTATAACACCTTAATATTTTTGTATAATATGTGACTATTATCATATAAAAATGAATATGTTATATGATAATAATCATATAATATATGAAAATATTAAGGGGTTATATTAGAATAGAAAGTGTGCCCTGCAAATTTTGTGTAAAGGTATTCCGCTTACCAAAATTTTTTCCGCTTGCCTATATGTCCACGTCGACTATACAGAATCTTGAAGCCGCCAGAAACAGCGGCGATCGTCGGTGCACCGTCATACCTGGCGTTTCATCCATGTCGATGTCTTCCCTCGCCGCCACTCCATCAGGCAAACCCCAATCGAAACAGTACAGGAGGTTCGCCAGTGCGAGCTCCATCGTTAGCAGCGCCGAATTCTTCGCTGGACAAATCCTTCGCCCTTCCCCAAACGGGATGAGCTTGAACCCATCATCGTGCCCCTCCCCCGACATGAACCTCTCCGGATGGAACTCGTCCGGATTCTTCCAGGA
Source organism: Costus lasius (assembly GCA_027563935.2). NCBI lineage: Eukaryota > Viridiplantae > Streptophyta > Magnoliopsida > Zingiberales > Costaceae > Costus > Costus lasius. Next base: position 137,594,904 of record CM050447.1, read on the forward strand.
GCTCCGATCCCGGCCGATCGCCCACACGTTGACGTAGATCGTCGTCTTCGGCGGGACGTCGTAACCGTTCAACTTAACGTGCTGCAGCGTCTCCCGGGGAAGAAGCAGTGGGGCGGGAGGGTGGAGCCGCAGCGTCTCCTTCACCACGCATTTGAGGTAGTCGAGCTCGTGGAGGTCAGTCTCCTCCACCTTGCCTTTGCTTCCGAGGCGGCACTTCGGCCTGCGCTCTCCTCATCTGCTCCGGGTGCCTCATCAGCTCTGCCATCGCCCACTCTAAGGCCACCGTGGACGTTTCAGATCCAGCGATGAATATGTTCTGCAAAATCATCCAATTGGTTAGCTCCGGCAAACTGCTCCGAATCACAAAATGCAAGTGCTACGTAAGTACCATAAGCACCCCTTTGATGTGATCATCTGTCACAATATTTGAGCCATTTCTCTGGACCCAGAGCAAAGCATCGATGGTGTCCTCGCCAACCCCCAAATTTTGCCTCTTGGGATCGAGATGATCATCTATCAGCTGCTGGTAGAAGGCGTCGAGCTCAAGAAACACATCCTGAAGCCTCGCCTGCATTCCCCGCAGCTTGTCCACCCACCCGAGCTCCGGGAAATAGTCCTCCAAGAACAACCCGATGAACATCGCCTGCGTTTCGTTCAGGACACGATGAAACCGAGCACGCTGCTCTCCTTCCCGGTCGTAGCAGTTGCCAAAGGCTGTTCTGCATGTGATGTCGGCTAGGAGTGAGATAAACATCGCACTCAAATTGACGACAGCGGCCGACGAGGAAGCAAGCGACCGTATCGTTTGCATGCACCGCTCGACCTCTTCCTCTCTGATATCTCTGAACAACGCGATCTTCTTGGCGGTGAATAGCTCCACTACGCACACCTTGCGCAGTTCGCGCCAGTGGTCACCGTAGGGCGCGAAACCGACGTCGGAGCGGCCATATGAAAGCTTGGATGTGGATGTGGTGTACGGGCGGCTGCTGACGGCGAGGTCGTGTGTCTTGAGGGCCTGTCTGGCGAGGTCGGCGGAGGAGATGACGACGGTGGGGACTTGGCCGAGCTTGAGGAAGATGATGGGGCCGTAAGCTTTGGAGAGCTCCCAGAAGAACTGGTGGAGTAGGGGTTTGGTTAGCATCTGGTGGAGGTTGCCGATGATGGGGAGCTTGGGGGGGCCGGGTGGCAGCTTCCAAAGGGACTTGTTGGATCTTGTTCGCATCCTGCTGCGAGAGAGGAGAATGAGGAGGAGCAAGGAGAGCAGCGCAAGAACGTTGGCCAGCGATGCCATGAGGTGATCGATCGATTGCCCTGTCTCTTCCAGTGTCCTGATGATTTTATACCCTGACCAATTGCCCTTATTGTCCCAATCCTAAATATCTATAATACTTACCTTCACTCCATAATTCAATGAATCAAAACACCATAAGGTCAATTCGAAAGTAGGCCCACGATGTTTCTTAACTTGATCCACAATTTATAATGATCACAAATATGAGCATGGTGACGTGATAAATTATTTAATACAATTTTAAATAGTTTAGTTTACATTTCATAGATATATATATATATAAAGGTAAAATCTTTTAAATTTCATCTTTCCATCAAACTAAATGCAATCTGATTATAAATATTATATATAATAATTATAAAATTTATTTCAATAATAATACTTTTTATTTAAATAAAATAATATTTTGAGTAATATTTTTATTGCCAATAAATTTACTTTTATTAAAAATATATTTAATTATATGTATTTCTAACACAAATTATCATGCGTAAATCACATATTTTTATTAGAATAATTCATTTTTTGGATAATTTATATATATATTACCAAATTATAGGCCCCACATATTATTATTATTATTATTATTATTATTATTATTATTATTATTATTATTATTATTATCGTTATTGCTATAAATAGGTATGGTACTGGAGTCTCACAAACAAAATAGCTTAGGCAATATTACCAAATGTGCCGGCACTATGAGATAAGAGTAATTGAGCCCCACAAACATACTATTCATCTCTCTAAATTATGAATCTTAAATAAAGAGAAACATGCTTTAGAGACTGACGGCACAAATATCTCCATGTATAAGGTTCTAGTCAAGGATCGTGCGCAGAAATTTTTTTTCTCACTTACAATTCCAACAAGCAGCCTACATTTTGCTATCCACTTTTGGATTGATAGCTACTACATAAATTAAATAAAAAACAAAGTCTTACTCAAGAGTTTTAAAAGGCTGACAAAAAATACTCCACCAAAAACACTCTTAGCCACAGCTATATCCACGTCATGATATATACCTTATTGATGTTACACAAGTGGCATGTAAAATTAAAAACACTCTAATCACTAGGTATTCAAGATAAGATATTTTTTAAGATTCATTGTCACGACCCAAACGAGCACCAACCTAATACGATTAGCTAATTGCCCGGGGGTGTAACATTATAATCAAATGATCCAACAACTTATCCCAAAACAAATCCACATTTATACAACCTACACAAGAACCATATAAATCATAATACAATTACTCATCTCATAAATCCTTATTCACAATGACCAAAATATTTATCAACAACAATACATGAGAACATTAATCAAAATAATCATTTACATCATTATTACTCCAAGTCCAACTATCTATCTATAACATGACGACAGGATCTGTAGCTTCTACTTCTAGCTACCATCGTCAACAACATAAACAACTCTCTACCTGGAGGCAAAACAAAATAAAGGACGTTAGCTCAAATAGCTAAGTAAGAATCACAACAAATATGCATGCATCAAGATAATTGAACCATAACCAACATCATACTTATAACAACAAAACTGTACATAATGATATCCAAAATACATAATCAGTACAATGTCGTGTAATCAAGAGCAATGACCATAAACAACGCCATTACGCATCCGCACTCCTAACAAGAGTGTTTTCATTGTAGCTCACACAATGAAACAATTGCTCTCAACTAGCAGCTCGGCAGTGTTGCATCCAACACCTAGGAAACCATGGACAATCCCAAAGGACTCCAAACAGGTAACCGATACAAAACCAGTCTCATAGCCAATACATGGCCTCTGGTACAAAACATGGTCCACTGGCTTATCAAGCTCAGCCCCTGGCTAACATCAGCCAGTCACAGATCACAAAGTGCCACGACATATATCATACATGCATATATCAAATACATCACATCACAACTGTATAACTTATCACAAGCCCATAAGCTCATCAACATGATTCCTTTACCATATCATTAGTAAATGTTGTAACCAGTAATCCATTTAAACAACCATCGTAAAATACCAATCTCTACCATATCCATATCAACAAATGCAATGTGGTACATCACATAACTCATAAAACATCAATAACCATAAGCACATGTATGCATCAACGAATGACTACATAGGAGCACAACGGCGTAGAAGCAAAGATAATAAAGAAAGAGCAACAAAATATCATGACATCAAATCTTTACTTATAACATATATATTTTACCAACACTATGTCATGATTCCAAAAACAAAGAAAACGATTCCTACCTTTATCGCTGAAGCTCCTAGCACATTTACAGCTTTCAATTCTTGAACCACTTTGTCTAGCTCGAACCAAGTATTATCTATAATATCACAAAACAAAATACATCACTAATGATATCACCAATCTCTACTTTCACTTATTTAATTAATATCAACAAGTGTACATATATACCTACATATACCCATATATACGCATGTACACGTGCATACACTTGTACACATCATTCCAATTTATCCCAATAATCATTTATAAATTTACTATTTCATACCAATCAATTACCTCAATACCATTCTCATTAATTAATTCATCAATATTTAAACATGTATTTACAATTCTCATATACTTGTACACATACGTATACCCATATATACGCATAAATGTACATGTATATCCCTACATAAATCATCTCCATACAACCTCTATCTACAAAAAGGAAATACAAGGGTAAGTCATCATTACCAAGCAATACGCCGGAAAGATCGTCAATGATGACACATCGGCACAATGGGAAGACGATCCAAAACTCCAAATCTGTCCGCGCTTCACCAGCAGCCCACTCTAGGTCAAGACGTTGTCGGACAGTGGCAACAACACAATGCAGAGACATCAATGGCGGCAGCGCAACGCAGGAGCAGTAGCAACCGACAGCGGCGCGGCCACGGACGGCGGCACAACAACCATGTTCAACGGCGGAAATGGGGAAATAGAGGAAAAATGGGGAAGAAGGTGGCGGCTGGCCTGGAAACACGCCCATCCGACGAGATCGATGTCTGCGGCAGCAGCACTACGGCGGATGACATCAGAAAAGAAAAAATGGCGTAGATGCGTGCTCACGCGAAAGGAATGCCGAACGTTGTTGGGACTATCGCCTCGACACCGAACGACGGCCGGAGAAGTCACACGTCGCCAGAGATGGAGGTGGCGACGAGTCTGGGCATCCGTGCACACGAACGGAGGGAGAACGAGGGGGAGATCGTGAGGGAAGAGGGAGGTTGCGGCTTATTAGGGCTCGGCTGCAACTTCCCCCTTTTTTTCCAATTTCCAAAACTACCCCTCAACACTAATATATTTACAAATATAACATTCTCCCCACCAAATAAGAATTTGGTCCTCCAAATTCAAGCAACATCAATAAGATCATTCTCATCCCTTCCCAAAGATCTCAAACATTTACCACATATTTCCTGAGCATCAATATAAGAAATACATCAAGAACCTGAACCAAAGATGATGATAATGTAAACCATTTGCCACAAGACCAAAATGCTCCAACATTTCCCAAGGTCCAACAAAACCAAAGATAACTTACCATCCTTTCCAAACCTATTATCTCTTTTATAGGTAACACTTTCATAAGTACATTACTTTGTGCCTCCAACAACATTTACCGCAATCATTAACATCTGAGAACCCAATAAAATTATTTTCTAGGTACACCCCAAAACAATGGTGTCCTATAACTTCATCCATACAAAGCCTCAAAATGAGTCATTTAAATATCAAAGTAGTAGCTCTTATTATAATCAAACTCTACCATGTATAGGCATCTCTCCTTTCGATCACAAAATTTAGAGCATTCACTCTTAACATGTCCAAACATGATATAATGACACCAAATCTAATCATATGATTATAAACTCATGTGAACAAAACTCTCTCACATAAATAGGAGTGGGTCATTTTCATAAATCAACATATTACCAACTCAACAAGAGGGATCATAAGATCAATAATAACATCATAAACAAGTATAATCACATGATCCTAACAAAATAGATGAGATACTAGGATCATAAACCGTTACAAATCCCTCAAGGGATCATCAGTATGGATGATCAAAACCAGAAACATATGTGATCAACAGATCATAACCAGATATACTCATGATATCATCAACTGAGTAAGTATCATCATAGGATCAACACAAGATCATCACCATAAGTTCATTACTAGATCATCAGCATACGAGCATGATTAATTTTGAACACAAGATTGTGATCAAAGATCATGTACTATTATAAAGCCAAAATAGATATGATCAAACAACAAAATCAAGATCCATAATATCATTTCAAAATCTTAATGCAATGATCTTAAATTCAAACTTAATATCATTCTTGGCCAACACAATGTCATAATGATCATCATATCAAAGGCAACTTGCTTACACCATTGACACACTCCGCAAGTGCACGGAAATGTCGAAGTAATATAAAAGATATCGTCTCCCACAGGGAACAAGGTGAGTACTAGAAAATCTAATTCATGGAATCTAAGCTGATCAAATCATGGTTTTTTGAACTTAAAAACTAAAAACTAAGTAAAATAGTAAACAAGAAATCAAACAACTACGGCAGGAAAAATATATGAGAGAGATTATCAAGGCAAAGGTTTCCACCTCTCTGACGATTTTAATTGCGCTAAGAAATAAATATCAGTTACTTGGATTTATAAATATGCATAAGGAATCTAACCTAGGGTACAAGGTGCCCTCTTTCGAGTGTACACCCCGGTATTTGCCCGGAACGTCTCCTACTTTCGCGGTGGATCGTTCTAGACAAACACAATGGATTCTGTGGTAGATTATGAACCCTCGAGCGAAGAACAAGTACTTTCGTGTCGAGCCTTCACAAGATTCACAAAGAGGTTCGGTCGTTACGGTCCATACGGTCCTACTCTCGTTATAAACCGTAAAAACTATAGCATGATAATACTTGGCCAGAGTATAAATCAAGAAATAAATAAATCAAGTGAAATATGCTTAATATATGATCCAAATAACAAGATTAAAACATGACTTGCATATGAAAATTATCAGAGGGCTTCAACCTAGCCCTGAAAATAGGTTTACGCTACAACCATCGTTGAATCGCTCAAAATACTCTCTTTAAACATAGGAAAATCACATGAAAAGGTTTCTAAGAGGGAGGAGATGATGAACCGAAGGAAATAAACAAGAATCACAAGGTTCCGATAATCAAATCTCCATAAATCGCCCCGAAGTCGCCGAATCACAGTGTTCTTCCGCCCTCCGCCGCTTCGTCGTGTGATTGCTCGATGATTAGGTCACAAAAATTGGGGCTTTATGTCCTTTTTGTTCGCCTTCGAGTTAGCTTTCCAAAAAGTCCTCACTTGCTAAATTTGGACTTGAATCGGGCCAGAAATCAGCGAGAAACCGAGTGGAGGTCGGGCTGTTCCAACAGCTTCACGGGTGAACCCCGTGGGGTTCACCAGGTGGTGAAGTGCTCGGCGCAGATCTGTTGCGAAATAATCACAGGTGAACCCCGTGGGGTTCACCTACCAATGAAATCCTCGGCATATTTCTGTGCAGGTATCTTCAGACAGAATCACGGGTGAACCCCATGGGGTTCACCTGCCAGTGAAGTGTGCAGCGGATTTCAAAAACCTTTGACATCATCGGTGAACCCCGCCGGGTTCACCAGGCAGTGACGCGTGCGCTAAATTACGTCCTTTGGCAAGATCACGGGTGAACCCCGTGGGGTTCACCTGGCCGTGAAGTCCAGAAAGGGCTCCGATTGAGCCCAAATTTTACGGGCAGCTTCATCTTCTCACAAGGAATCACCTCATGCCTTTAGATTCTTCAAAAAGTCTTTAAATTTGGGTGATTTTACCTGAAATTCAATAAGACAGATGAAAAGTGAAGATTCTGATGTTTTTAACTAAATAAGTCTTAAAGGAATGTAAAAATATTCAAATAGGCCCAAATTCATCATGGAATATCAGTAAAAATCACTACTAAAATGTAAGGTATCAAATACTCCTCGACTTAAATCTTTACTTGTCCTCAAGCAATAAAATAAGTTGAAATACATGCTTGATATAAGAATAATCTTTTGTGTTGAAGTTTGCACCCAAGTTCAGAAAAATACTCTTTTAGCAATCCAAGATCCAATCAGAAGAAATTAACTTAACGTAGTGTCTTAAGCATTCACCAGTTTCCCACAGTTTTTAGATGTCAACCAATTTAGAAAGCAATAAACATGAGATTCAATCAAAACATACACAACACTCATCTCATTCTTATCCTTCCAATTCATAATGTTGGGGTTAACTCAAATGTTTTTATTCAGGATACAAAACACCGATCATTGCATTAGACTTCAACTCATACCCTTAGGTACCATTGCCAATTTTTCGCAATGCCAAGTAGAGGAATCTTTTAATTTCAATTCACATTTCTTAGATTTCAACTCATATCTTTCGGTACCACTGCCCATTTTTCGCAGCGCCAAGTAGAGGAATCTAAGTGTGATTTTTTTTTTTGATTTTTTTTTAATCCAAATAACAGCATATCCTTTCCTTTAACAAATGCAGTGTCTCCCCAATACTAGGAAGGAATTCAAAGTTTGAAAAGAGATTATGTATCCTAATATGTATCGAATATAAATTGCAAACCAAAATCAATTGAAAAATCATGAAAACGCTTGACCCACTAAATGAACAACCTAAAATCAATCCACTTAGAAAATTTCTAATTCATACAACATATGGACATGACTATTGAGTAAATTTCCAACAAGTACTACATTCAACATGTCTTGATAAATTCTAACCAATCATGCATTTAACTTTGAGAGTTTTGCAAAGCTATCATTATACAAGACTAGCAATATATACTTTAAAACAACTTCATGAAAACACATAGATCCACACATCATGTAACATGTAAAGAGGGTTATAGCATAATACCAAAGCTGAAAAACAAGCGGTTCACATATGTGTTATACACTGCAGAGGGTGGGGCCTGTAGATGTGGATCAGGCCCACGAATAGTGGCATATAAGGTACAATGTCATTATCATAATAACATTCATCAGAAAGTATCATAACAAAACCATGAAGAGAAAAGCAGTAAATCAGGACAACCACAACCAAACAAAAGCTGGAGTCAAGATAGCTCACCCGCTCTAAAATATGGCATAGTCCTCTATGCAACGTCGTATATGTAAGAGGAGAGGGTGGGAACGTTGGGTCAGGATGGGCAGTGTACTTCACGGGTGAACTGACACGGTCCGCAAGTGCACGGATATGTCGAAGTAATATAAAAGATGTCGAATCCCACAGGGAACAAGGTTGAGTACTAGAAAGTCCGAGTCCTAATAGCTAGGCGAATCAAAACGTGGGTTTTTGAAGACGGAAATCGAAAACAAACAAGTTCAACTACTTCGGTAGATAAAAGATATAAGAGAGAATTCAGGGCTACGGCTTCCACCACGATGATAATCTTAATCGCACAAGAAAGATATTAGTTATTTGGTTTATTGGTTTTGCACAAGGAGTCTAACCCTAGGGTACAAGGTGCCCTCTCTCGAGTGATACACCCTGGTGTTCGTTTTAGACCGACCTCCTACTCTCGCGGTGGATCGTTCTAAGATGAACCCAATGAGTTCTATGGTAGACTATGAAATCCTCGAGCGAAGACCAAACACTCTCGTGTCGAGGTCTCGCAAGTTTTACTCAGAGGTTCGACCCTTACGATCCTTCTCTCGATATGAATCGTAACGGCTAACACGCGAAATCACTTGGCCAAGGTAAAACCATGAAATAAATATGTCAAAGTAAAATATGCTCACAATTCATACCAAACAACATAAATAGATACAAAGTTTGCAATTAAAATCATTAAAGGGTTTCCACCAAGCCCCGAAATAGGTTTTACGCTATAATCGTCATTGAAATGCTCAAAATATCTCTTTTAATGAAATGAAAAGTATAAGAAAATGAAGCTAAGGGGAAGGAGACGATGAACCGAAGGAATCCTGAAGAAATCGTGATGATCGTGTGTCTCAATCTCCGAATATCTCCAAAAGTCGCCTCTGTCGCCGTGTTCTTCCTCCCGCGCTATTTCTTCGCGTGAATGCTCTCCCTTTAGGTTATAAAAATTGGGGCTTTTATATTCCATCTATTCACCTCTGAAAGAGCTTTCCATAAACACCTCATTTGCCAAATTTGGACTCCAAACGAGTGAGAAATCAAGGGAAAACCGAGTCAAGGTCGGACTTGCGTGTGACTGGGTGAGAATCACGGGTGAACCCCGCCGGGTTCACCTGCCCGTGATTCTTCCTGTAAATTTCGGCAAATAGAAGCGCGGTGCACCCCGTGGGGTTCACCCGGCCGTGCTTTTCTCTGGAGTGATTCTGGTTGAAGTTTTCAAGAAATCCGGTGAACCCGGTGGGGTTCACCTGGCTGTGAAGCTTTCTACGAATTCTGCTGGCTGGAGACCGGGATGGTGAACCCCATGGGGTTCACCCGGCCGTGATTCTCTCTGTAAGTTTCCTGCAGCCTGGCGAAGAATCTGGTGAACCCCATGGGGTTCACCTGGCCGTATTTTTCAGGCTAACTCCGTTTAAGCCCAAATTTGACGTGTGACCTTGTCTTCATACAAGAAATCGTCTCATGGCCTTAGAATCTTCAAAATATGTCGAAAAAGGGCGTTTTTATCTGAAATTCCATAAAAATGCCAAAAAGTGAAAATTCCGAAGATATCAAGTAATTTAGCCTAAAAAGGGTATGAAAGTATTAAAATAAGCCTAGAATTAGCATGAAATAGCTATGAAAATTACTACTAAAATGCAAGGCATCAAAATACCCCAGATTTAAATCTTTGCTTGTCCTCAAGCAATAAAATAAGATGAAATACAAGATAGGTATAGAGCAATCTTTTGAGTCAAGGCGTACATTCAAGTTAGAAAAACATTTGATAGCAATCCAAGATCTAATCAGGAGAAATCAAGTAAATGGTTGTTTCAAGTGTTCAACAGTTTGATCCCACAGTAACTAGATGCTAAACAACCTAGTAAGCAAGCAAACATAGGATTCAATCAAGCTTACACACAACATTCATGCAATTCTAATACTTCCAAATCAAATCGTTGGGGTTAACACAAATGCTTTATGAGGAGTATGATATACTGATTATTGCATTAGACTTCAACTCATAACCTTAGGTACCATTGCTAATTTTTCGCAATGCCAAGTAGAGGAGTCTTTTTAATGATTTTTATTTTTTTATTTCACATCTCTTAGATTTCAACTCATATCCTTCGGTACCACTGCCAATTTTTTGCAATGCCAAGTAGAGGAATCTAAGGGTGATGATTTTTTATTTTTTATATAACATATCCTTTTTGACAAATGCAGTGTTTCCCCAACAATAGATAGGAATTCAAAGAATAACTAAGAGAGTATGTATCTCAATATGATTCTCATGTAAGTTGCAAGCTTTAGTTGATTTAACAATCAAGAGATGTTTGACCCACTAATGAACAACTCAAATCAATCCAAATTACAAAATTTCTAAATCATAGAACATATGAATATGATCAAAAAGTATCCCTAACAAGGAGGTATTATCAACAATTATTGATTATTCCTAACCAATCATGCATTCAGCTTTTAAATTTTTGTTTTTTTTTTTTTTTTGAAATGGCTTTCATAGGACAAGACTCACAAGACTCATGAATTCAAGCATAATATGCAAACTCATGTAAAAATTTCACACAGCATATATGAAAAGCATGATCATCATAGCGGAGCAAGAAAATAAGCAAGAAAATAGCGTCATACAAGTCTGTCACATAGTGGGGCCTGAAGATGTGGACTAGGCCCACGAATATGATGGCATATAACATACAATGCCACATAATATCCATCACAAAGTATGGATCCAAATATAACAAAGTCTAGGTGTCACAGTCATGTAGCCGCATGAAGCAAGAGAATAGAAACTGGAATTTAGAAAGCTCACCCACTCTAAAAGTTTGCATAGTCCTCTATGCAATTCCATGGTGTGAGAGGAGTGGAAGATGACGCTGATGGTCTGGGAAGCTACCTCCGCTTGCGCAAGTGAGAGCCAGAAGCCCTGGAGCTCTTGCCCTTCCCACGTCAGGTGTAATCTGGCTCGGCCTCGTCATCAGAAGAAATGTTCATGCGAGCCATTTTGTCTTCAGAGAGGGCGGATAGCCGGTCGTCCATGATTGATATCTTCTCCCAAACAGAACTCATCATTTTATGCTGCCTCTGCATATGGGCTTCCATGGACTCCCAATGTGAAGATTGGTTCTACTGGATGTGGGTAACAGCGGTGTCCAGGTTATCAATCATCTCCCGTTGATGGAGTTGCTCCTCTCTGATTTCCTGCAACACAGACATCATAGAATCGTGAGAGGAGGTGCCACCAAAGGAAAATGCTCCAGGTGCTGGTGGTGCAGTGTCGACTGGGTCGGGCTGTGCGTCCTCAACTGGCTGGATGCGCCAGTTTCCACGTACTCTTACTGATGTGCGCTCTGGGTTCGGTAGTGGAAGGCAGAATGGGCTCCCTTTGAATGTCATACAATAGGAATCTCCCTTGTGAACAATCAGCTTCATGGCAACGCAAGACTCGATGTCGAGCCTGTTGCTGCCAGTGGCTTCCAGTGTGTCGTATGGGATGATGCCCAAGGAAACTGCCAATGGTGTAATCAGGCCGCCGATCACAATCGCTCCTTTCAATGAACGGGCGGCACGGCTAAATTGCTTTGCCAAATAATACCCAGAGTCAACCCTAAAACTGTGCAACATACACCAGAGATAAAAGAGTTCGGTCTGTCGAACCATACCATCACTCTCACCGCGGCCAAATAAGGTGTGGGCCAACACGCGGTGGACATACTTGAGCACAGGGTTGCATAAACTAGAATCACGAGCCACGCGAGTGGAATAGATGTGCTCGTTAGTAATTGCGCCCCAAAAATCCTGCTCACTGAACTCAGTGGGGACCCTGCCAACACAAGGCTCCAGAAAACCAAAAATACCACGCAATTGTGAGAGAGTGAGGGTATGTTCGATGTTACCTAATCGAAATGTCAAACGTCCTGGATCGTCCTCGAGAATAGGATCGGTCTTCACTTCCAAAGAACTCAGAAATTCCAAAGTCACGCCAACATAGGTGGGAGAAAATAGTCGCTAGAACTGCTCCAAACCCACTGCAGCATACATCATGTCGACGTCATCAAGCATCCCAAGCATCTGCAGTGTACCACTGTCAAGATACCTCGTGTTGAGGACCCGGCGCTGGCGCAATATCTGATAGCATTGTTCTTGGTCAGCGTCGCGAAAGATAATCCCGAACTCGTTCGGCGGAGAGGCATATGGCTGTGATCGGCTGAAAGCAGCGCGCCCATGGCGAGAGGAAGAAGAGCCTGGAGTCACCGTCGAAGATGGTCGGTGAGATGGAGGTGTAGGCGTAGGCTCATACTCCTCATCGTCGGTGGCGGACGAATCAGATAGCGCCTGTTGAAGGCGTGAGGTCCGCTTGGCAGCCATAACTTTAGTCCTTGGAGGCATGGTGGTTGACAGCGATCTAAAGAGGTTGGTGAGTTCTGGTGAGAAGGTCTGGTGGGAGATGCAGAGAAAACATAGGCGGCGGACTGACTGAAAAAGAAACTCGGACAAACTGGCGGAAAGGAAATCTGGAACCGATTGGAGAAGTAACCCTAATGGATGAAGGAAAAAGCTGGATCAAACCTCTGGAGATCTTCTTCGAGTGCTAAGAGGGAGAGGAGGCGGCGCGATCTGGTCGGCTCCGTCGGAATCAGGAGGCGGCGACGAAAACCCACAAAATTTGGCGACGCAAAAAATCTGGGACGAAACTGAAACAGAACTTGTCCCTCTTGTAAGGAAGCTGGGATCTACCTCAGAGAGATCTCCCCTATGTTTGGAAAGAAGGGAGAGTCGTGGGATCAAAGGGATCTCGGCGAGATTTGGGGGCGGCGGCGAAAAGGTCGGCGCGGGTTGTCCTAGCTTCGGGTGAACACAGGGTTAGAAAACCAGTGAACCCGCCCGGGTTCACCAGCCCGTGATGTTCACTGTGGTCGGGCTGAAGCAATAGAAGCACGGGTGAACCCGATGGGGTTCACCGACCCGTGAAGCTTACTGGACATTTTCTAGAGTTCGGAAAGAATGTGAACCCCGTGGGGTTCACCTGCCTGTGAAGCTCATTGGTGGGTCCCTATGCGTGTAGAAATTCTGGTGAACCCCGTGGGGTTCACCAAGCCATGAAACTCACTGGTCATAAAGTCTGGGCCCCTATGTACAGTGCACTTCACGGGTGAACCCCATGGGGTTCACCAGGCCGTGATTTGCACTGTTCAGTCAGAAAAATCCTGGAAAAATTCTCATGTGCTATATCTTCATTCTACATCATAAAGAGACATCAAATTAGTAGCAATTCCCTCTAGAAAACCTAAAATAAAATGAAAAGCAAAGCAACAGTCTAAAACATTAACTATCATCAATGAGAAACTATGCATAAAAAACTAAAAATCAAGCAAAAACTTGGGTTGCCTCCCAAGAGCGCTAGTTTAGGGTCGGTAGCTCGACCATAAGAGTTTTCAAGGTTGCAAATCCGGGGGGTCTGAAAGAGCAAGAACTTCCTCTCTTTCGACCCGCTCATCTTCAAAGTAGTGTTTGAGGCGGTGCCCATTTACTGTGAAGCTTCCGGTTCGTTCTGTCCAAATCGTGATAGCACCATAAGGTTGAACTTTCTGAACTGTGAAAAGACCGTACCACCTCGTTCGAAGCTTTCCTGGAAATAATCGAAGTCTTGAATTAAACAGAAGTACTTTGTCCCCCTCATGAAATTCTTTCTTTGTTATGCGCTTGTCGTGCCAAAATTTGGTGCGTGCTTTGTAGCTCTTGGCATTCTCATAAGCAAAAAGGCGCAATTCTTCCAATTCATCAAGTTGAAGCTTTCTCCTTTCACTGGCGTTCTTGAAATCAAAGTTGATTTGTTTGACAGCCCAATACGCCCTATGCTCAAGTTCAACGGGTAAGTGACATGATTTTCCATAAATAAGTTGGAAAGGAGACATACCAAGGAGCGTCTTAAATGCCATCCTATACGCCCATAAAGTATCGCGTAATTTTATCGCCCAATCCTTCCGTGATCGCAATACAGTTTTCTCCAAAATTTGTTTGATTTCTCTATTAGAGACCTCTACCTGACCACTAGTCTGAGGATGGTAGGGCGTAGCAATTTTGTGTCGTACACCATACTTTTTCAATAATGCTCTGAACCTCTGCTCAATAAAGTGGGAGCCGCCATCGCTAATCAGAAAGCGTGGGACTCCAAACCGGGGGAAGATAGTTTGTTTCATAAACCTCATAACGACTCTGGAATCGTTTGTAGCTTCGGCGGATGCCTCAACCCACTTCGACACGTAGTCAATAGCGACCAAGATGTACCGTTTTCCACATGAAGATGGGAAGGGGCCCATGAAGTCTATCCCTCATACATCAAAAATTTCTATTTCCATGATATTGTTGAGTGGCAACTCGTCCCTTTTTGATAAGTTTCCAGTCCGTTGACAACTATCACAAGTGGAAACAAAACGTTTAGCATCATAGAATATGGAGGGCCAATATAAACCAGATTGTAAAACTTTAAAAGTTATTTTATAAGCCCCCGCGTGTCCTCCATAAGGTGAAACATGGCAATGGGTCAACACATCTTGTATCTCCTCCTCGGGCACGCATCGTCTGTACAATCCGTCCGCACACCTCCGGTATAAATATGACTCGTCCCAATAATAAAACTTTACATCATGTAGAAACCACTTCTTCCTCTGAAAAGTGAGGTCTGGAGGAAGAATGTTAGACACAATGTAATTAACAAAATCTGCATACCATGGGACTTGTTGATCTAATAAGCCATAAAGGTGCTCTTCAGGGAATGTATCATTAATCTCTAATTCTGCATCAATTTCTTTGTCTGCGCTGCGGTCAAGTCTGGAAAGATGATCAGCCACCAGATTTTCACTTCCCTTCTTCTCTCTGATCTCTATATCGAATTCTTGCAAGAGGAGGATCCATCGAATGAGCCTTGGCTTTGCGTCCTTCTTGTTGATCAGGTATTTTATGGCTGCATGATCAGTAAACACGATTACTTTTGAATTAACAAGGTAGGAGCGAAACTTATCAAAAGCAAAGACAATCGCTAGCAGCTCCTTCTCCGTAGTCGCATAATTTATCTGAGTGTCGTCAAGTGTGCGACTGGCATAATAGATGGCGTGAAGCTTCTTATCCTTCCTCTGTCCCAAGACCGCCCCAACAGCTTGGTCGCTAGCATCACACATCAGCTCAAAAGGTAGCGACCAATCTAGGGGTTGAATTATTGGAGTAGAGATTAATGCATCCTTGAGTTTCGAGAAGGCTTCCTCGCAGTCCCTGTCAAAGCAAAACATAGCATCTTTAGCAAGCAGATTAGTTAAGGGGCGAGCTATCTTAGAAAAATCTTTAATAAATCTTTTGTAGAAGCCGGCGTGTCCAAGAAAGCTCCTGATCCCCTTCACTGATGTAGGCGGCTTGAGATGTTCAATGACTTCAATCTTTGCTCTGTCCACCTCTATCCCTCGTTCAGACACTAGGTGCCCAAGGACAATGCCTTCCTTGACCATGAAGTGGCACTTCTCCCAGTTCAAGACTAGGTTCACCTCTTCGCACCTCTACAAAACCTTAGACAAATGAGACAAGCAATGATGGAATGAAGAACCATATACAGAAAAATCGTCCATAAATATATCCATGAATTCTTCGTTAAAATCAGAAAATATGGCCATCATTGCTCGCTGAAAGGTCGCGGGGGCGTTGCAGAGGCCAAAGGGCATTCTTCGATACGCATATGTGTCGTAGGGACATGTAAAAGTTGTTTTCTCCTGGTCATCCGGGTGGATAGGGATCTGAAAGAAACCTGAAAAGCCATCCAAAAAACAAAAATAAGAATTATGCGCCAATCTATCTAACATCTGATCTATAAATGGAAGAGGAAAATGATCCTTTCGCGTGGCCGAATTCAACTTCCTGTAATCTATGCACATTCTATGTCCCGTGACCGTGCGTGTAGGTATTAGCTCGTCTGCCTTGGTCTTTATCACTGTGACGCCCCTTTTCTTGGGTACAACATGTACGGGACTCACCCAAGAGCTGTCTAAGATTGGATAAATAACTCCGACGTCTAATAGTTTAAGCACTTCTTTCTTCACTACATCCTTTAGATGCGGGTTTAGTCGGCGCTGGAACTCCACGGAAGGTTTGCAGTTGTCTTCTAATAGGATCCTGTGCATGCAAACAGAAGGGTTAATCTCTTTTATGTCATCTAATGAGTAACCTATTACCTTCCTATGGAGACGAAGTTCATTGAGCAACAACTCGGTTTGCTCCATGTCCAATGCTGCACTGACAATCACAGGGTATATGGAGTTTTCACCCAAGAATTCATATCTCAAAGTGTTGGGCAAACTCTTGAGTTCAATTTTCTGCTGCCCTTGATTCTCCTAATTTTCTTCTGTCTTACCAACAGGAGTTACATCACTTTCTAACAATGCAACGTACTCGTCTGCCTCCCCATCGCCATCTTTATCAACAGAGTTCGTTAAGGCGAGTTCCAGAGGATCCACTTCTCTCCTAGGCGGCTCAACATCTTGTGTAGCTTTCTCCACAATGTCAATGTTGCAGCATATACCTGCAAGAGAAGGTTTTTTCAAGGTATCAGTTAAATCAAATTGAATAACGTTGCCACAAATGTTCAAAGACAGTTTCCTATTCTTGACATCCATGACAGCGCATGCAGTGGAAAGAAAAGGTCTCCCCAAAATGATAGGGAGCCTGTCATCCTCGTCAATTTCCAAGACAATAAAATCAGCAGGAATAAAGTAATCTCCTACTTTAACAGGTACATCCTCTAAAATACCAACTGGGTGGCGTACAGATCTGTCTGCAAGATGTATGGAAATATTAGTTGGTTGCAAATCTCCTAAATCTAGCCTTTTACAGAGTGATAGTGGCATGAGGCTAACGCTTGCTCTTAGATCGCACAAAGCTCTCTGATAAGACATCTCCCCAATCTGGCATGGTATAGAAAAACTGCCTAGGTCCTTCAGCTTCTCAGGGAGCTTGTTCTGGATGATAGCGCTGCACTCCTTAGTAAGTGCAACGGTCCCTTGATCTTCTAGCTTCTTCTTGTTTGATAAGATATCTTTCAGAAATTTTGCATAAGTCGGCATCTGCGAAAGAGCATCAACGAAGGGGATGTTAATATAAAGTTTCTTTAAAACCTCTAGAAACTTACCAAACTATTTGTTCAATTTAGCCTTGACAAGCCTCTGTGAAAAGGGAATCGGTGGCTTATATGCAGGCGGTCCTACATAGGGCCGCTCCTCTTCAACTGGCTCAGGTGCCACCGGTGTTACATTTGAATGTGGTTCCACTGGTTCCGGTATCACTTCATCTCTTCTGTCATCGGTCGGCATCTTTGAATCTTCCAGTTGCTTGCCACTCCGAGTGGAGATTGCATTGCAATGCTCCCTCGGGTTTACTTCTGGTTGGGATGGTAGCTTTCCTGGTACTCTCGAAGATGAGCTAACTTGCTGGGCTAACTGACTCTCTAGCATCTTATTGTGTGTTTCCAGGGAGTCCATCCTTGTCATCATCATCTTCATCATGTCTGTGAGTCCTTCAAGTTGCTTGCCCAAATTTGAATCATTGTTCGGTCTTGGCTGTTGTTGCGGTGGTGGCGGTGCATTATAGTTTCTGGTTTGGAAACCTGGTGGTCTGAAATTGTTCTGTTGGGGTTGCCTAAAGTTTCCTTGTGGGGGCTGGGTCTGCTGTGGTGGAACTTGTCCAAGCTGAATTGGCTGAGTTGTCTGCTAAGAGAAATTTTGGTGGTTGCGCCATCCTGGATTGTAGTAGTTGGAATAAGAGCTATTGTTCTAGTTGAAATTTCCAATTGCATTCAACTGCTCAGGATGAGCCGCAGCCATCTGTCCATCTCCCGCCTAACAATCTGCCCCTGCATGACCTGCAACTACACAGACCTCACAAGAAATACCGTTAACATCCATAGAATTAACAGACCAAGAATCAAGCTTTCTAGTCAGATTATCAACCTTAGCCGTGAGTGCAGTAAGAGAGTCTAGGTCATACTTACCTGACTTCTTGGTAAAAGTACCTCTCTCAGATGTCCATTGGTGATGGTTAATCGCCATATCCTCGAGAAGGTTCATTGCATCTTCACTCTCCTATTCATCAAGGCGTCTCCTACTGCAGCGTCCACTGTAAGCCTCGTGTTGTAATCCAAACCGCTGTAGAACGTTTGGATCAAAACCCAAGTCTCAACACCGTGATGTGGACACATCCTTTGGAGCTCCTTAAACCTCTCCCAAGCTTCATATAGAGACTCTCCATCCTTTTGTATGAAGTTAGTTATCTGATTTCGCAATTGGATTGTCTTTGATTGAGGGAAATACTTGGAGATAAAGGCTTGAGAAAGCTCTGCCCATGTTCTTATCGAAGCAGCAGGTAGTGTGTGCAGCCAAGCTCTCGCCCTATCCCTCAGAGAGAAGGGAAATAGTCGCAACCTGATAGCATCAGCAGACACTCCATTAATTTTCAACATGTCGCAATATTCTAGAAAAATAGAGAGGTGCATGTTGGGGTCCTCAAGAGAAGAACCACCAAATTGGTTTTGTTGTACCATAGAAAGAAGAGCAGGTTTTATTTCGAAGTTGTTGGCCTCAACAACGGGTCTAGCAATTCTTGATTGAAAACCGTAAGTGTAAGGTGTCGAGTGATCTTTCAATGTCTTGTTGTTATAGTTATTGCCTATTGGTTGTTGTACTCGGTCATTGTTCACATCAAGTTGAATGTGTTCCATCTGATTGTCCCCCCTGGATGGTTCATGATTTCTTTCTTCAAAATTTGATTTTGCTTCCTTCTTGTCCTGAAGGTGCGCTCGATCTCTGGATCAATGTCAAAGAATGTACCTGCCCTAGAACTTCTTCACATAAAATGGTCAGTCAGAATTATAAAGTTCTAAGACGGCAAGTAAATAAAAAGGAAAAAAGAAAATAATAGTGCAGTAAGAAAAATCTAACCTAAGGCCTAGTCTACCAATTCTCGGAAGTATACTAATATCAACCGTTGATTCCCCAGCAACGGCGCCAAAAACTTGACACAGTCCGCAAGTGCACGGATATGTCGAAGTAATATAAAAGATGTCGAATCCCACAGGGAACAAGGTTGAGTACTAGAAAGTCCGAGTCCTAATAGCTAGGCGAATCAAAACGTGGGTTTTTGAAGACGGAAATCGAAAACAAACAAGTTCAACTACTTCGGTAGATAAAAGATATAAGAGAGAATTCAGGGCTACGGCTTCCACCACGATGATAATCTTAATCGCACAAGAAAGATATTAGTTATTTGGTTTATTGGTTTTGCACAAGGAGTCTAACCCTAGGGTACAAGGTGCCCTCTCTCGAGTGATACACCCTGGTGTTCGTTTTAGACCGACCTCCTACTCTCGCGGTGGATCGTTCTAAGATGAACCCAATGAGTTCTATGGTAGACTATGAAATCCTCGAGCGAAGACCAAACACTCTCGTGTCGAGGTCTCGCAAGTTTTACTCAGAGGTTCGACCCTTACGATCCTTCTCTCGATATGAATCGTAACGGCTAACACGCGAAATCACTTGGCCAAGGTAAAACCATGAAATAAATATGTCAAAGTAAAATATGCTCACAATTCATACCAAACAACATAAATAGATACAAAGTTTGCAATTAAAATCATTAAAGGGTTTCCACCAAGCCCCGAAATAGGTTTTACGCTATAATCGTCATTGAAATGCTCAAAATATCTCTTTTAATGAAATGAAAAGTATAAGAAAATGAAGCTAAGGGGAAGGAGACGATGAACCGAAGGAATCCTGAAGAAATCATGATGATCGTGTGTCTCAATCTCCGAATATCTCCAAAAGTCGCCTCTGTCGCCGTGTTCTTCCTCCCGCGCTGTTTCTTCGCGTGAATGCTCTCCCTTTAGGTTATAAAAATTGGGGCTTTTATATTCCATCTATTCACCTCTGAAAGAGCTTTCCATAAACACCTCATTTGCCAAATTTGGACTCCAAACGAGTGAGAAATCAAGGGAAAACCGAGTCAAGGTCGGACTCGCGTGTGACTGGGTTAGAATCACGGGTGAACCCCGCCGGGTTCACCTGCCCATGATTCTTCCTGTAAATTTAGGCGAATAGAAGCGCGGTGCACCCCGTGGGGTTCACCCAGCCGTGCTTTTCTCTGGAGTGATTTTGGTTGAAGTTTTCAAGAAATCCGGTGAACCCGGTGGGGTTCACCTAGCTGTGAAGCTTTCTGCCAATTCTGCTGGCTGGCGACCGGGATGGTGAACCCCATGGGGTTCACCCGACCGTGATTCTCTCTATAAGTTTCCTGCATGGGGTTCACCTGGCCGTATTTTTCAGGCTAACTCCGTTTAAGCCCAAATTTGACGTGTGGCCTTGTCTTCATACAAGAAATCATCCCATGGCCTTAGAATCTTCAAAATATGTCGAAAAAGGGCGTTTTTACCTGAAATTCCATAAAAGTGTCAAAAAGTGAAGATTCCGAAGATATCAAGAAATTTAGCCTAAAAAGGATATGAAAGTATTAAAATAAGCCTAGAATTAGCATGAAATAGCTATGAAAATTACTACTAAAATGCAAGGCATCATGAACCCCGCCGAGTTCACCTGGCTGTGAAGTGTACTGAATCTTCAGTAAAAAAAACTAGCAGAAATCTCCTGTTCAGAAGGCACATCTACATCACAGAAATAAATGTTTGATCAGTGTGTATCAACATCCAAATTTCCTACAGTAAACTAGACAGGCAAGAGAGTGAAGTACTCAATGATGATAATCTAAGACTACACGACAAACTATGCAGATAAACAAAAATAAAAATAAAAACAACAAGAAAACTTGGGTTGCCTCCCAAGAGCGCTAGTTTTAGGTCAATAGCTCGACCATAGAAGTGTTATTCATAAATCAGAATGAAGATGAAATTACCAAGTGATTCATACCTTGAAGGGTCAGAAAATGATTTCAAGCTTATTTTACCTTCATCAGTTACCTTGGTTGTTTCCTTATGCAAATTTTCAAATTGTACTTCCTCAAGTTGACTAGTTCAGTTGAATCAAAGAGTTTCACAAAAGCTTCAGCTTCCTCATTATCCTTCCCCCTCATCTTCAGCTGCAAAATAGATTTTTATAGGATCCACAAACAATTCACTAATCACTTCTTGGTTAACCACTTCCTCAACAACATCAACCTTATGACAAGACCCTACAAAATAAGATATGTCCTCAAGTGGTTTCTCATGTTCTATCTCCTCTTTTGATTGTTCAGGTTGAAGTGTCTCAGGAGATTTAATCTCAGTGTCATGTGTAGGCATCCTAGGCTCCTCAAGTTGTTTGCCGCTCCGAGTGGAGATTGCATTGCAATGCTCCCTCAGGTTAACTTCTGGCTGTGATGGAAGCTTCTTTGGCGCTCTAGAGGATGAGCTAGCCTACTGCACAAGCTGGTTCTCTAACATTTTGTTATGTGTCTCCAAGGAGTCCATCCTCATCATCATCAGTTTCATCATATCAGTCAGCCCTTCTATCTGCTTACTCAGTTGAGAGTCTTGGGCCGGTCTCGGTGGAGGATTGTAATTCGCTTGTTGAGGGGGAGGATTGTAGTTTTTCTGTTGGAACCCAGGTGACTGCCTGTAATTTTCTTGTTGTGGCGGCCTGAAGTTCCCTTGTTGTGATTGAATTTGTGGTGGCACTTGCCCTGGTTGAATCGGCTGCGTGGTCCGGTAGAAAAAGTTCGGGTGGTTGCGCCAGCCAGGGTTATAATAGTGGGAATAAGGGTTGTTCATGGAGTTCATATTTCCAACTGCATTAAGATGTTCAGGCTGACTTTGGACCACTTGTCCATCTCCCACTCGGCACTCAGCACCTGCATGTCCTGTGACGCCACACAACTCACAAGATAATAAATTAGTGTCTAAAGAGTTAACAGACCATGAATCAAATTTCTTAGTCAGATTGTCTACCTTCGCAGTGAGAGCAGTTAATGAATCAAGATCGAATTTACCTGCTTTCCTAGAAGGTGTATCTCGCTCTAGATTCCATTGATGATAGTTCAGTGTCATGTCCTCCATGAGGCTTATAGCATCTTCAAGTACTTTGCTCATCAGTCCTGATTAGAGGTGGCCAACGGGCCGGGCCGGGCCAGCCCGTTGACCAAGTCAATGTGCCGCGGGCGGCCCGTGGCCCGATTCGGGTCGGGCTGGGCCGGGCTGGGCACGGCCCGCAGGCGTGCCAGGCCAAGCACGGCCCGGGCCCGTGCTCGGCACGGCACGGCATGTGGGCCGGCACGGGTATTTGGGCAGTAACGGTCGGAATTTTTGAATTGAGCATGCGTTTTTACCCAAATAGCCCCATAACGATTTGAAAAAAATTAAAAGTTAGAGATATAATTGTCTTTATGTTATAAAATTACCATTTTAGCCCCTTTTAATAATTAAAAATAGGGGATAAATATGTAAATTTACACCCAATTCATCCCTATAAATTGACCCCCCCAACCCTCTCATTTCTTCACACAAGTTTCCAATTAACTTTGGATTAACTTCTCATTCTCTCTTAATACTCTCTTAATCTCTTTTCTAAGTCTTGAGTTTCAATTAGCCATCAAGATTTCAAAGCTCCCTCGGTCTAGTCACGTGGAAAAGATCAAGTAAGTAGTAAATTAATTTACTTTTAGTCTTTTATAATGTAATTGTACTTAAATTTAAATTATTCTAATATAAATTTTTTTCATAATTATGTTTAAGTTAAGGTTGTTGAAGGCTGAAACCTCAACTTCTTAGTTCTTACTAAGCGATCTTTAAACACGTGATAAGGTAATTTTTTAATGTATAATTTATTATTAGTAAGTATTTAATCTTGTTTTATAATTTTTTTTGGCTAACTTTTAATATTATATGTAGAATTAATGGCGGGATTTAACAATACATGGAATCTTTTGCCATGGGAGCTTGAGGCATTAGAGCAGGAGCTAATGGGGACAACTAACCCCGTTATGCCACCCGATCAAGATGCCAACCCTCCGCCTTACGACCCAAATTAACAACAGCAAGATCTTGAATTTGAGCCTACTAACACTATGCAGGGAGAGGAGGGATGCAGCGCAAACTCTCACGAGTCTATTGTGTCGGGCTCAAGAAAATGCACTAGCGACGTTTGGAAGAGCTTCGATGTGGTGATGATTAACGGCGAAGAAAGAGCCAGCTGCAAGAAGTGCAGAAAAGTCATGACTTGCAAATCATCGGGTGGAACTGGTCATTTGGCTCGCCACATCAAAAGCCATCAAACTCAAATCGATCGTGCACAAGCTACTCTCAATCTTTCCTCTAGTTCTTTTGAAGTTTTTAATTATTCTACTAAAGTTCTTAGAAAAGAATTAGCTAAATTTATTATTTGGAATGAACAACCATTTTCTTTAGCAAAAAATTATAAATTTAAAAAATTTATACATAAATCACTACAACCTAAACATAAAAAAGTAAGTAGACAAACCATGCGTAGGGATGCTATAAAAAATTTTTTTGAATATAAAACTAATCTTTTACAAGCTTTAATTACATTAACTTCTTGTATTTCTTTAACATCTTATATTTGGACTAATAATCATTCTGATCAGTCATACATGTGTAATACGGCACATTGGATAGATGGTGAATTTTTTATACAAAAAAGAATTATTGCATTTAAAATTTTTGAATATCCTCATACTGCAAATGCTATAGTTAGACAATTTCATAGCATTTTACATTCATATAATATAATTAATAAAATTTTTTCAATTAGTTTTGATAATGCAAGTAATAATGATAGTGCAATTGATAAATTAAAAAAATTATTAAATCCAATATTTAATGGTGCTTTTTTTTATATACGATGTGCATGCCATATTCTAAACTTATGTGTTCAAGATGGAATAAGAGAAGTAGATGAACATGTAACTAAATTAAGAAATGCTGTTAGATTTGTTACTTCTTCTACTTCTAGAAATCAAGATTTTAGACAAATATGTAAATCTTATGGTTTGTCATATAAAAAATTTAAACTTGATATTAAAACACGATGGAATTCTACTTATGATATGCTAACAACATGTTTTCCATTTAAGGATCCTCTTATATTATTTTATAATGAAAGAATGCCTGATGGAAATATTGAAGAAAATGATTGGGATAAAGCTAAGTTATTACATAATATTTTAGAAATTTTTTATAATGCTCGCACTCATTTATCTGGTGTTTATTATCCTACATCATGTTTAATTTTAGAACATTTAGTTTTAATTAGTGAAATTTTTTCTCAATATAGACATGATGAAAATGTTTTTCAAGTAATTTTTAAAATGGAAACAAAATTTAAAAATATTAGAAAAATATAGCTTCAATTATGGATCCTAGATTAAAATTAGAAGGTGTTCATATTTTATTAGATGAATATTATAAAAATATGGAACTTGAAGGAGTAGATGAGAAAAAAAATGAAGTTTCTACCTTATTAGATGAAATGTATAATGTTTATAATTTAAAATTTGGAAATACAATGAATCCAACATCCTCTCAAACTAATGTATCTACTAGTAGTAAAAATATTACAGGAAGAATACGCTTAATTTTAAATAGAAAAGGAACATCAATAAGTCGATCTAGTAATTTTAATGAATTAACATTTTTTTTAGAAAATAATCATACATCTTTACTCACAGAAGAACAAATAGATAATTTTGATATTTTATCATGGTGGAGATCACAAGGAAAATCATATCCTGTGGTTTCTGCCATGGCACGTGATCTACTAACTCCTCCGGTGTCTACAGTAGCATCGGAGTCTTGTTTTAGTGCAGGCGGCAGGGTGCTGGACGAGAAGGGAAGCCGAATGAACGAAGAAAGCGTGGAAATGTGTATTTGTCTTAAATATTGGCTAGATGCTGAAGATCGTCTTCAAGATAAAGGTGGTCATTCAACTTCATCGGATGATGATGAACAAAGTCTTGGAAGTGCAAGCGGAAGCAACAATAGATAAACATTGTAATAAATAATTATAAAAAAAGTTGTAGAAAGAGTTGTAAAAAGAGTTGTAAAAAGAGAACTACGTAGACCTGATTCCTCCTTTGAGTGGGGTACGTAGGCAGCCTATAATGGGTCCGGTCTAAAATATATAAAATTTTAACATTTTTTCAAAAATTTGTGCAATATACATTCTCAATTTCTCAATTTTTTTTATTTTTTCATATTTTATATATTTTAATTAAGTAATAATTTACTTATTAAATTAATTTATTTTAATTAAAATTTATTTTTTTAAAATTTGGCACGCGGGCCAAAGTCGGCCCGTGAGCCAACTTTGGCCCATGGGCCACAATCGGGCCAGGCCAAACACGGCCCGCGTTCCTCATTTGGCCCGTTGGGCCGTATTCAGCCCGCGTGCCGAAGCCAGCCCGCGGGCCGTGCCTGGCCCGCGTGCCGGATCCGTACCCACTCTCTGGCGGAACCGTGCCTGGGCCGGCACGCCTAATCGGGCCGCGGGTCGTGCCGTGCCCAGCATTTTTCCCGCCGTGTCGTGCCAGGCACGGCCCGCCAGGACCCGGGCCCGGGCACGGCCCATGGCCACCTCTAGTCCTGATCCTCCAACAGCTGCATCGACTGTGAGTCTAGTATTGTATTCCAATCCCATGTAGAACGTGTGTACTAGAACCCAAGTCTCAATCCCATGGTGCAGACATAATCTTTGAAGCTCTTTAAATCTTTCTCAGGCTTCGTACAAAGATTCTCCATCCTTTTGCATGAAGCTTGTTATCTGGTTTCTGAGTTGGATTATCTTTGAAGGAGGGAAATACTTCAAGAGGAAAGCTTGAGACAGTTCATCTCATGTCCGTATTGAAGCTGAGGGGATCGTGTGGAGCCATGCCCTTGCTCTGTCCCTTAAGGAGAAGGGAAACAAACATAACCTGATGGCATCAGAAGTAGCTCCATTAATCTTTAACATATCACAATATTCTAAAAATATAGACAAATGCATATTGGGGTCCTCAAGAGGAGAACCACCAAATTGATTTTGTTGTATCATGGAAAGTAGAGCAGGTTTAATTTCGAAATTATTGGCCTCGACAATAGGCCTAACGATTCCTGATTGAAACCCATGTGAAAAAGGTGCTGCGTATTCCCGCAGTGTTTTGGCATTGTTGTTGTTCACAGGTTGAGGCGCTAGTTCGTTCTCCATGTCAATGTGAAGGTGTTCCATATGTTCTTGATTCACCTTTTTCAGATCTTGCTTAAGCTTCGTTCTTTGTTTGAAGATTCGTTCTATTTCGAGATCGATTTCCAAGAGTGCTCCTGCCCTGGAACTTCTTTGCATAAAAATTTGTCAAACTCAATTATGAAGTTCAAAGCAATTAACACAAGCAAAAAGTAGCGTGAAACAGAATAAAGAAAGAAAAGAAAACTAACTAAAGCTTAGTCTACCAGTCCTTAGAAGTATACTCATATCAACCGTTGTTCCCCGGCAACGGCGCCAAAAACTTGACACACTCCGCAAGTGCACGGAAATGTCGAAGTAATATAAAAGATATCGTCTCCCACAGGGAACAAGGTGAGTACTAGAAAATCTAATTCATGGAATCTAAGCTGATCAAATCGTGGTTTTTGGAACTTAAAAACTAAAAACTAAGCAAAATAGTAAACAAGAAATCAAACAACTCCGGCAGGGAAAATATATGAGAGAGAATATCAGGGCAAAGGTTTCCACCTCTCTGACGATTTTAATTGCCCTAAGAAATAAATATCAGTTACTTCGATTTATAAATATGCATAAGGAATCTACCCTAGGGTACAAGGTGCCCTCTTTCGAGTGTACACCCCGGTATTTGCCCGGAACGTCTCCTACTTTCGCGGTGGATCGTTTTACACAAACCCAATGGATTCTATGGTAGATTATGAACCCTCGAGCGAAGAACAAGCGCTTTCGTGTCGAGCCTTCACAAGATTCACAAAGAGGTTCGGTCGTTACGGTCCTACTCTCGTTATGAACCGTAACAACTATAGCATGATAATACTTGGCCAGAGTACAAATCAAGAAATAAATAAATCAAGTGAAATATGCTTAATATATTATCCAAATAACAAGATTAAAGCATGATTTGCATATGAAAATCGTCAGAGGGCTTCAACCTAGCCCTGAAAATAGGTTTACACTACAACCATCGTTGAATCACTCAAAACACTCTCTTTAAACATAGAAAAATCACAGGAAAAGGTTTCTAAGAGGGAGGAGATGATGAACTAAAGGAAATAAACAAGAATCACAAGGTTCCGATGATCGAATGTCCAAAAATCGCCCCGAAGTCGCCGAATATATGTGTTCTTCCGCCCTCTGCCGCTTCGTCATGTGATTGCTTGATGATTAGGTCATAGAAATTGGGGCTTTTATGTCCTTTTTGTTCGCCTTCGAGTTAGCTTTCCAAAAATTCCTCACTTGCTAAATTTGGACTTGAATCGGGCCAGGAATCAGCGAGAAACCGAGTGGAGGTCGGGCTGTTCCGACAGCTTCACGGGTGAACCCCGTGGGGTTCACTAGGTGGTGAAGTGCTCGGCGTAGATCTGTTGTGAAATAATCACAGGTGAACCCCGTGCCAGTGAAATCCTCGGCATATTTTTGTGCAGGTATCTTCAGACAGAATCACGGGTGAACCCCATGGGGTTCACCTGCCAGTGAAGTGTGTAGCGGATTTCAAAAACCTTTGACATCATCGGTGAAACCCGCCGGGTTCACCAGGCAGTGACACGCGTGCTAAATTACGTCCTTCGGCAAGATCACGGGTGAACCCCGTGAGGTTCACCTGACCGTGAAGTCCAAAAAGGGCTCCGATTGAGCCCAAATTTTATGGGCAGCTTCGTCTTCTCACAAAGAATCACCCTCATGCTTTTAGATTCTTCAAAAAGTCTTCAAATTTGGGTGATTTTACCTGAAATTCAATAAGATAGACGAAAAGTGAAGATTCTGAAGTTTTTAACTAAATAAGCCTTAAAGGAGTATAAAAATATTCAAATAGGCCCAAATTCATCATGGAATATCAGTAAAAATCACTACTAAAATGTAAGGTATCAACCATGAAATTCCAAATTTAGATATGATCATTGTTACTTACAAAACAAGCATGCTCACAAGGGCAGAATCAAATATACTAATCAAATCAAACATAACCAAAAGATCATTAACATATGTGATCATCTAATCATATCATAATTATACTTGATCATCAAATAAAAATCAATATGACTATGTAACCATCAATATAATCAAGTGTGCTCACAAAACATTATCAAGATTAAACATATTCACCATATTTTAACTTTGGAATAAGTCACCTCTTAGAGATCAAAACAAAAGTCATGCATGATCAACATAACAAACATTTCAATTAATAAAATGTTTCCTCTCCAATCACAACTTTCAAGTCCTTTACTTATAAATATCAATCAATACCATGAACAACAAAATTATTCTGGAAACAATAACTATCAGCTTCATCTTTTCTTTAACATATTCAATTGCTTACCAATAAGCCAAGTAAATATGTCCTTCCACCAAAAGCAAAAACTCAAATAATCATCATGTGATTTATATAAATAGCAATTATTCTTCATCTCATTAGCCTCCAAACCAAAGCAAGGGCAACAAAACAACCCCTTAAGCCAAATTTAATCCACAACATAGACATACATTAATTACATTACCAAAGCCTTGGCTCTTCAAATAAATCCACTTCTCAAGCTAAGAAGCATCCTATAAAATCAAAAGGCACAAAACACAAACACATTAAAAATATAATAGAACACCTTACAATCCTAAGAGCCTTGACTCCTTAGGGCTTAACCTCACATCCATAGTATCCTTACAAACAACCTCACAGCCTTAACCTCGCTCTGATACCAAATTAATTGTCACGACCCAAACGAGCACCAACCTAATATGGTTAGCTAATTGCCCGGGGGTGTAACATTATAATCAAATGATCCAACAACTTATCCCAAAACAAATCCACATTTATACAACCTACACAAGAACCATATAAATCATAATACAATTACTCATCTCATAAATCCTTATTCACAATGACCAAAATATTTATCAACAACAATACATGAGAACATTAATCAAAATAATCATTTACATCATTATTACTCCAAGTCCAACTATCTATCTATAACATGATGACAGGATCTGTAGCTTCTACTTCTAGCTACCATCATCAACAACATAAACAACTCTCTACCTGGAGGCAAAACAAAATAAAGGACGGTAGCTCAAATAGCTAAGTAGGAATCACAACAAATATGCATGCATCAAGATAACTGAACCATAACCAACACCATACTCATAACAACAAAACTGTACATAATGATATCCAAAATACATAATCAGTACAATGTTGTGTAATCAAAAGCAATGACCATAAACAATGCCATTATGAGTCCGCACTCTTAACAAGAGTGTTTTCATTATAGCTCACACAATGAAACAACTGCTCTCAACTAGCAGCTCGGCAGTGTTGCATCCAACACCTAGGAAACCATGGACAATCCCAAAGGACTCCAAACAGGTAACCAATACAAAACCAGTCTCATAGCCAATACGTGGCCTCTGGTACAAAACATGGTCCACTGGCTTATCAAGCTCATCCCCTGGCTAACATCAGCCAGTCACAGATCACAAAGTGCCACGACATATATCATACATGCATATATCAAATACATCACATCACAACTGTATAACTTATCACAAGCCCATAAGCTCATCAACATAATTCCTTTACCATATCATTAGTAAATGTTGTAACCAGTAATCCATTTAAACAACCATCATAAAATATCAATCTCTACCACATCCATATCAACAAATGCAATGTGGTACATCACATAACTCATGAAACATCAATAACCATAAGCACATGTATGCATCAATGAATGACTACATAGGAGCACAACGGAGTAGAAGCAAAGACAATAAAGAAAGAGCAACAAGATATCATGACATCAAATCTTTACTTATAACATATATATTTTACCAGCACTATGTCATGATTCCAAAAATAAAGAAAACGATTCCTACCTTTATCGCTGAAGCTCCTAGCACATTTATAGCTTTCAATTCTTGAATCACTTTGTCTAGCTCGAACCAAGTATTATCTATAATATCACAAAACAAATTACATCACTAATGATATCACCAATCTCTACTTTCACTTATTTAATTAATATCAACAAGTGTACATATATACCTACATATACCCATATATACGCATGTACACGTGCATACACTTGTACACATCATTCCAATTTATCCCAATAATCATTTATAAATTTACTCTTTCGTACCAATCATTTACCTCAATACCATTCTCATTAATTAATTCATCAATATTTAAACATGTATTTACAATTCTCATATACTTGTACACATATGTATACCCATATATACGCATAAATGTACGTGTATATCCCTACATAAATCATCTCCATACAACCTCCATCTACAAAAAGGAAATACAAGGGTAAGTCATCATTACCAAGCAATACGCCGGAAAGATCGTCAGTGACAACACATCGGCACAATGGGAAGACAATCCAAACTCCAAATCTGTCCGCACTTCACCGGCAGCCCACTCTAGGTCAAGACGTTGTCGGACAGTGGCAACAACACAATGCAGAGACATCAATGGCGGCAGCGCAACGCAAGAGCTGTAGCAGCCGGCAGCGGCGCGGCCACGAACGGCGCCACAACAACCATGTTCAGCAGCGGAAATGGGGAAATAGAGGAAAAATGGGGCAGAAGGTGGCAGCTGGCCTGGAAACACGCCCATCCGACGAGATCGATGTCGGCAGCAGCAGCACGACAGCGGATGACACCAGAAAAGGAAAAAATGGCGTCGATGCGTGCTCATG
Organism: Costus lasius; assembly: GCA_027563935.2. Lineage (NCBI taxonomy): Eukaryota > Viridiplantae > Streptophyta > Magnoliopsida > Zingiberales > Costaceae > Costus > Costus lasius. Next base: position 137,626,368 of record CM050447.1, read on the forward strand.
CGAAAGGAATGCCGAACGTCACTGGGACTGTCGCCTCGACACCGAACGACGGCCGGAGAAGTCACACGTCGCCGGAGATGGAGGTGGCGACGAGTCTGGGCATCCGTGCACATGAACGGAGGGAGACCGAGGGGGAGATCGTGAGGGAAGAGGGAGGTTGCGGCTTATGAGGGCTCGGCTGCAACTTCCCCCTTTTTTTCTAATTTCCAAAACTACCCCTCAACACTAATATATTTACAAATATAACATTCATTGTCTAATTTCAATTATTTGAAATTAAATTAAATCATGTTGATAAAATATCCAAAACCACTCCTATGCACGAATCAAACTTAATTATCCTCTAACTGTGTTTTCACAACTTGAGCCACACTACTTAGGGGTTGTCTCTTTGTAGAATCATCAGAGTTACCACTTAGACTAGGCAAAAATTGTCTCAATTAGCCTACTCAACTTGAGCCAATATTAAAGTCATGTGAGATTAAATCGGATGTTCTCATGTTTGTGTCATAGCGAGATTGACTTGTTTATGGTCTAAATTTAGTCAGATTGAGTTGGGACATAAATAGATTGACCACTATAATATGTTTATATCATACCTATCATATATTATATTATATTATATTATTAAAATGCATAGAAATATATTTTTAAATATATAATATTTATTTTAGGATCAATAAATGATATGTGCAATTTTTTAAGTGGGGTGAGTGCTTAACTTTTTTAAAATGGGTTGGATAATTTTCATAAATCTCAAAGCATAGATACATACGGGTGCATTTTCTAAGCGGACTGTCCGCTTAACACATCCGAACGGTTGTTTTCTAACCATTCAACACGTGGAACATTTTACATCTAATGGCTGCAACTTTATTTGCCTCACATCACTTTAATTCTACTCCAGCCTCGCCCTCGTTCAATTCTCGCCCGCCATCGTCCTCAGATTAGGGCAACGCCGACGCCCAGCCCTCGCCTCGCCGGCCATCGCCGACGCCCAGCCTTCGTCCTCGCCCAGCACATCACCAGCCACGTCCTCGCCCAGCACAACGCCGACACCCAGCACATCATCCTCGCCTCGCCGGCCATCTCCCTTGCCAGCCATTTCAAGGTATGAGCGAATCTGCAGTCGTTTCTCATTCATTTTTACTGATTCAACCATTTTTACTACTTAATTTCTCTTATTTAAACATATAGCCTCATTCATTTTTACTGATGCAACTATGGTAAAACAAATATATAGTTACTGATTCAACCATTTTTACTACTTGATTTCTCTTATTTAAATGTATAGCTAACAATGGTGATCCAGGAAATTAATTTCTCTTATTTACTAAGACATATGGTAACGAGCTTCTATCTCTGCTTATACGTATTTTAGGTAATAATCAAACTTAATGGTTAATTCAAACTTGATACCTCATATCATACCTCATATGATACCTCATATTTTAGGTAATAATCAAACTTAATGGCTGATTCAAACTTAATGGCTGAGGCAAGTGGATCTTCACCCGTTGAAGAAGGCCCACAACTCTTTAAGGTAATAATGCAATGTATTATTATGTTTAACTTATAAATTTTAATTATTTATATTAGAACGTTCATAATAGGAAACTTGCAATGAACTTTAGAGTTCTTCAAATGAGCCTAAAATTGGTATGGAGTTTCCAAACGAAGAAGAAGCATATGATTTTTATAATGCATATGCAAAAAGGACGGGCTTTAGTATTAAGAAATTCAGTACTGCTCGTAGAAAAGATGGATCTTTAAGGTTCAAAAGTTTTGTGTGTAGCAATGAGGGAATGCGAAGAAAACATCCTACACATGACACTAAGAAGCCTCAGTCTAATCATAGAACTAATTGCATGGCTCGTGTTGACTTCAAGATTGATTGTAATAATGTATGGAAGTTACATCGTATAGAACAAAACCACAACCATGATTTCACAAGTCCGGATAAAGTTCATCATCTCAGATCACACAGAAAGATTTTGCCATATCAACGTTCCATGATAGCTCAAATGAGTAAATCTGGTATGAAGTCAAAGGAAATATTCAACTTTTTTCAATCAAGAGAACCAAATTCAGAATATGTTGGATTTAATAGAAAGGACAGCAATAGTTTTATTGCTAGACATAAAAGACAACAGCTGCAAGTCAGAGAAACACAAGGCCTTCTCCATTATCTGCAAAATAGACAAATATCAGATCCTACATTTTTCTATTCTATTCAAGTTCATGAAACAGGGGAAATTGCTAATTTTTTTTTGGCGGATGGTAAAGCCATTATTGATTATGCATATTTTGGTGACGTTGTTTCGTTTGACACAACGTTCCAAACAAATAGTTATGAAATGTCATTTGCTCCTATTCTTGGTATTAATCATCATAAGCAAACAATTTTGTTTGGGGCTGCTCTGCTTTTTAATGAAAGTGCAGATTCATTTATTTGGCTTTTCAAGACTTTCTTATCAGTGATGTCAGGAAAGCAACCAACTACAATTTTCACTAATCAATCTGCGGCTATTTCTAAAGCTATAAAAGAAGTTTTCCCAACAACAAGCTATCGGTTATGTTTATGGCATATTTTTATGAATGCCAAAACTAACTTGAGTCATTGCATTCAAAGTTTTCCAAATTTATCGTCAAACTTAAAGGCTTGTGTATATGAATGGAGTAGTGTTGAAAAGTTTGAGATGATGTGGGAAGACCTAATTAATAAGTATAATCTCCATGATAACAATTGGATTCAAAATTTTTATACAATTCAGAAAAAATGGGCAACAGTGTACCGTTTGGATTCATTTTGTGCTAATATGACAACCACTCAAAGAAGTGAGAGCATGAATTCTCAGTTCAAACATTTTTTCAAAAAAAAATTATCAATGTTTGAATTCTTGGACCAATATGACAATGCAGTTAATTATTTTCGTGAGAAAGAAATGTATGAAGATTTTCAATCTAGGAATAGCAGTCCAATTCAATCGATATATGCAATGCCAATGTTAGAAGAAGCAGCTACAATATATACAAGGGTTATGTATACAGAATTTGCTCAACAATTTGGGATGCAATTGTCATTTTTATGTGAATTATGCAACTCTAATAATTCAAGTCAAACATTTAAATTATCATCTCAACGCAATAGTGTTTCTTATTTTGTCTCATTTAACATGAGTACATTGACAGTGGATTGTTCTTGTAAAATGTTTTAATGTACCAGAATTTTATGTTCTCATGCTTTAAGAGTGTTGACAAATAATAATGTTATCAATTTGCCAACACATTATGTGTTGAAGAGATGGACCAGATATGCCAAAGGTGGTTCCAGTTCAAACATCAGTAGGCTGGTGATGGATTCAAATGGAAAAGAAAGTTTATCCTCATTGTATAAGCATGTTTGCCAAAAATCATATGTAGTATCAACCAAAAGCATAAATAGTCGTAAAGGCCTGCAATTGTTGGAAGAAGTCATTGATGCTGTGACTCTTAAGGTTGAGGATCTCATTGTAAATGACAAAGAAGGTGAAAATATAAATGTTGAAAACTTAGGTGATAATGTGGTCAATGTGACAATTAGGCCTCCTCCTAGAAAGAAAAGACCCAAGGAGAAGAGAAAAAAAAGTGTTCTTGAGAGGAGACCTAAGAAAACAAATGGATCTAAGCGTGGTGGTTCAAGACTTGGTACACATCAGTCACAGGTAGTTTTTTTGAATAATTATTCATGAATTTCTTTGTTATATATCATCAACTAATGTAAGGTCTTATTGTCTTCAATGACTGCAGGAATCACATGCGTTGAATACACAAATAGATGCATCATACTTGAATTTATCAATGCCTATTTCATCACAGATAAGTTATCAATAGGTATTACATCAACTAATGTATATATCATCAACTAGTATATATGCATGCCACATCTACTTTATCCTCTCAACTTTATTTTGGATGCAGGATGAGTTCTCACCAACATTTAGAAGATTAAATTTTGAAGGGCCGTCGTAAAGGGAAATATATGTTGTATTGTCCAATGTAAGGGCTGTTTTGTAATATGAGATAGTCCTGTACTGCTGAGAAACTAATATGAATGGTGTTATTGTAAATGAAGACGGTGTAACTAGATGGCTTGATTAAATTGTTTTTTGGTGGTAATGCTTGAAATGGCTTCATTAATATTAGAAATTGTGTATTTGAACCAGTTTTGCTTTGCTCTGTTTGTGTATTTGAACCAGTTTTGAATCTGTTTGCGCATGGAATTGAGATACTGAAGTACTAAGGCTCTGTTTGGCCTAGCTTCTGCTTCTAGCTTTTGCTGGTTGAAGAAGTGCTGGCTGAAGAAGTTTGAGGGCGTTTGGATGCACAGCTTATGGCTAGATTATTCTATTTATAATAAATAAATTTTTATTTAAAAAATTACTAAAATAAAAATTATATGATTAAATTTATAGTTAATTATAATTAAAATATTTATTAAAAATATTATAAGTTGTACTATTAAAAAAATTATTATTACATATAAGGGTTTTTGAGCATAAGCAGGTGGGGGGCTAGAGAAGCAGCTTCACCCTTGCTTCTCCGAGAAGCAGCTATTTGTGGGTTGGAACAGAGAAGCTGAAGGGCCAAACACTTCAGCTTCTTGATTTCTGCTGGCCGCAACACCATAAGCAGCCCCAAAAGCTAAGCCAAACGGGGCCTAAATGTATTCACCTGGTGTTCTGTAACTTTCTGGATGCCTTGATTTGTTCTTGAACTGATTTTGATGAAACATGAAAAAAGAAGACTTGATATTGATTTGCTGTTAGCAAAAGTGAGCATACATATTCTGTCTCTAACTTTTGATCATACATGTTATGTAACATATTCTGATACCATGGTAATTTCCATCTCATTACGCTTTTGAATCATGCATGTTCTTTCTTGAGACCCTTCTTATGGGTTTCTCTTTGCTAACTTAAGTATCAGATTGGGGAGCACAATCGAATTAATCTTAGACGTTTTACCTAGGTGGAACATGATATAGTGTGTTATGTTTTACTATCCTACGATGAGTCTCTTACAACAATCTTCTGCGATTGAGATGACGTTGTAGAGCTTTTTCCTTAGATATTTTTTGAAGTCCTTAGCAGTAATTCTTTTGAACTTGGAACTTTCCTAATGACTTGGCACTTCTATGCTTTCTGAAGCTACAAGTTTTTCATAACTAATGTTTTGTAACAAATGATAGTTCCCTTCGAGAGACTTAAATTGAGTGGTACGATCACTTAAATTCAGACTCAGATAAAAGGATTTCAATTTGGTGTTTATGTTTACATGAAAGAACTGATCTTAATCTTTTATATCCTTTTTGTCAATCCTATATATACTGTGTACCAAGCTAGATTTGTTGACATCTATCCTATCGATCTTGTTCTTTTCATAATTTTTTAACGTATTCCTTTTTCTACTTCACCAAAATTGCAGTGCAGAGACGGGCAAGGATTGAATTTATCAATGCAGCTTAGGCACTTGTTCTTAGGCACTTGTTCTTCTAAAATAAATTGGACTAGCACGGTAAAAGAAATATAATCGGCGACATCAATGTGATATAAAAAATATTATGAATTTCCACTGTACAAAAAATAAAGACCAAATTGATGGTAGTAGTACCGCGAGCTCTAGAACACAATCAATAGCATGCGAAAAAACTGACTAACCAAATTTGAACACTCAAAGACGCAGGTCTATGCACGAAATATTTAATATAAGTACAAGACACGAAAAAACTGGGCGTCGGCGAGGGCTGGCGTCGGTGGTGAGAATCAGCGCTGGCGATGGGTGGCGGCAAGGGCTGGGGGTGTCAGCGAATGGGTGGTGCCGGCGAGAACGGAACGAGGGCGAGGGAGATGGCCGGTGAGGCGAGGATGATGTGCTGGGCGTCGGCATTGTGCTGGGTGAGGACGTGGCTGGTGATGTGCTAGGCGAGGACGAAGGCTGGGCGTCGGCGATGGCCGGCGAGGCGATGGCTGGCGTCGGCGTTGCCCTAATCTCAGGACGATGGCGGGCGAGAACTGAACGAGGGCGAGGTTGGAGCATAATTAAAGTGATGTGAGGCAAATAAAGTTGCAGCCATTGGATGTAAAACGTTCCACGTGTCGAACGGTTAGAAAATAATCGTTGGTATGTGTTAAGCAGACAGTCCGCTTAGAAAACGCACCCGACACATACGAATCCGACCATTGCTCTAATTTATTTCGAACGGTGAGAAAATAATAGTATTTGATTACTGGACGGAACCTTGCTTAAGAAATCTTCGCCCCGGGTGAAAGTTTTCTCACCATCGAAGTTTCCATCACGCCTGTCAGTGCCAAAAATATACCATGTCATTTGCACACTGAGCTTTTGCTTGTTTTTCCGCAAATTCCTGTATTTTTCCCAGCTTTTGCTTGTTTTTTTGTGTTTTGGCTTTGACCTAATGATATCGTAGAGATAAGAGGCGGCTTGATTTTTTCATAGATGGCAATTTAGATTGTGCTCTGATTGATTCCGCCTACTTGCAGTGAATTCAGATACTTATCTGTAAAACTGACACGAATTCAAGTTTTATAAGTAAAATTCAGATTATATAATTGAGAAGACAAACTTGACATGTCTGCATCATTTGTTGACTTTTCTTGAAACTCTTTCTTAATAGTGCATAAACTCTAGAGTTTCAGTAACAACAGCTCGTGGAATGCTAGCATATACGTTGGGCGATTATGTTTTGATTTGCAATCTACAATTAAGATCACTTATGCTGCAATCTGATTTGGAAGTCTCAAGTTGGAAATGGTAAGATATCACCTTTAGCAATAAAGTTTTTGAATTTTGAGCATGAAAAGGTTTAATCTGGGAGGAATCTGGGAATGATTTAGTATTCTCTTGGTTCAAGATCCAATTTCAAAGATGATATAGAATGTAAGAATTAAATAAATCAACAAATATAAAAATTTGCTTACAGTGCATAATACAGAATGCATCAGCGCTGGTGTTTGACCAAAATATTTGATGCAATGCAATAAATTCCTATCATACAAAAGAAGTCTACCTCAAAAAATGTCTGATGTGAAGTTACAACCCTCCAGAATCAAGAAGGATATCTCCAATGGCAGCAACAGCACAAAAGTCCAATGTCAAAAGCAGCGCTCAAGCCAACCAGCTGCAATCAGCAGTGGATCCATGGATAAACGGGAACAGGCAGATGAATCTGTGAGCCATCTGAATAAATGTTGGTACAAATTACAAAACACAAAAAATCAGGATAATATTTGAAAATGACATTGAATCACGATCCTTTGGCGAGTTTTGTTCATCACAAAAAATATCCACAATCAATCTTCATGTTCCTCTTCACCTTCAGAATCTGAAGAAGAAATTAAGAAACATCATAATAGCGGAAGCAATGATATTCTAGTACACTCCAATACCAAAATATAAAGATGAATATTATAATTTTTTGTTAGAAGCATGTTGACCATCCACATATCATCTGCTTTTCATAGGAACATAAATGATAAACATTAGTGTGCTCACCAGATCGAACATCATCTCCAACATGACCTCTAGCCTGGATTTGTTTTACAAGCATCCGGTAGATCAAAACCCACCAATATATGTGAAGAACAAGCAGAGAGAACAAAAGAGTGTTGAATACATAATAATAGATAGGGCCTTCAAATTTGTGATTCTCCTTGTCCAAAGTCAAGGTAACTTCATAACTGCCACGTAAAAGTTGGAAGAGAACTATTTAAATAAAATCTTAAACTTCCAGGTTAAATGAAATTATCCAATTGAAATATATATATGTATACTTGTCTTCTTTTCCTTGGTCAACTGGTTCCCAAGCTCGGCATTGTGCTAATAGACATGTAAAAGTATTTCTTAACATAGAATCTGGCGCTATTTTCTTAATATCAATTTTATCAGATGATGGAAATACTATGATAAAATTGGCACTGAATGATGCAAGAAATTATCTTTTTCGGCTCTCCAGAAAATGAATTAACTCATCTTCACTGAATATAGGAGAAATATGTATCTTTGAATGTCTTCATTTACTTGCTCAAATGAAGGCGTTCCAGTGGAATTATTCGTCCAATCATACATCATGCAGTTATATCATATTCTTGGCCCGTGACATCCTAGTATATTAATTTGATCCTTTAGCAATCAAAATCTTAGGATGGTCATGAGTTAGAGACATCTCCTATTTAAAGTTTAGTTATTTATTTGGCAATTCTGCAATTTCCGTTGCAATTTCTGATCCGCACCTATAAGCCTTTCTTTTTGCACTTGAACTCACATTTCGGGCTATGACTCACAAGTTAAATCATAGTCTTGTGATACAAAGTAACCCGTTTTCCAATAGCTCAAGGTTTTGAGGAAATAAATGGTAATTCCTTAATATATCAAAAACTTGGTAAACAAGTATAGAATATAAGTTGCTGAGACAAGTATACATACTAAACCTTACAGGCTTACACTCACATTCTCAGGCATTTACAAGCCAAAACTTTCTTTGAGGCTTAATGTTGGAATAAGGTTCTCAATCTCAATTGATACTAGTATATTGGTCCAATATTAGACCGATCCGTATGGACACTAGGTTATATACCAACACTAGAACTGATTGTGTCTCGAACCGGTTTCTCAAAGGAGACTTAGAGATAGTGGATCAGGCTAGAGGTGCAAAAAGGTGAAGCAAAAGCAGGTCTGTGCAAGTTGGTGTTGTTACAAGAAAAAAAAATGTAATGAAGCTTGACTCTCGTAGTCACCAAATAATGTTCTTTGACATTAACTGTTTAGTGGGTTTAATAATTTGCTGAACAAATATAATTTGCATGGTTTTGAGTGCTAATACATTTCAAAAGTAATGTCTGGCTATTGTGACGCCTGAAAGAGTGGTGTGTCACATTTCAAAAGTATAGTAGTCCCTGTGCCCATCCAAAATCATTTCTAGCTATCAACAATGCCTTCTCCATGCTGTGAAGTATTTTAAATATTGGTTGCGGCATTTACTCGTTTCTTTATATTCTGAAATTAACTCCAGCAAACTAGGATGCATAGGGATTAAATTAGTTCAATAATCACTAGATTCTTAGTTTTTCCTTAACAAATCTTGCATTCCAAATCACAAGAAAATGAAGTAAAAAATAATTTACGAGTGGAGAACCAACATTAAGATAATCTAAATTGTAACAACATAGAAAAAATAGACTAAAGCTACCTCCATAAATTCAGCATAAGATACTAACCTTGTACTTCGGAGGATCCAGAATGGGTAGTATGTCAGACGAAGTATTACCCATGATGCAACAAACAGAAGAAATGAGACATTAGCAAGCCACTCAGCACCAGTATACTTGGACATCTTTCCTATTTCGAGGAACACATCACTTGCATCATGTATGGCTAAAACAACTGAACCAACGCGAGCAAACCTGTTTAAAGAGAAAAAAGATACAAAGGTAACATATAGTTAGACACTTCATTTGTCAGGACAATCTATTACTGTACAAGCAACTATTATATCATCATCTGTTTTCCAAAGAAGCAAAAACATTATATTAAAAGAATGTACAGGATGGCCGCCTGTGCAAATAACTTATGATCATCATCTTTAGTTTCTAACTGGAGAAGTACGTTTGTTTAATTCTGTGAAAATTGATGAACAAAAGGTGGTTGGCATTGTTACAGATTCAGATATTGACAACAAACATGCTAACATTGATGATTAATGGTTAATAGGAACGTATTCAGTGGTTAACCATGTCATTCCATGCCAATGGCATGGCACAGATGAATGCATAAGTTGTAAAGTTCAGTTTTGCACCATGTCTTAAGTGGGCATCATAGTGAGATGAATCAATCACCATGCACTGGCATGACTCATGAGGGACAAGTAGAAACCTATTGGTGAACCTTGTTAATAACGTTTTATGCAAACTTATCCAGTGACATCTCAAAAAATTATGCACGGACACATTTTTAAAAAAAAATGCTTTAAGTATGCTACTTAGTAGATGGTAACCCCAGTAAACCTTTACATGTCAAATATGCAAAGCTAAAATGAGGTAAAAGATCTCAGCACGAACGCTTGCTACTTATGGAGAGACCATAAGCTTCGGTTGATATTCTATTAACGAAAGTAGAAGAAATATTTACATAGTTCTAGCACAGTAAGGAATCAAGTCCAAGGATGAAATGTCACTTAAATGAAAAACTACAAGACGAATGTTGCACATTATGAACATACGAGTTTATAATCAAATAAACAAGCACATGAAAGTATGATTTGGAGGCTCATAATTAACGCTCACGTAGGTGGTTTACATAAAAAAAGCAAATGTACACAGGGTAAGAGGAGTATAAGCACATGTGTCAATGTTCGGTATTTCACATTCAGTGCACGCTTCTAATACTACCGATGCCTACTTACTCTGAATTACTCCATGACAAATCTAATTCCTACTTCAGTACACGCTTCTATTACTACAGTTGCCTACTTATTCTGAATTACTCTATGACAAATCTAATTCTTTCTACTTTGTGATGCTTCGCTAAGCATTTCAGTTCATCCATCATAGGGATGAAAATATGGATCTGAGCTTGTCATGTTTTTCTAGATGAAGCAGGAACCATCAGGGATACCTGAGACACTCGTTGATGACCTAGCCTAAAAGTGTAATTAAAAATTCGTTACAGATACAATATCATTCTAGTGATGTATTAGATAATTTTCTTCCCATGAAATATACCAAATTAATGTACTCTGCATCATACTAAATTATGTGGTGGTAGATAACAGTTTGAACTAGATCATGCTGTAGATGTTGTTAATTACTATACAAGTACTAAACAGGAATGATCAAGCTCCTATGTTAACCATTTGGCTTCAGGTTGACACGGGAAGCATGAATAAGACACGCATATAATAGGATGTGGTCACTTCATTTAGTTCTCTGCGTAATACTGTCTTGTCCCGTTAGTTTTAGGGCATTTTAGATTGGTTCTTTTCTCCTCATGGCATGTCAAGGACAATCAGACAAATGTGGCATTCACTTGAGAGAAAATAAGATATTAATAAACGAAAGTATGAAAGGTAAAATTGATCCACTTTTACCTATCACTAATAACAAAATGTCTATATGATAAATATTGTTTTAATAATTGGTAGAAATTAACACCAATATCCAGTGGAAGGACAAACCTGAATATATACGACAGCAAAATCAGAACTACAGTTGCTACATGATGAGACATTGACACTCCAAAGTCAGATCGTCTTGTTTCCCAAAACATAAGAGCGAATATAGAGTACGTATAGAAACCGGCAGCATACATGTAAACAGCCTTAAGCTTTAATCTGATGAAAAAAGCATCCAACATTTATAATTTTTTTCCAAATAAGTTTTGATCAGATAAATAGTTCACAGATGAACATCACATACGAAATGTGTTGAAACTTACTTTATTTTTTGATCAGGCCACACCTGATCTCCTGGTCCTACCCAAAAGAATCTAGTGCTCTTGAACCATGGCTCGTTGTACGTAACCGATAGAGCCAGAAGCTCCCCAGAAAGAAAATAAATACATTTCCATGCTGACTCTTTAAATTTATTTATCTTTCTTTTCCTTTCAGTTCCAGCACCAAGATCTTTAGGCACTGTTTTAGGTATAAGATGCATAGCCAATTTCTAGCAGCGAAGGAGAGGATCAGATTCAAATAAATTTCAGATGTTTAATATGCATTACTTATAAATGTAAATTGAAATTTTTATTAACATCTTCCAAAATAATTTATGAAAGTTTAGCAACATCTACTGTACAAATACGGGCATTTGCATAGGTAATGTGCAGAGTATGGGTATCTAGTTATGTATGCTCAACAAAAAAAATACAAGGGCGATTGAAAAAACAGTAAATTTGATATAATGACAATTATTTTTTTCCTTGTCATCAAATATACTACAAACTGAAAGAAATGTTATCCAAAGATATAACTACAGGTAAATAATTGAGGCATATCTGAACTTTTATTTAGATTGCCAAACTAGCAGATAATAAATATTCAATCCATAAGATTAACAGGGGTTAATGCAAGTTCAGCAGTTTTGTGTAGCTATAAAATGCATAAAATCATATATTAAACGGATTTCTGTAAGAGTATTCCTTACTGGACAATCATATTCTTCCACATCAGATAACTGTTGGACAGAAATTTGATCTGACTTTTCAAGGCATTAGAAATAGTATTCAAATGGATGTCTGCAATGTCGCATCATGCATTGGAAATCAAGGAGCTCAATACAGTTAACACCTTGAAATGTACTGAACTAAAGGATACAAGTATTAGATTATTAGCCAGACTGAGCAATAGATCATGAAAATGGATATGTTACTCTATTGAATTTGCTATTCTTTCATCTAAGATAATGTCATATTTTTCTCTTCCAATTCACTTCGCTCTCAAGTCTCAACTTGACTTCAACAAAGTAGATTAAACTTTTGCTATTCTGAAAAATTAGTTTCTCTCAGATAGAATGGTCATTAGATACTTATAATCAAGGTCTGAACATCATAGAAGTGAAATAGATTTAACTAGATATTTCATTGAATTTTAAATTGTTACATATCATAATAATCCAAACAGATTCTAAGATACTTAATATACTTAATATCAACAGTTTCGTAAAAACTTCAAGTAAAAGATCCTGTTTCTTCTATTAGGTAACCATCATATATAGTCGGTAAGTTCAGGGTTTTAAGTATTCTTCTATATCCTAGTCAGCTAACTTAATCTAGAAAGCTGCAAGTGGAGAGCAAAAACCTGCCCCTTGGAATTCTATTATAAATCTATTACACATCTTAGCAGGCAAAAAGCTAAAACTAATTTTGACAAAACCTTCATAAGAATGTAAAGATGAGGCTATTTGCAGAGATAATTTCTTTTAATTCTTTATTTTGTGAAGGCAGGTCAAGCCTTTTCAGCTTGCCGTTATCACTGAACGCCAGCAGATTCAAGATAGTTCGACAAATTCACACTCAACTAAAGCTCCAAGTAACAAATATGAATCCCTTGACCTCCTGAGTAGCAATCTGTCGTCTATAAGATTAACTCTATGTTTCCTTGGAAGGAATCTAAGGCGGAAAGAAAGGTCTTTCCGCCTTGGATTCCTTCCAAGGAAACACAGCCTAAGTGCATATAAGGCCGAAATTTCCTTCCATTACGAGACTATCATACAAAGTCATAGCCTAAAAGATCCGAGATGTGAGAATTATCTGTACCCTTGAGGAACATGAGCATCTCGCAGAAACAAAGACTACAGCTCATGTATTACAAGAGGAATAAACTCATGAACAAAACCCCTTTTTTTCAACAAGCAAGGAGATCCAAGACCACAAGCCGAGCTCTAATCAATAAGGTCGCCACAATATGGGATCTTTGGCATATATTGTACAGAAAAACTATAAAAATCACTTTTTTTTTCCAGCCATTCAGCGTAAAATCACTTTTTTTTCCAGCCAATTCAGTGTAAAGCCAACAGAGAGAGGATAGATTCCCAAATGATGCACCTCGAAGACGAACCGATCGAGGAAGAACCTGACGGTGGGGAAGAAGAGCGCAAAGAAGGGGAGCGCTGCGAAGTCCTGATACTCGGGGTACGATTCTTGCTCCCAACTCATCGACCGGAAGGCAGCTATCGCATCCATCTTTCCCAGGATTAGGAGCTCCCGGATCCCAAAGAATGATGGTCCCGGCCTTCCAGGGGTCGGCGAGGCCAATCAATCGCGGCGTCGAATCGAAACAAAGCAGAGAAGGGTTTAACAGTAGCTTCGACCACATTAGAGGGTGTTATTGCAAAATTGAACGCAGAGCAGAAGGATCTACAAAGTAAACAACAGAGAAGGGTTTAACAGGAATAGGAGGATCTGCCAAATTTAGCGCTTCCAAATAGTTTATTTTCTTTACAATGCATCCTTTTAAAAATTTAATTTATATGACATAACATAATTACACTTTAAATTACCTTTAACTAATTATAAAAAATCTTATTAAAGATGCATTTGGATTAAGTTTGCTGTGAGGATTTTTAGCACTAAATACAGTCAAATTTGTAAATGATCTTTTAAATCCTTAGTTTAGATAATTATTTGTAGCATATCTAATTAATTTAAAAATTAAATATTTTTTAGATGGAGTTTGAGCTTGCACGTGTCCTCCTAATGAACGTAAAAAAGCTTGAGAAATACTAAAATAAAAAAACATAGTACGAATTTTAAGCTAGGTTGACAAATATTAAAATAATAATAATTTTCTAATATAGTCAAGTAGATACTTCATTTATATGCTATGTTCTGATGGAAAGAATTTATGGTGGAAAGAATAAAAAATATAATAAATCTAGATGGCTTGAAAGTTTAAAATTCAAACCATTTAGATTCATTGTATTTTTCATCTTTTCCACCGTAAATTTCTTCTAATAGAACATAGCCTTAATACTTTTGTAACTATAGGATATTTCAACAAAATATAACCTCAAAAGTAAAAGAAAAATTGTTAAGGAATAACTGTTGCTTTTAAAATATTCATTTCAGCTCAAATTTATCTATATTTAAGTTCATATAACCCTAAGTTTAATTACCACATTAATCAGCTTGCATAAAGATTTGTGCTGCAACAAAAATTTTCGAAGGGTGTTAATGATTTTTTTTTTGTTCAACCAAATATTTTAATGATGTAAACTAAGCAACTTTTTAGTTGTTACAGCTACTTATTCATAACGTGTTTTTCAGCTGCTTGTTCATACGAGAGATATGACAAACTCATTAATAGCGTGAATTAGTATTAGTTAACTAGATTGATAACAAACGTCCTTAACAAGTGAGAGAATAACCGGTTTAAAAGAGTGAATAGATCGGATTATTCATCGAAAGGGAATATTATGTCTCAAGATTTTTAACATAATGCTTAGCTTCAAACCCGGTGCAGGAAAATGCCACTTTATGATTAGTCGAATAGTGACACACTGACACTACAAAGACAATAATTGATAAATTATATATAAGTTAAAACTTGGTGAACAGAATTATCTTCAAGGAAGTCGACTTGTACACGAGATGAGACTAGAATAAATTTGAACTCACAAACAATGAATAGATACGATATACAAGGAATGCGAGGGCTGTTCAAGTCTGATGCACCGTTACAGTGTGCAAGAAATCACTCGGCAAAAGGTGGAAGCCATCTTTTTTCATTGTGCAAGGACCACCCAACTGGTTTGACTTTCGCTGTTTGGTAGATTATATTTTCTCAATATCACTATCTAAACCCTGCATAAACACAAGATGACTTCAAACTGTGCAGCCAAATCCGTCGAACATGAATCCTAAACCCTGATCGATGCAAGGTTTATTATTTGGTGGAGAAGAAAATTAAGATAACACTAAATAATTTAAACAGAGCAAAAAAAAGGAAACAAAAATAAATATAATTTTACAAATAGTTTTTCATAAAAAAATGAAAAGATGGCTGCAAATGCAAACCATGACTTGTATAATTTTATCATCTTTCCAATGCTCATGCAAATTAGCATTTTCATTGTTTATAAGATTTCAAATGGATGACAAAAATGAAAGTACAGAATGGCGAAAAATACAGAATTCCAGACATTAAGTTGTAAGGTGACTTACTGAGGTGCTCCCTATCTTATCGAAATCATCATCCAAGCCATCGTGCCCACCACCTGTAACGTTGTTACATTACTAAAGAGGTTATAACTAGTAACTATGCGTCTATGCCACTAGTGCCATCAAAGAGTTTTTGAGGATATTCAAAATATGAGAGGGAAGTACCATTGGGTGTGGGAATTGCAAAAATATTTATCTACTTTGAACAACGATAAATGCAGCAACCAAATTAATGAAGGAAAAAATTAACGCATACCCAGATCCTCATCATCACTTCCAAGATCGCCTAGAAGAAACACATCCAAGTCCTCTGGAGTTAGTTTTGTTCCTTTTGTCTCAGCTGCACTAGCTTGGACAGCAGATTTATTTTCATCTTTTGTCTCCTCCTTCCGCCCCTCCATATACTGCTTTTCATAGCTGGTTCATTATAAAGAGAGCACAAATTAGTCATTTGGAGACTTTGTTTCACTAAAAACTACTAGTGTTGCAAACACAAATATCTCGTGGAAGAAGAAAATGAAAATATGTATATAGAAGGTATAGCAATTCCACTTCCAAGCCTTGCAAGCAATTGAACTCCCCATTAACAAAAACAATAAATGGAAGAGATAAGGAAAAGAAGAACAGTAGATAGCGAGAGAAGAGAGGCAGGGAGAGAAAAGGAGGGAAGAAAGAAGAATCATTCATTTTGAAGGGATTGGAATGGAAATAGAAATACCATAGTAGTAGTAGTATTAACTCAGTATATTGGAAGTTGCCTTCAAGAACACTTAACAAATCTTAATATTTAATAAGACATAATAAGCACATATTAATCTACAACCAACTCATTATTTTCACTAATTTACTTACACATAATCTAATAAAAACTAGTATAATATAATAACCACATCAAAAGGATTCATGATTTTCTGCATTTCAGACAGGTAACCTGAGGAAGATGATCTGAAACACAGAATGTAAAAGAAAAAACACCTAAGAATAGATTCTAGTGGCATAGTAAAACGTATCAAAGAAACATGATTGTGAAACTCCAACCTTGATCGTAAGATCAAGGCATCAGAAAACTTAAAGAGAGAATGAACATATTCCATACGCAATAGAGATATGGTGGTTATTGTACAATCTAATACACACCAACACTTTTCCTGAACAAACAGAATAATAAACAAATTTTATACCTAGGATTAGAGTTGTTCACTCCTTCCTAATATCAATACAGGTAATACATGTCATGGCTAGTTAAACATGACACAATACGATGATCTGAATAGTCTTTTTGCATGGCGAAGCAATCCGTAAAAAGCATTAGTCAAAATTTATTTGAAACAAATAGATAAATTTGGGTAACTACAGTAAAACATATCTTTGATAAAAATATATATTCAATTCATGAATAACTAGTCTATATTTTATATATTTTGATCGTTTGTATACCAAGCCTGATTCAATTATGTAGGATTTCATATATTACAAACACTTCTTTAAGGTATTTACCCACCAGTTTAGCAACGGAAAAACATTAGATGCCAAAGTTCTTCATCACTATGCATATTGTATACTCTATAACACGATAAAAATTTCAAAGTGTAGATGGAATCAACAGATTCCAAATAGGAAGTACATACCGAGCTACATAATTGTCTACAAGAATGAAATATATCCGCCAGAATTTTCTCTCCTTCATATAACGTGGGCAGAGCTCATACCTGAACTTTGATATTTCCTGGAAAAAAAGAAGTATATCTAGCGATCATCTAATATAAAAAAATAAAAATAAAAGTAAAAACAGCTTAAGATTATGTTGGTGACATTCCATTAGCAAGTTTAATGTATGTACAGTTGGTACATTTTAATAGGAAAAGAAATAATTGTTAACTTGTAGAAAGAGGAATATAAAACGAGATTGCTTATCTACCCTCCTCACACCAAATATATAAAATAAATAAAGCTCAAGAAGCATTAAAATCTATAGGTCCAAAATGACAATAATCAATAATGTAGGCTTTGTGAAAAATATAAAGAAAGTTCTTATTTCTAAATGACTGATTGTTTTTCCATTTTGTAGGATGCATGACTTCACCTAAGTACTAAAGGTCAGAAAGAATTTCATGCATCAATCTTTCTTATTTTCTCCTACCTGTAAAAACCATGAAGCTTATAAGCATTTGCAGGAGCTGCCAGCTTACAAGTTTCACGTCCTAGAATGAGAAAGTCTTTTTTTCGTCCCCTATCTCCATGGGGAAGAGGAAGGAATCTCCTTTCCTCCCATTTTGGTTCTAAATCTGCTCGCTCCATGGCTTCCCACTTGCTCAACCCTCCTCTAAAGGTGTTTCTTCATCGGGTACCTCTTTTATGGGTTCTTTCTTGATCTCTCCGCCACTCAGAACTTGGCTTTTGTCACTGATATGTGAGATTTCAACTGCTACCAAACTTATCTTGGGTTAAAGTCTAGGAAATTGAACCAGCAGATGGTGCATCCTTCTCAAAAATACTTGATAAGACCTTCAAATTGATTAATGATTTTGTGATGTTTTGATGACAAGTTCAAATGTTAATGAAACCACTGGGTGCGTTGTTTGACTGGCAAGTTTTCAGGTCATCCTTCTCTTGACCATATGAGGCATTGGGCCTCTCATTTATGAGTAAAACATGAGCCTGGGCTTTGGTCTCCTTGAACATGATGGGGGATTTTGTTTCTTGCAATGTTTGCAGTCTAAAGCAAGAGTCTTGGCTCAACTAACCGTTGGCGAGATAGAGGCTCTCTATTGCTCCTGTTCAACTCCAACTGCATCATTTATTTTTTGAGTGCTAGATCTTAGAATGCTCATTATCCATTGCCTCTTACATTGGTCTATCTCTAAGAGTCAATGATAAGGTTTTGATTCTGCAAACTTGCATTTGAATCAATCTCTTTAAGTTAGTTAAGCATGATAAGAAAGAAAGAGCAATTAGAGACGTGATGGCATTTTCCAATCCGTGCATAATGACCGCTCTCAAAACCAAAACCTTATTATTGACTCAAGGAGATATTGTTGTGCTTTTTGATCTTTTTCCTAAGTAAAATTTACCATCTTTATGATTTAAGTGTGATTCTGTTGGTCACGAAATGGATGTATATTCCTTTATGTCATATAGCATGGTTGATGACTATGCCAAAAACATTTTATCCATTGACAAATTGTATTAACTATTTGGGACCTTCTCAATACTAAGTTTCAATTTCAACTTTCTCTTTGGAATGTCTAGTATAAAGCAAGGTTTTAAGTACTAATCCACTATCAAACCGGTACATATCAGTCGGTACGGTACTAGTTCATACTTCTGATATGTACCATTAAAATAATATATATACGTGAATGACCTTGCTATGATATTTGTACAAGATCGATGCGATACAAACTGGTTTTAAAATCTTTGGTATAAGGTGATTGACTCCTTGAATGACATATGAGGACTTCACTTCTAGAGCCATGATCATTAATACTGTCTTATGCTAGAAAATCAATTCGACACTTTGGTAAGAAGCTCATAGTTATTGCTATTTTCTATAAGGCTGTCTCAGAATCTTATCATTATGCTGAAAAAACTAAATTTGAAAGAAATCAAGATATCATGTCAAGGAAGGAAAATCTACAATTCACAGGGGATTTATGAAGATTCATATTTCAATATTACCTTCAAACTGAGGCTACAGGCAAATGCTAGTTTTGCTTGCCGGAGTTCAAGTGGTTTACCTGTCTATACTTGTTGTACTACTTCTCTTCTTACTTTTGCAATCCCTGCTGAGACTGCTAATCCGGAGCTATTAAAATTGTAGCTATTAAATTCAGTTAAGAGGAGTTTAATATCATTATTTTATATATGTACAAATTATGATTGTAAACATGAATCCCTATGACTAAACATCAGCAAATTGGTTGGTCGGATATGCTCTATCTTGTAATAGAGTCTGTATGTACGGGGAACTGGCTTGACTCTCTAGGAACAACGTGCAACTCTACTGATGTTGACCCTTTTGATTAGCCTTTGAAAAGGTCCTACTTGCCTTGAAAAAAGATGCATTTTGCAGGGCATGTTTCGAATAGCTACATAATGTAGTTGACAATATTTGCATCTCAGCTCTCACTTGGAAACCTAGTCAGTCTCGCATAAACAGTAGAAATATAGGAAAGAGGTACCAAGTAGAAGTTTTAGCCTCGGCTCAGATTGTATGTATTTAGTCCTGCCGCAACACAATATATATAGCATGATTGTAGGAGGTAACATTTCAAAGGCACAATAATAGGTGGTTACATAAAGAAGACGAAAAGTAATATTGAGAATTTGAGCTGACAGATCAAGAATACAAACTAAAGGCAGAAACATTAAAGAGCCTAGAAGTTTTTGTAGGGAAAGATTCATGAGTTGGATATTATAAAGATGAAGGCACTATTTAGTTCATGTATCACATTATACACTAATCATCTTGACTCTCGAGAGTACGAGCAAAGGGATAACTGTTGCTGTCTATACTTTATTAACAGGAACAAAGAGCAAAGAAAATGCAATATACGGAAGGAATTTCCGATGGATAACTAAATGTCATATTCCATCACCTAAGCTTCATGTTCAAGAACCGCAAAGAGTTCAAGAAAGATAAAATCAAAATACAAATGATTTTGTTACACTATATCCACTTTGTAAGAATTTCAATATAAATCCTATAATTGAAAAAAATTATTGATTGGTTTATCATGAAAAAATATAACGAGCAACAACTGCTGAAAAGGCATAGTAAAAGTTCAAGAATTCTACTCTCATTTATCCACTTACATAGAAGGGAGAGAGCATGATGAGACAAAGCAACAAACCAAAACAATCATGGTGAAAGGACAAATCTCGTGATTATTCATGTCTTATAAATAAAAAGACATTTTGACTCTTTCCAACACTGTACTATCTGTGTTACTGGACTGAAGAGGATTGACTGGTAGGTCTATGATCAAGATCAACCATGCTTTAGATGAATCGTGTCAATTCTCCGTCTACTAAAGCTAAAAATTGATTAAAAATTTCATGTGTGTTGAATTAAATTCGTCCATCTAATTCAATATAACATAATCTCACATAATTTTCTCCTACATGAGTAAAAGAACAGAATAATCTTACTTGCGAGTATAACAAATATGATAACAGTAAAACAAAATTCTAACCATATCTTGCATGCCTGGGTGTCCCCGTAACCAACTCCAAGGTCTGCTAAACCCTACTCTGCAGACCCCACAACCAACTCCTATAAGGGGAATCATGATATAAACCTAAGGCAATATCACGTCCATAACATATTTGAACAAGTAAATTCATGAGGCATGCCTAAGCGACTAGCGTGTGCTCCTAGAACATCCCTCTTCCCTCGTGCTTTCACATATAATATAGACTGCTTCAAACTTCTCAAGTCCATCAAGTAACTATATTCCATTTCATTGAGAAGTTTGAGACCTACAATTCTCAAGGTCTTATCATTTTAAGATATATGAAGCACAAGAAAGCGAAGGATAATTATGGCCGCATTGGCAACTTGATCATGGAAAACTCTACGTGTGTGATAATTGAAGACTATTCTGCAGAGTTTTTATCTCAGTCATATTTCACTATCACAATTCATCTGAACTTATCATTCTCTTATGATCCTCGGAAGTTTGGGCACTAGGTTGGCTATGCATTATGGAGTTACAGAAACAGTCATACATTCTCCTGAGCTAACAAAGAGAAAGAAAGAAAGAAATTTAATATATGCCAGAATGTCAAAAAAAAACTAGAGGATATAAAGTGATTTCGATCAACAAGTTAATTGTAGCAGAATAAAACACCTTCACCGTCGAGAGAACAAGAGTAGCATGTCTTGCTTGCCATTCGTTAAGATCCTGCCTCACATTTCCTACCGTACAGGCGTCTGATATCTCCGGTTCATCTACACAAATAACAGAATCGACATACTTAGGTATGTTCATTACACTAGAAAGATCAAGCACAAAATTAGCATACAAGTAAATTGGTGGCTAAAGATTCAGGAATCTTTAGCTAGTTCTTTTTCTTTGACAAACAACAAAAATAAATTATTTTATCAAGAAGAACAAGAAACTCTTGAATGGGTGCTATAGAGGAACATTAACACGTAGCTCGAGTGTTTCCATGCCACGATGGTTTCTCAATTATTTCAGTGCAACGTTTACACCAACGAACGGCGAACAATAGCTTTGATTATTCTAAAACGCTCAGAAAATCCCTAAATGTTCAAAATTCAATAGCCAAAAATCCAACTTCCAGCGCACCGTAAATGAAAATTGAATTAAACGCTGGGGAAAGGACGAATCTAGCTTCCACCTTGCATTGGGAAATCCCTGAAGGTGCTGATCTTGATCCCTTGCACGAACTCCCTCAACTCTTCAGTGACCCCAAACCTCTCGAGATCCAACCCAGGGTCGGAAGCGGCGGAAGCGCTGGATCCCTGCCCCAATGCTGAGGGGATCGGGATCGGGATGTCCACGGTGATGGCCTTGATCTGGTCTGCGGCGCGGAGGGCCTCCGAGCGGACTATCTCGGCCTTCTTGGCGGCCTCGGCTGCCATCTCCTTGGACATTTTCGCCGTCTCGGCGACGAATTCTTGAGATAACCTGGCAGCATCCTTGGTGAGCTCCTGCGATCGCTTTGCCGCTTCCTCGGCGAAGACCCTAGCCTTCATCCACAGATCCATGGCCGGTCCCCGGCGATCGCCTCCGCTGCCGAGATCGAGAGGAAGACGACAACGGAGCAAGGATTGGAGTTTTGTTTTATTTGCCCGATGGGAGGGAAGGGGGGAAAGATCCGACACGAAGTCAAAGATAAATTTAACGGACTCGACGCACAAATAAAATGCCAAATCAGCAGCTTAAGCACATCTTCACCTTCCAATAGCTCTTTAGATCTTCCCTTGGGATTCCACTACAAGTTTTTTTGGTACATTTCCATTATTCTACCATAAGTCATTAACTACAATTGAATATTAAAGTATTCATAACATAAGTTCTCATTCACACTACCAAAGTTAAAATATAGAGCATATGAACATGATTCTCTTATTATATACCATGACCCTTGACTTTTAAGGGTCAAAGATGCTTTGAGAGCTACAAACAGTCAAACATATAACACAATTCACTTACTAGCATTTGCTTCCATGTGTTTTGACTCGAGTATTAAAGAGAGGTATCCACCATGCTTAGGATTAATCATGTTGGGTTTTTGGCATGTTAGGCTTAATCATCTAGAGGTGGCCTTAGGTTTGGGTGCTAATATGTGAGTGAGATGATATTTGATATAATATTTTATTTTTTAAAAACATAAATTAAAATATATTCTTAATAAATATATTGTATTATATAGTTCACATAATATTAATATATAATTTCTAAAAATAATTAGGCTATGTCGGGTTATAAACAGGTTGACCCGTTTAACTCAATTAAATTATATATTTACATATATAAATTATAAATATTAGCTCGTCCAACTCTAGTGTCAGTCCATAAGCCTAAATCTCTTCTAACCTTGGGTTGTGTTTACTAGGAGGGATGGATTTTTAAAGGGATGAAAAACTTAAGAAGAAAAGAAATTTAGATGAAAAGGAAAGTATTTAGTAAAATACTTTCTTATGTTTATTTGTGAGGAAAATAAGAAGAATTTAAAATCCTTCCTTGCGTTTGCGTCGGCTGCTCTTTCTGCCCGATTTGAGTGGATTGAAAATGAGGGATTTTGCTCATTTTTATTCTTCCTATTTTTCTTCGTTTTTGATCTGTCCTTCCTCCTATTATTAGAATTCATTTCTTTCTTCCTGAAATCTCTCCTAGTAAACAAGTCAAAATTTGGCCTACACCATAAGCTCAATTTTTTATAAAATTTTTATTAATTTATTATTTTTATATAAAATATAAATAATAAATTTATAATCGAATCGTGCCGGGTCAAGCATATCAAGTTAATAAATGATCCATTTTAATAAATGAATTATTCGGATCGTATCTGGTTGATCTAATTATATTCAGATTATATTTGAATTAGACATTTTAACCTAATTAGTTAAATAAGTCGTATTCGAGTTGGCTTAAATCATTGCTAACATGATCTATCTATGATCCACTCATCCTAATTACAATGTAGTAATAAATGATTATCCTTGTTTTAAAAATATGAATGTTAAAGTGGAGTAAAAATGGTGGCTACCTTTTGCATGTGCAGCCCAGCCCACGATGTTCAATAAAACAAATTAATGCAACACATTGAGAAGATCTACTATCCACAATTTTTTTAACTATTTTGCAGATTAGAAGAAACCAATATATTTATATTTAGTATCCAACAGCCACGTCAATTTTAGGTTTCCTGCCCACTGGAAAATGAGAGGAACAACTCATTGGATGACTGGGAGACATGAGAACCTCATTATTATTGGCTGATGCGTCACGGGCCCCATGCTCTTGTGCTTTTCCCCTCTCAGCGTCACAAACAGTGCTCTATTTGCCAATCACTGTGCCTGAAACAGTTGGGCGGATGGGAAGTGTCGTAGAGGCAGCTGCCGCTCATCACGTGTTTCTGTCTTGGCCTGCCTCGAGACTCGTGAGGTAAAAAACCATGCTGCCATTGTACGTACAGTAAGATCGAGCTCACACAGGCGTGTGCAGGTGAGTACGTAGATCCAGGAAATTTAATGTGCACGTGCACATGTCTTAGGGCATCCAGGATCTTGGTGTTATGTCCCGATCGGATCGCTCTAAAATCGACACTTAACTATTGTCTTAGGGCCGTCCGACAGAACACCAAAGCGTGAACTTCTGCTCAGATTAGGTTTTCCCCAAATTAGAAACCCTAATCCTAGCCGTCTAAAATTGATCCCCAATTCAAGAAATCCGGAAATCCTAATTTCAAATTACCTCCAAAGTCCAAAGAAGAATTTTGACTAGTCAACGCCCATCGATCGCGCTCGCTGCCGAATTCACCCGCCTGGCTGACGTCACGTCGACGTCAGCCCTTGAATTCGAAATTAATGTCGCCGACTCAATTTCTCTGTTGACTTTTGACCCGGACGCACGCCATGTCAGCGTCGTCCTCACGCGTCTCGAACGAAAGCTCGTTGCTTTCGTTTTCCGCCTCGGGCGCTGTTACGTCCGTGCCGAATACGGACAAAGAAGCATAAAATTTTAAAATAAAATACTATTAAATGTTTAGTTGACTGCACTGATGGGACGACACTCTGTTACGGTGGTCAGACCCATGCTATTGCCCACTTCTCCCTGTCGCCCGTGAAGCTCCTCTCCCATCTCTATTTCTTCTCCTGGCATCGCGTGTCTCCATCACCAAGCCAACGAAGCTTGCGAACGCTCACTCCTTTCCTTCGACTTCACCTCCTCACCTCGTCTCCTCCTGTCCGGCTGCTATTCCGGCGTGATCCGGCGGCTGTGCGGTGAGCTTGAAGCCTTGGGTGCGGATTCGGCACTGCCCCTCTTTTCCACTTGCATTTTCGCCGACGACGAGATAATCGTGCGTAGCTTCCCTCCTGTTGCGCCGGCGACGATTTTCCTCTTCTTCCGGCATCGACCTCCTGCTCTGACTCCGTTCTGCTGCCCTCTTCGACGCTGCGTCGAGCAATCTAGGGTTGGACGCGAGCTTCACGCCTGACTCGATTTCTGGCGGCATTGCTTCTTCTCAGGCAAGCTCTTGCCTTCATCACTGATCTCCGGTGAACGGCGAACACTTCCCCTAGTTTTTCGGCTGTTTTCGGCGTCTTCTTCCCCAGTTCCGGTGACATCCGCATTTGACGCCACCAGCGTTTTTTGGCATTTTTCGGTGACTCCGATGACCTTTCGCAGAACGGACGGTACAGCCGAGCTCCTCTCTGTGCCGGCTTCGTTTTGACTACCGGAGAGCTTCGATCCGCCACCGGAAACACTGTTCCGGCGATATTGTAGCGGCGGCACTACTGTTCCGGAGAACTTCGTAATCCGTGCCGACGCCTTATTTCGCATATTTGGGTTGCTTCTTGCGTTCTTCGTCGTCACGTGGTGTTATACGTTCGCACGAGGCTGCGAACTCGGTTAGTGATTGAACCCGACCTTATACGTATACGAACGCATGTTGTAAACTTGAACACATGTATTAGATGATTAACTGTAAAATAACCTGGATATGATCGGATCGTATAACGAACCTGGATTAACATGATTAATGATAATTATGATTAAAATGGATTAATGGGATGCGATGACTTACACTATGATTCACCTGTTATGACTTGTTGATTGATACTGTGCTTACTGGTTGGATCTTACTGTGCGACTACTGTTTGAGGTAGGGATTCTACCTCCGTTCTTTGTTACGGTGCCAACCGCATGTGTAGTTGGCGGCACCTTCTTATTGTTGATTAATCCTATTGATTACTATCTGATCCTGTTCTGCTCTAGTCGTATTTCCTGTTGACATAACATGAATGCATGCTACACGGTATGAGTATTTGGTCTGGTCTGTCAGTTGGTATTTTTGTTATGTCATGTTTTAGAGATATATATATTTATATACATGAGGACTAGATATCTAGTGATAGATAGTCTAGTGTACCTCGATGTATTGCCTGTGTGATTTATGTTGAGGTGCTGCGAGACGCTGTGTGATCGTCTCCGAGACATTGTGTGATTGTCTCCGACCAACATAGTCCGCTATGTGGGCTTGAGGTCTTGATTTATCAGCCCAGTGAGGGGTTGATCGAGGTGTAGGGACGCCTTGCAGATTAGTTAGGGATGCCTTGCTGATTACTCTATTGCTTCACATCCTTTGGATTGTTATTCCATTGAGCATGACATGATTGCTTATTTATATTTCTGCACATGCTATGTCCTTATCCCATTTTACTGGGATTACGCGTTATTGATATTGCATGCGTGCTCTCTAGCACATGATATGATATGATTTGGGCCGTACATAGTACGGTACATTACATTGTGATTCGGGCCGTACTGGTGGTGCTGGAGTGCCAGTCGGACGTATTTTGGGGCCAGACTCATATAGTGCTATGGAGGTTCGACCTCGTAGACTATATTTGATATCTGCATACAATCGTGCTATTATGCACTGGTATGATAGGGTACTGGACGCAGTACCAGCGGACTGTTGACGAGCAGTCGTCACCCAGTGTGCGAGCTGACACTGGGGACCACTCAGATATGAGTGCGTGTCCATAGGGGACGACCCGGCCCATAGCTCAGTATTTGTGGTGTGTTGTTATACTTGTATTACATTGATCATGGTTTACAAGTACATTTTTGGTGCACTTGATAGGATTCGTTGTATGTATGTTTGGCACGTATTTCCATTAATACTATTGCACCATGTACTTAATCCCTACTTAGCCCTTCTGGCTAACAATCCCTGCATATGTTGATATTTGATTTCAGGTCCTGAGGCGGGTCCGTCGCAGACGGATAAGGCGTAGCTAGATAGTGTTAGTGGACTTCCTTGGTATTGGTATTGTACGTGTGTTTTATTATGATGTTCTGGCCATGTGGCCTATATGTTGTATCCCGTCGGTTTTGACGGAGACTATTATGTTGGTGTATTGACACATTACTGTTGTTATTTACTGTTGGAGTTTACTGTTGATTATGGATTCTGTGTACAGTGTTGGGTCGGGCTGGATTAGCAGGCCCAAATTGTCAGGTCTCGTTGGTGGGCTGTATGGCTGGGGCCCGGTAGCCATCGGGATGTGACAGTTGGCATCAGAGCCCCTGCTTTGGATGGGACGACGGCGCCCTCGCCGTCGCCGGTGGTGGCGCTCACGCTCGCCTGGTGGAGTTGCTCTCCGCTCCCCCTTCGCTCGATCCTCTCGACTGGTTTTATAGTGGAAAGCCACCGCCTCCTGTTGCCCTGCTACAACCGTGTTGCCCGCGGAGTCCGTCCGCTTCGCCCGCTCGAGCAGCCGCGGCCCATATTCTCGCGCTTGTCCGAGTCCTCCACGAAGCCTTCGTCGCCTAGCCGCTTTGCTGCCAGAGTCCACGCCCGACTCCTTCGGTGATGTCATTGTCGCGCCCGCTTCCATCGCGTGCGGGGAAGACGAGCTCGGGTCAACCCCCGAGTTTCTCTTTGTTGACCACATCAACTCCCCTTGCGGTTGGCTTTGTTGTGGATTTGCAACGCGCTTGGATTTGGGCTTGGGTTGTGGCCTAGCCCAACTCGCTCTGGGCCTGAACCGGAGAATTCCGAGCCTGACACCTGGGGGCGTTGGGGTTTAGATGCACGTGATTAGCACAGTCATCTGGCCAAGGAAACATTTACATAAGTGCCATTGTTTCGGAAATTTAATAAATTAATAATAAAATATCCTACTTGATTTGATTTATAACGAGCATACGTTTCGTCCAATAGGAAAGTACCATCCAATCAGGCAGTTTGATTAATGAATGGCGATGGTGCATGAAATGGACGTCCACCAGAAATTGCAGGTAAGGCAGAAGTGTGGCGCCTCATTCAACGCTCATGAGCACGCAATCACCTGATTATGCGGCTCCCCAACGTGTTCCTGAGGTCTCCCCCTCTGCTCGGGCTTATCCGTAAGAACAGATGAAGTACGGTAGCTAGTCAGCACTGGCCACAACACTACTGCTGGACGCGTTCGTAGAGGCGTGACGGAACACAGATGCATGCGATGTTTCCGTGCGCGTCCTCAACCCCCTTACAGTCCTCTGTCTCTCTGTGTCAGATCCAATGTGAGAGGACGGTGTACCAAAACGATTCGAGGAATCCAGCGACAGAGAAGGTCCAAGGTCAAGGCATGCGAAGTCGAACAGCTTCGATCAGAGCAGCGATGACGGCATGCGCGTTGCAGTTTTACGATTCATGGCCGACAGGAAGATCAGTGCGGTGGGGACGCCGGCGACCACTCACCCGTACGGCGCTTATTCCACGGCCAGGCCTGCGTCGTTCTGAGCCTTCTCTCATCTGAAGATATTTAAATATTGAAGAAAATTAAAAAGAGCCTACATTACATTCCATTGCACGAAAAAATATTATTATAAATAATTTATCCACTTATCTACAATAATAAAAATATTATTAAATGAAAATAAAATAAATAGATTATATAAATATAATTTATTTAAAATAATATTATATTTATCCGAGACCCTGGACGGACGCAGGACAATTCAGTGGGTAGAGCACGTATCCTAGGATTTTTTCAACTGCAACCCTTTAATTTTTATTAAAAAATATTTTTTAAAAATTTTTTTTTAAAGAAATGATATATAACATGGTAAGCTATCAAATGATATTAATATTGAGGTAGTTTAAATTATACATAATAAAAATTTATCTTAAATATTTTTATAAAATATTTTTTTTGTTTTTTATGTAATAATGTATAAGGTAATTTATTATTATATATAATTTAAATTATCTAAATATTAATATTATTGGATAGCTTGTGTAGATTATTTTTTTTTAAATAATTTTTTTTAAAAAAATATTTTTTAATAGAAATTAAAGAGGTGCAGCGGAGAAATCCTGAGCTGCCCTGTTCCAGTGGGTAGTATTAACTGCCGTGTTTCTATTCTGTTACAAACTTTTACTCGATGACAAGAAGTTATGGCTTGAAGGGAGGCTCCCTCTTTCAGGGTGTATAAGCACAATTATTTTAATAAAACGAGACGTAATGTTATAATTTAAAAAGGAATAAACAAATGTTCCATCGGGGTACCTTGGTAATCTTCACGCCTTTGGAAATCAGGAGATATTTGTCCCCAATCAATGGCTTATACGGCCTAGAACATCGTCTTCACAAGCGCAGAACAGCTCTCCCTCGCTCTGCTTCTCGCGCCCCCTCTCTACCTCTCGCATGCGGTAACGGTCGGCGGACAGTTGGACAGTCCGTTCCAAACACGGAGGATACGGAACCTTCTGGAAGACCTCTATCTCGCCGGCGAAATGCAGGACTTCCAGCCGTTGCACGGCAGCGTCTTCTGTGGCGGAGGTAGGGCCGAGCTTCGCCGCATCGTCGGCTACCCGGCGGTGGCGGCACGACAGCAGAAGCAGCAGCCTCCGCCGCCGGCAAAGTGCCCTCGCTGTGACTCCACAAACACCAAGTTCTGCTATTACAACAACTACAACCTCTCCCAGCCCCGCCACTTCTGCAAGTCCTGCCGCCGCTACTGGACCATGGGCGGAGTCCTTCGCAACGTCCCCGTCGGCGGTGGCTGCCGTAAATCCAAGCGCCCTTCCTCCAAAAACCCTTCCATGCCGCCCCCTGAATCTGCGGACAACGACCAATCCGGCCTCCATCCTCGTCCTTCCGCCTCCCTTTGCAGCCGCGATAGCGCGAGTATCTCTGAGATCACCACCGCCTCTTTGCTTCCCGATCCTCCGCTTATCGCTACGCAAATCTCCATCTCCAACCCTAATCCCAATTTCGACCCATTAACGGATGTGGATCCCCCGCTGCGCCCGGAACCAGACATTTTCCAAGATCCAGCAGCCGGCGCGTTCACGGACACGCCGGCAGCTCTCCTAGGGTTCGGATTGAACGATCCACCGCCGGGGCTAGAGAAGGCGGAGGCGATCAGACCGGCTTTCGCAGATCAGACGATCCCGGTCGACGCTAGGCCAGCCGAAGGCGGCGGCGCTGGGCTCGCCCCCTTGGATTGGTCAGGTCAGGTGGAACCCACACTCTACGACCTTACCTGTGCTGTCGATCCTTTGTCGTACTGGAATCAGAGCCATTGGTCGGACGCGGACCCCTCTCTGTACCTTCCTTAGGTGATTAAATTAAATCCCTCCTCTTTAACGTAAATTTTTTGCTTCTTTTTTCGTAATCCGGTTCGGTAACTTATCTCGTCTTCCGCTGGATCCTTTATTTGTATTTTTATAAATTATGAAAAATATATAAAAGGAAATGAACGTGAAATTATCTTTGCAAATATAAAATTGCTTGAACGGCAGTTGGGGATTACCCAATGGCCGAGTGACACCGTGGCGTAGTGGACTTGGGTCGGTGCCGATCATAACGGGTAGTTGGGATGAGGTGGAGGTCATGTGATGTGAGAGTTGTTTATCATCGTACGATGATGGTCGGAGAGATATTTATTTTGCATAGACTCGCACAAAATTAACGTGAGCTACGTTTCTAGTATGACAAAAGGACGTTTGGTGAATGCGAATACCCAGTACACGTTGGAATGCTATGTTAAGTTGATGTTGATGTGTCTCGATACGAGTCCATTAGTTGGGTCCTTTACACTATATTTCCTTTTGAGGTAGAGCGCATTTTCTCTTGTATAGCTAGGTCGATAAAATTAGAGAGATAATTAAGTAAAAAGATATATATATTTTTTTAATTTTGATTTTGTACAAATAGAACAGAAAGTATGTTATTTTTTTAAAAAAAAAGAAATATGCCTTTTTAACACCCTAAGATTTATGGTTATCGACACTATAGTATTACTATGCGACATCATTAAATTTTTGTTTTATTTTTTTTTTTGAGAAGAAATAAAAAAAAAATAAAAGATAGATTTTATTTAATATTTATATTTGTATTTTACACGTATTTTATTCTATATTGTAAAAATATTAGAAGCTACTGTGGCAACAGCCGGTGGCAACAAAACTTTGGTAGCAATAGAGAAGGATGCTACAGCGGTGAGCAGAAGCTGAAACTACCGCGGTGATACAAAAAAAAAATAATAAGAGGAATATTTTTTTTTTAAAAGCAACATGCTTCTATGTGATTTGATGGAATCTACTGCGATGAGAAGAAGCTCCAAACTCATTTTGGTAAAAAAAAAAATATATATTATTATTATTATTTAAAAATATTTTGATAAATACTTATTTTATTTTTGATAATTCAATTTTTATCGAATGTACAACCCTAACAAATAAGGTTTAAAAAATTGACATTGGGTTGTGCTACTTGGCTGACCTGGTAGGGGCTGGCTAACCTAGCATATCAGATTTATCACCATTCTACTTTTAATATATGAATATCTAGCAATCAAAATACCAAAATAATTTTTCAAAAAATAAATTAAAAAATATTTAGATAGAAGGGTTTATAACAGAATTCATTCAATTCAATGCTATAAACAGAAAAAAAAAAAGAGTAGATAAAAAAGAACTTGTTAATTGAATTGAACGTGTTAATTGAATTGATTGATTTGATTCATGATCGATTTCTAGGTTATAATTTTACAATTTGATTCAGTTACGATTCGAAAAAAAATTTTACCGATTAATCGAATCGATCAATATATATATATATATATATATATATATAACCTGAAAGTATAATTTGATTGTTCTTTAAACACAATAGTTGGGTGTTGCTCTGCGAGTTAGCATGTTGCGGATTACAAATCTCGATTCCCTCTCTGAGTATCTTTATTTTTGGGTTCTTGATTTTGGCTCTACAAAAGTATAATTTGATTGTTCATTAAACGCAATGGTTAGGCGTTGCTCTCCGAGCTAGCATGTCGCGGATTACAAAATCTAGATTCCCTCTGAGTATGTTTATTTTTGGGTTATTGATTTTGGTTCCACTAATAATTGGTGTTTTAGGGATTTTTGTTGGACCTTTTCTCAGAACGAAAGGCAAAGCCAACGCGAAGTTTTTCGATCAAATTGTCGTTTGAAAAATTGAATTTTTTATTCGTCATGCTCTGTTTGCTTTCTTCTCGATTACTTGTTAACTTCAGTTCATTCTCAAGTTTCTAACTTTAATGTTTTGTTTCCTTGAAGGGAAGAAAAACTGCAAGGAATAAAAAATTATAAGAAAAGAAAAACTGTAGAGAAACAAAAAAGTCCATTCTATTTTTTTGAGAGAAAAAAAAAAAGAAGAAAGAAAATTAATTTCAGAGGTTGGACAAACTGGCGTTGTGTTTTCCCCAACACTTCCATCCGATTTAGATGGATTAATTTCAGAGAAAAAGTTATAAATTTTTCTATCTACTTTCCACTCAAATTTTTTCTTTCGCCTAAGAAACAACAGAAAACTCATTTTTCGTTCCTTTTCCTCTAGTTTTTTTCCAAGGAAACAAGTGCAAAGATGTACAGTAAAACCGGAAAAAAAAGAAAAAAAAAATACAGCTGATGGGCATTGCATTTTGTCCCGCACATTTTCCATCCTTCAACTATTTGTCCTGAAAGAGTGCTCTAGTATCGCTTGAGCTGCCAACAGTACTTTAGTCGAGCCCTATAATCGGTGGAAATGAAGCTTGTAGTGCATGTCAACCAAACCAGACTCTCCCAGCTGTGGATCTCAATGGACTGAGTGATCCATATGTAAAGCTACAACTCGGAAAGCACCGAGCTAAAACTACAGTGGTCAAAAAGAATCTGAACCCTGTATGGGATGAAGAGTGCAGCTTTCGGGTAGGGGACCTTAGTGAGGAGCTCACAGTATGGGTTATTGCGTTATTGATGAAGACAAATTCAGTGATGATTTTCTGGGACAGATTAAGGTGCCACTGTCCAGAGTCATGCATACGGAGAACTTGTCCCTTGGAACCACCTGGTATCAGTTGCAGCCCAAAGGCAGGAAGTTGAAGAGTAAAGAATGGGGTAAAATGTGCCTCCTTTCGTACTTATATCTAAAATTACGAAGAAATGTAGAACTGCTATGGATCGCATGACTTATTACAGTATGGATTTATCGACTTATTCAGGTTTTTTGTATGATTTCTATGTTCCTTTATGTGTTCTTTTACCCATGACCTAAATTGCTTATTTAATTTGAAATAATATGTAATCATTTTTTTCGTAAGTCACACCACAATTTGGGATTTTCTATCCAAATTCTTTTATCAATTTAATTCAGTGAATGGGTAACCTGCATGTATTTGTTAACTTGCTTATTGGATAGTTCATTTTGTTAGTAACTCATTTCTACAATTCTGGACTTAATAGAAACTGAGCTGAGAATTATAACATTTTTCATTTTACCTGGACGTTTGTTTTCTATAATCAAGTATTCTACATTATAATCATGTACTTTTGGATTTATCCTGCAGGACAAATTTGTCTCAACATAAGGTTGTCTCAGAAAAACACCGAAGAAGCATGTGTACTGTCCATTTCTGATGATCTTGTATCAAGCTCAGATAGATTAGCTGAGTTTACAAAGGAAGGTGTCCATCGTCCAACGATGACGCAGAACTAACTGATGCACCAGGAATTAAATGGAATTTCCTAAGGAAGAAAAGCAAATGCAGGAAATTTTGTAGATCGAATGTTCCATTTTTTGGTGGGAAAAATGTAGAACATGGAAGTTCTTCCACGAGGGATATTGGTTCTCCTGAAAAACTTCATGATTTATCAGTAGGTCAAATTCCTGAAGAGCAAACAGGTGAAGCAGACCCTGATGTCCCATATGGTGAATTGCTGAAGACCATTGAATCGAAGCTGCATGGAGCTGAAATGCCTGCAAACTTTCCAGGTGGTGTACTTATTGACCAGTCTTATTCTGCTGCTCCAGGTGATCTGAACTCTTTTATTTTTTCACCAAGTTCAAACTTTTCTGGGTTTCATGCTGAACCTTGGAGACTTGAAAATGGCGGGGAACACTTGAAAAGAATGGTTTCATACACAAAGGCTGCAACAAATTTAGTAAAGGCTGTCCTTTGACTAAAGGTTTCATACACTTGAAAATGGTTTCAGAAGAAGATAACAAAGAATGTTATATCTAATTTGTCACTTTGACTAAAGGAGATGTTCAGTCAAGTTGAGAATGGACTCGTACAAAGAAAGTAGAATCAAGAGTACCCCGGTGCTCATAATTGAAGATACACCTGGGTATATAGAAGAAAAATACCCCTTTCGAACATTGGCCCTTTCATTTCATAACTAACATAGAGAAATGAGTCTTGCCACATTCATCCACAAGCAAAGGTTTGTCAGAGCTACATAAGCAAGCATAAAGTTCAGCTACTAACCATTGTCTTGCTGCTTTCATAAAACCGAAATCTCAAAGTGCTGGTTTGCCATTCTCAAGACTAAATAAATGCAATCATTAGTTGAAATAAACGAGACCGCAGAGGAAATGGAACCCTTGCACTCATTGTATCGTAGGGAGTTTCTGTAATAGGGGATCTCTATATTGTGAGTTACAAGTTTCTGGAGCAATTCCATGGAAGCTAATCTTGTATTGTTCATTTCATGCTCATGGTAGTGTGAATTATTTGTAGAAATGCTTAGATCTCAATTATAAAAAAGCTTATTTTACTTTTCAAGCTGTCAACACTATAACAAACATATTAAGTTGTGTTCAATCATGTTTTTTAATGTGATCTTGTATGTTGTTTGTGATCCAGCAACCATGCATAAATCAGAAATGCTTTGATGTTTCTTTTTCAAGTATGAAGATCCGAATGATAATTGTCCAATCAGTCGTATACATAAAAGGATTGGATCAACAAAACATTATATCTATCTACAAAATGAGCATGTGAAAGAAAAGTGAATCTAAACAATTTCAAACAAAGAAATGGTCCATACCTTGGTCCTTCGAATTTTGGTTTTCAAACTTTACTGAGATGTAAGCTTCGTATTGCAAACGAGTTAAATCAGAAATACGCAAAAGCAAGCTCTTCCCACGGCCAATCGAAGGCACTCTTTATCATATTACGCAATGCAAATTGCAAGCACAAGACTTGTTACCAATTAAGACAGACAATAACTTTAATATTTCTCATGGGGATGAGCACATAATCCATTTACATTCTGAAGTACTGGAAGGAAAAACAAAAACAAAATTTTCTTCTCATGTATGCAGAATAAAGTTGTTCTTTCTTATTTCCTTTTGTATTATTTACAGCTGCGGTCTAATAGGTACTCCATTCATCATCTGGGGATGCATCGTACCAGGCTTTGGCATGGAGAGACTTGATTCTGCCATCGGTTCCTCGTTCGGTTCTCCTTTAGGTATCACAAATCCTCCTTCGATGGTAGGGCGATGCCCCAGGTACGGGTGAACTGAAGGATGAACCGGCATCTTCATAGGAGTGAGAGGTCTCAACCCAGACATTGCTAGGTTTGTCAATCCTGGCTGGCCCATTCCAAAAGTGAAGTTTGTCATTGGTCTTAGGTGCCCTGCTCCAGGGAGACCAAATGCAGCACTAAGAGGTGCATGACCTTCAAACCTCATCAAACCAGCTTGGGCTGGCTGCGCTCTTGGGAGTAGACCATGAGGTTGTGGTGCTACAGTGGTTGTAGAATTGGAGGTGGCCGAGTTTACATGACCACTATTTCTTGCAGCAGGAACTTCATGATTGTGTTTTCCTTCATATGTTGTGATCACTGACTTAAGATCATGTGCTGCCCTTTCCACATGTTTTCGAACATTACATCCTGGATGTGTGCATTTATAATAGCTTCTACACGAAAAAACAAATTGTTTTGTTCAGAAGTTTAGTTATCGCTTGTTTGAGTCAGACAAAATTCGCACAGAAAACTGATTCTGCTAAAAAGTTTTGAGGATAATCTATTTTACAAAATCAAAATTTATCATCTAATGGAAAATGCATCCATATGCCACAAAATCATACCTTGGATTTGGATTTCCTTTGACCACCTTCTGTCCATATTTGCGCCATCGGTAGCCATCATCAAGAATGTCAACCTCGCTCGTCGTCTGAACCACAACTCTTGGTTCACGAACAGCTCTGGAAGCTGCACTCATCTCGATAGTGCTAGTGTCTGACTTGCTGAAAAAATTGGATGGAACCAAGTCAATAAATACTAAAAGAATTAGTCAAATGGCAAATGAAAAATGGTCTCACTCAACATAGAGGCAAAAGGTTAATTTAGAATAAATAAAAACTTACATTCTTTTGGATTCAGTCTCATCACCTTCATCACAACCAAGTGATACACTTCCATGAGTTGCACGATCATCCTCATCTTCATCATTGGACATTGTGGAGGAAACATCTATTGCGTCTGAGGAAAATTGAGATCCATGTGGAATTTGCTGCGTGTTAGTACAAGGGTCATGATATTCGGCAGCTACAAGGGCAGACGAACTAGCCTCCGGGCAATCACCTTGCCAAACTTGGCCTTCATTCTCCATATTTGCACTTGTCCACATGGCCTTGCTATCAGAAGTCACTTGTAACCCATGTTGCTCTAAGCCATCCATATTTGGGTCATTGAACGGATGTGATAATAATATACCAGATCGCCGATTTGGTGGTGGCTTGGGATGATTGTGGGTACCCTTATAAGTAATTTCAGTAATTTGGCCTTCTTGAGAGCGTTCCACCTTTTTCTTCACCTGACAGTTGGGATGGGTGCATTTGTAATAGCTTCTTGGATATTCACTGCCCTTTACCTGTTTCTGTCCATATTTCCTCCAGTTGTAACCATCCTCAGCTGGAGTGCCGACAGCCACAGATGAGAGTTCCTCTTTAAGGTCTATGTCTCCATCCTGTAGAGTATCGTTGGGCATAAAATGATTGCTGCCCATAAAGGAATCGCACTTTCTTTGATTGAATGTATTGGTACTACTGTCTTTAGTATCAGTCTGAAAACTGAATTCTTCGTTTTGGAAATTCATACTGCCAGCTTCTGTTATTCCCATTTCTTTAGGTTTCTCCAACTGAGCAGACACTGTTGCACTTGGTACTTGACCAAATTCTGGAATAACCTAAGGTGGACAGTGCTACCAGTAAAGATCTGTTTATAAGCGGCAATAAATATTCTAGACTTTCGTTAACATAAAAGTCATGTGAGTTCACACTGACACTAAACTATGCATGAACAAGCATGAACTTCGCATGAGCAAGCATCAAAACAGTGACAGAAGCATGAAAATTTCACTCAACTTTGTAGTCTCCTATGAACAAACATCAACGACAGTGTAGAATTTAAAGACTCGTTGGATGTGAGATCAGAAGAACCTAACTTAGTCTAACTTAGATTTCAAGATCGGCACACCCATTCGATCTCAATTAAACCAGGATAAAAATGATTTTATATGATATCCTCGATCCATCTCAAGTTAAACATGAGCCTGGGAAATTACAAGTATCATATAAACAGAACAGAAAGAAGAGATAGATTCATAAAATTAATCAGACAAGTAATGCGATGGCCCACAATTTCTGTACCCGGGGAGAAAAGCAAAAAGTTAGATTTTAGCACCAAATACTTGTGTATATATCATATATGTATACTAAGTCCTAAGGATTTCAAGTGTAGAATATAGAAACAATGATCTATACTCCCTCTGAAGCTAGAACATAAGTATGATTGTTACACAAGACAAAATCAACCAGCTAAACGAGGCTTGGTGATGATATTTACAAGTTGATTCAAGATGCAAAACCAAAATCCTGCAAAAGACTGCATAACCACATAGCCATACCATTCCAGAGATATGTGCATCACAACCTTATACTTAGCTTCATATATTATCGTGAAACAACACTCTTCTTGTTTTTCCAAGTAACAAGGTTACCACCAAGCACAAAATCAATAATTTATCATTAGAATTCTCACCATAATAAAACATTAGAATGGGCTTCCACCGTAATATATACAAATGTTTTTATATTACAATCTTCTTCGTGGTACTCCTTTAATACAGTGCAGAATTTAAATATATCTTTCAAATGGCACTTCTTTTACTCCTGCAAGGACGCATGATACTAACATCAAATGAGATATTAGGTCTAATCAGTGAGAGGCTGAGGTAGATGTAATCACGATTACATCCAAGCAATCTTGTTTCCTCCTAAAAGTTCACATCATAAATCCTTTAAGACATAGAATCATCTATACCTAGAAAACAATGTTGTTTTGAAGGTCCTCAGTAATTAAATATGAAGATGCCTCCTTGTTCTAAGGTAGCTTAATAGCTTTAATATTATTGCACACTAGTAAAATATAATTATCATAAATAGAAATAACAATAATCTCTGAGACATTCTGTCGAAGAAATACAAAGCAATCAATGTTACGGCATCGATAAACCGCAAATGTACCAATTTGACTATTTGAGAAATTTTTATAACCACACCTAGGACTTAGAGGCTATAAATTATCTTTTTGAGAGTGCACGCTATCTCTCCTTAACTAACTCTTAGACTGAACCAAGATGCTGCTAAGAGAACACGACTATTAGAGTTAGGACTTAAAAAGAGCAAGACTTAGAAGAGAACATCACTATGAATACATTGCATCTCACTTTAGTGGCCATTAAAAGTTCAAACAAGATAGCAAAACTTAAAAGAGACATCAATATAAAGTTAAAATCAGAATTGAAGTTTTAAATGATGTAGGAGGTTCCAAGAAGTCTCCTTCTCTTTCTTTCTTCTATAACATATGAGAAACTTAAAAGAAGTGGTAGTACAATAATGGCTCCAGCTCTCCAGCATTACACTGATGCAGACTTAGCCACGCATTATACTCATCTCTCCAACTGACAATGTTTCGAACCATAACAAAAATGTGGCCATATATTATTCACAAAACATGTGAGAATGAAAAAAAAAAGAAAAATATATTTCACTCCCTATCCTTTATCTGAACCCCAGGTCCAAGAAGAAAAATAAAGAATACAAAAACACTAAAAAACAATTACCATGGAGTAATTCAATCGTTTCAATTAAGACATATCAATCTTCTTTTATTCTTTAAAAAATTAGCAGCCAAATCTGAGTTGGCAGATCACCTTCCCTTTTCATAAAATTCAATCAAGATTAAATTCCTTCTATACATAGAAACATTGATTGATCCGTTAAATCTGCAACCAATCCAAACTATCACCTTAGTGTTTCTTCTTTTGCTTCCTTTTCTTGCTTTCTTACTTTCTTTATCATGGTTATCCAGGTTATAAAAGATGTAGAAGATGTTACTATTAGACAAACTTACTATTCAGCAAAGATAGCAAAACTAATAACATTATTGCAACTATATAAAACACACTTGCATCAGTGGACCACAACCATAGATCTCAACTACATAACTTCAACAAAGATGCCTAAATCTGAAAATGAAACAAATTTAACAAAAAAGGTACACATAAACTCTAGCTTATTCTTAATGTTCTATCACAAAAATGTGAATAGGTAAAAGCAGCTCAAGAGGACTTACCTTTCTCTCGGAACTTGAATATGAGTGTGATTCCAATGATGGCTTGAAAGCAAATGTTTCAGTAACATCTTCAAATGTGTCGTCACTTTTGTTATAAGCAGCAGGATGTACTGAGGATAGGCCTGTATAACCATTATGTGCAAATTGAAGCTTTCCCGTGGTAGGAGATGGTTGAGCCTAAGCAGATTATTTAGAAAATAGTTAAAAATCAAATACATGCAGATACTGTGGCAATCAATCATCCAGATATACATGACAATAATTAATCAGCGATAAAGCTAAAAATGGCATTTATCATTTGTTATAAATGACTATAACAATGCTATAGGTTCATTGTCTTATCCTTTATCAATCAAATGAACAAAAATGAGTGGCTACCAAGCAACATATTAAAAACTACAAAGCATCTTGGCACCTGTCCCAGCAGAAGATTAACCCCATTTCCTAACAAATCTAGACCAAATACTCAAAAAATACATATACTAATAACAAAAAGTACAAACTAAATTAGCAAGAAATTAAAAAAGTAGAAATAGAAGAGATATGTTGAAAATTCACATGCTAGTGTATAGTTCACACCCATTTTTAAAGATTAAGGTATGAACAGGTTTTTCCAGAATAAGTTGAATACATATTGTAATTTGTAAAGCTTCCAGGGAAAATTATATGATAAAAAGCCACATTAGATTTTAAATTCAATAAGATTCTCCGAAATCATCATATTCATTTACTCAATAGTCAAATTGGACAAAGAAAAGTGTTTGGTATGCCTTAACAGAGATTTCTTCAGAGTTACCGTAACAGTTTAAAGAGCACTTTTTCCAAGTAGCCCAGAAACTGAAATAGCCCATGTCCATACCAGATAAATTTAGAGTTCAACTTTGTAAGATCTGTAACTTACTAAACAGATTATCAGCAGTATTGATGAAACACAACATCTCATGCATGATATTACAAATTGCAAAGACGACAAAAATGATCCGTGTTGCTTCTGAATCCCATCTGTCAATTAAATTTAACTACAATTCAAAGAACGAAAGCATACCATAGAATTAGAAAGAAACACCGGAGACTCCAGCAATGACGTAGGGCTCAGACCAGGAGGAATAGTCAGATACGGAGAACGGGCATTTGAAGATGATGAAGCCATGTTAGCCGGCCCCATGAGAGCAGTATTCAGCTTGGGCACATTAAAACCATTAGCAGCTATCCTCTCAGCAAGACCTCCATGAGTGTTTGGCTTATGAGCTCCAGGCCAACTAGGTTCCACTGGAAGATCATCCGATGCCTCAACCTCTTCCACTTTTGCAACAATATCCACTTTTTCCATCTTAAGCACACTGGGAATCCCCTCATTTTCCTTCCCTGCCAAGAAATCGGAGAACGGCCTCGAAGCAAATTCCTCACTCAAATACCCTGACATCAAGGTTCTTGGGCTGGGATTAGCAAAGCTCCAATCATCGGACAAGGCGACTTTTTCATCCGTCCCAGCCATGATCGATCCAATTCTCCCCTGACGCGGACACAATTCGTGCCAGATCTGCAACGAAAAAACAAGGTCCAAACAAAGCTAAAACCAGACAATAGCGGATTGCTGCACAAGGAAAAAAAAAAAGTCAATACCTACCTTGGATTCAAATGACCTCCTAGGCTCGCCACAAATCAGAAACAAAAGAAAAAAAAAATCTGATTTTAATAAGCTTCCTGAAGAAACCCACTGAAGGAAAGACGACTGAGATCAAACAGAAGTCGTTTTCCCCCAAAATTACGACTTTAATAAACCAAAACACTAAAAATAACCTGAAACCCAACAGAAAACTCCAAGGCAAAAAACGATCGAGCTACACGCAACAGAACCCTAGACTAGAGGACCAAAGCTCCGCCCTTTGAGAGCAGAGCAAACTTCCACCAAAAGCGGACCAAACAAACCAAGCAACCTACCGGAAAAAGAGGAGGAATTATCTTTACGAGAAAAACGGCAAACTCAAGCTTGGAAAGCGAAACCTAAAACGGGAAAAATCATACCACATCAGCCCGAGGCAAGGCGGGATCAGGAAGGCGACTTCGGAGCCAATGAGCGACGTACTGGTCTCAGGGATATGTCAGTAAGAAGCAAGCAGCTGGGGCGACAAAGATCTGACACCAAAACTGCGAGATTTATCCTTCCTCTATTACTATTTTTCCCTTTTTCTTCAATCGGGAGGTCTAAGAACACCCGCCGCTGCACTTATTGCTGCTGCTTCTCCTCCTCCTCCGCGTCCTTGATCGGAGAGAAAGACTGAGGGCGGTTTGACCGAGGGAAGAAGTGAGAATACGAAGGATTTGTGCGGCAAACGGTAAGCATTTCGGCCAGATTAAAAAGAAGAGAATAAACTGTGTGAGTGGCTTCAGCTCACAACGTTTTATTTAATTTAAACAGTTTAAATGAATGAGTATCTTTTTTTTCTTAAATAATATAAATATTAAATTATCGTATGGAAATTTAATTTTTCACACAAGGACCATAAATATTCGGCCATCAAGTATCGTCCTCTAGCTTATTTAATTATTTCAATTTGATGGTGACCCTATCATGATATCGAAAAAAATGACAAGGCTTTTTTTGTGAATTGTCTAAGCTTTACGGAACAAAGGTATAAAGTGAGAATAATCTTTATGGATTCTATGGATTTTATAAATAATAATAATAATAATAACACATATAATATAATAATATAAAGTGATCAATCACATATATAATATTGTGATAATATTCGTGACTTATAAAATCATTAGGAACGAGAAAACTTTTTTTAGTATTTGGTCAATAATTATAATATTTAGTTTATATTTATGATATTTTGATTAATATTCATGATATTTAATTAATATTTATTATATTCTTATCAATATTCATAATGTTTAATCAATATCTATCATATTTAATTAATATTTATTATATTTTTGTCAATATTAACAATGCTTACACAACATATATTTGGTCAATATCTACGATGTTATGATCAAACCCGACGTGCTTAGGCTTGTTTACTTAGGGGAAAAGTAGAAAGAAGAAAAAAAAAAGTAGGAAGAAAAGAACTATAGGCTTGTTTACTTAAGCGAATAGATAGTTTAAGAAGAAAAATAAAAGCGAAAGTTAGGTATTAATCCCTTCATTTACTTTTCTGTGCGAATTGAGCGGAAAAGTGAAATTATGTTTTAACTTTATTAACTTGATACCTTACTTTTCACCGCATTGTTGCTTATCCTCACTCACTATGAGCTTTCCTTGACAACTCGTCCTTGTTGTCACTGCTTGAGCTCGCCCTCACTGCTTGTTTTTGCCGCCGCTATTTGTCCTCACCGTCGTTGCTCGTAAGTAAAAAAAATAAAAATTAGGATCTATATATTAATCTTTCAAATTTTCTTTTCATAAATACAAAAAAGAAAAACCTGTAACACATTCTATTTATTTATTATTATTTTTTTATATTTTCTATCCATCCAAATAAATACAGTATAAAAGATTAGAGCATTTTATACTTCACCTTTTTCTATAATTTTTTTCATTTTGGGTCTACATCTGTGAATGGTCTGTAAGTGGATATA
Source organism: Costus lasius (assembly GCA_027563935.2). Taxonomy (NCBI): domain Eukaryota; kingdom Viridiplantae; phylum Streptophyta; class Magnoliopsida; order Zingiberales; family Costaceae; genus Costus; species Costus lasius. The sequence continues at coordinate 137,669,814 of CM050447.1, forward strand.
ATTAGGGGTGAGCACTAATAGGTAATTATCGATTTTTACCGATTTTACCGGAGGTAAAGGTAAAATCGGTTCGGTAAAATCGATAATCGGTAACGATAACGGTAAAAAAATTTATGATTTTTCGATATTCGGTAAACGGTATGGTAAAAAAATTTTGGTTCGGTAAATTTACTGATTTATCAAGGTAAAGGTACGATATAGTAAATTTACCTTTACCTTTGGTAAAAATTTTACTTTTACCTTCGGTAAAAATCGGTAAAAAATATATTTTAATTTAACAAATTATTAATTTTATTAAAAAATATATAACAATAGCAAAATCGGTTATTTATCGATTTTACCGATCGGTAAATCGGTAAAATTACTGATCGGTAATTTTATAATCGGTAACGGTAACGATAATGAAAAAAAAATTTTGGTAAAATTGATAAATCGGTAAACGGTAAATCGGTAATTACCGAATGCTCACCCTAAATATAACATATGTAAAATTATTTTATTTTTTTATTTTTTTTACTCTGGCTTGTAACTTGTTAGTGTCTATTTCACATTAGGGAAACGACTAGAATGACAATTTAGAAAACGATGCGACCTGAGTTCGCACCCGTTTCCCGCCGCCTCCAAACCATCCTCCGCTCCTCCCATCTCGGCTTCCGCCACCTCCGCCCCCTCCTCGCATTCCTTGTTACATCCGGCGAAATCCTCCACTTCGTTGCCCTTCGCCGGACCGCCGAGCTCCTCTCTCTCTCCCCTGACCACCCGTCATCACCCCTCCTCTGTCGCCCCCTCGCTCGTTGCTACTTCCACCACTTCCCCTCCTCCACCACATTCCTCCACAACCTCCTCATCCGCGCCTTCTCAGTAAGCCGACGCCACCCATCCGAGTCTCTCTCCGCCTTCGCCTCGATCCTCCGCTCCGCATCGCCTCCAGACCGCTTCACTTTCCCCTCCCTCGCCAAAGCGGCCTGCAGTCTTCACTCCCCCTCAGGCGGCACTCAGATCCATTCCCAGGTGCTGAGACGAGGGTTTGATTCTGATGCCTACGTGTTCAACACGCTGCTTTCCATGTACTCAGCTTTCAGGGACATGGTTTCGGCTCAAAAGCTCTTCGACATGAGTTCTGAGTCGGTGGATGTTGTCTCTTGGAACACCGTAATCGATGGGTATGTTAAAAGTGGTGCAATGGACGCTGCAAGAAATCTGTTTGATAGAATGCCTGTGAGAAATGAGGTTTCGTGGAGCGCGATCATAAGTGGTTATGCGGGGAAGGGCGAGTTGGATATCGCACGATCGTTGTTTGATAAAATGCCGGTACAGAGAAATGTTGTGACTTGGAATTCAATGGTGTCGGGGTTTGCAAGGCATGGATTGTTGCCTGTGGCTAGAAGGCTGTTCGATGAGATGCCTGTGAGGAATATTGTATCGTGGAACTCGATGGTTTCCGGTTATGCAATGAACGGGGAGATGGCTGCTGCAAGGGAATTGTTTGATCAGATGCCCGAAAGGGATGTTGTGTCCTGGAGTTGCATGATTTCAGGGTATGCACAGAGCAACCAGTTTGCAGAGGCACTTGAGCTCTTTAAAGAAATGCAAACAGATCATACAATAAAGCCTAATGAGGTGACAATGGTCAGCGTGCTATCAGCTTGCGCACACCTTACAGTTCTCGAACAAGGGAAGTGGGCTCACGCATACATAGACAAGAATCATATGTCACTGGATGATGATCACAATCTAGGAGCTGCACTGATTGACATGTATGCTAAATGCGGATGCATTGATACAGCATTAGAAGTATTCCATGCTCTTGGTAGACAGAATGTTTCTAGTTGGAATGCTTTGATAACAGGATTAGCAATTAATGGAGCAGCTAATGAGTCTCTTGATGCATTCAAACAGATGCAGACATCAGGTTTGAAGCCCAACGATGTAACATTTCTTGGTGTACTAATGGCATGTGTTCATGGAGGATTGGTGGACGAGGGGCGTAAATACTTTGAGGCAATGACTAAGAATTATGGAATTCAGCCAAAGATAAAGCATTATGGATGCTTGGTTGATCTATTAGGTCGATCGGGATTGTTGGTAGAGGCTGAAGGAATTGTTAGAAGAATGCCAATGAAACCAGACATCATGGTATTGGGAGCTTTGCTTGGTGCTTGTAGAATTCATAGAGATGTAGCAGTTGCAGATAGAGTAAAGAATGAAGTTCTTCAGTTGAAGGAACAGCAGTCTGGCTGCCATGTTCTGCTTTCTAATATATTTGCTGCTGCCGGTAGATGGGATGATGCTTCCGAGCTGAGGAGGTCACTGAAGCAGACTGGTATCAGAAAGGATCCAGGTTCTAGTTCGATGGAACTAGATGGTGTTGTATGAGTTTGTTGCAGGGAATTGTTCTCTTCCTCAGGCCAGTGCCATGTGTGCCTGGCTGGACAAGATGCAGAGTGATCTAAGACGTCAAGGGTATTCACCTATGACTGAGGATGTCTTAATAGATCTAAATGAAGAGGATAAAGAGACCTGGTTGTCAAGGCACAGTGAGAAACTTGCATTAGCATTTGCTATATTAAGGATCGCACCTAAATCCTAAGAATTGTGAAGAACTTACGGATATGTTGACTGTCATTCATTTGGGAAGCACTTATCATGGTAGAAGTAAACTTCTGCACAATGCTCGCCAACGTGAGCAATGACAATGTCTACCGCTCAAGTTTCAACAGCTCAGATGCTTTCTGATGTCTTGAACAAACAAGTATGTTTTCAGAGAAGAGACATCTGATCAAAATGAAGATTTAATGTTATTTGAAATTCGTGGACATGCAGAAAATAAGGAATAAATAGCAGGTAGGAAATTCTTCAGTTATTCGTTTTGGAGTGAAATAGCTTTCTTGATATTGGCCCCAGTTTCTTGTGACTTGAAGAAAGACTCCAGAAATACTCTGGAGGTGAGTCAGGGGACAAACTGAGTTCAGACTGTGGATTGGCAAACATGTTAATTTTCATAATAGGTGATTAATTGCAACCTATTTCAGCAGATAGTTGCTAAGCAGCCTAGGATTCATAGATCACCAAAAGAAGCTTCTGATTCGTCTTAGTTGTGATTTCATTGGTTGGAAATTTTGATTAGCATGGGATTCTCATGCTTGATGAGAATAGCATAGGTAAGTATTATTATTATAAATTGCATGCAATTTAAATGAAAGACGTTAAACTCTTGTTCACCTAAGTCATGAGTGTTTCCAAAAAAAAATTCTATCATGAAACTTTATACTCATACATCAAGTTCATATTTTGTAGTGAGAAAACCAAGCTAAAAAATGAGTATATTCTTGTATTTGTATATAAATTTAAAATACAATCTCAATTTTAAAATCAAGGATTTCCTACCTTGTCAAGGCACATTCAAATCATCTCCATTAAATGATATTTATTATGCAAATCATATTCCTTTACCACTCTGATACTAGCACTCTATCAATTATTAGCTTTGTTAATTTAGTACTTGATAAATACCTTGAAGCTTAGTAGAGAAAACAACAATGGACAAGAACATTTTATTCTACATCTTATTATTTAAAACTAATTTGTACCATTGTGCATATGTTCTTGTTACTTGATAAACGCACTATTGTGATTAAAGCTGTGATACATTTGCACTATTGTGATTAAAGCTGTGATACATTTGAATGGCTTCGACTTGTCAGGAAGCATATAAGGATAAAAACATTCTCTTATTGCAACGCTTTTAACAGTACTGCTGATGAGGAAACTCAATACAACATTTTACCAAAGAAAATGAAGGATGGTAAACCAAAGTACACCATTTATATTCCCTAAACTGAAGAAAACACACAATACACGAACGGAAAGATAACTCTCGACGTTTGAAAACTGTGAAAGTGTACACTTTGGTCACCATCTCACAGGGATATGAGAGGCCAACTTGCAAAGATACTACAAAGTCAGGAAATTACACATACACTGTTAGCAAAGAATTGTCACAACCTATCATTTATGAATAAAATGTAATACAAATACTATATATAGTGTATAAAGAAAATAGCTGGTATCCCTCTTCCTTGCCGGTTGCCACCCAATGAAAGAATATATTGGAAAAAAAAAAACCTGTATTCTGCTGCGGAAATTTTATGTTGATACAAAAAAGGTATCCTGTTATCTGCAGAACTTACAGGAATGCTATCTACTTAGCAACCGAGGTGAACTGGATCAGTTCCCCACACCTAGGGATTTCCATTGCCATTCCACCCACTCACGAGGATTCTGAGACTGCACTGTCAACTGTCAAATTTGTAATGCCATCAGCTAGTTTATTTCTTTCTCCATCAGATTGACTTGTTTCTACCACAGAACCCACAGCTGAGGATTCAGATGCCACGGGATTAGTTTCTGATGGAATAGGGTTTTGCAGGCTCCAATTCATAATACTGGCAGTGAGTGTAAGAATCATCTTCTGATTTACCTGCAAATAAAAAGTATTAGCAAATGTTACATGCTTTCTTCAGGATATCTAAGTGGTGAAGATTCTATCAGATTTGCTCATTATTGGCATCACATATAGACCACCTAGGCTATTAAATTTGAGAATATCATATCACAATTTTTAAGCCTTTTCAAATGTTCAGGTTCTGACAAAACTTTATAGTGGTAATATCCAGTGTTTTTCTCCAGAGAAGAGAACAAATAAGAATGTTTGGCGCGTGAAAGACTTGTAAAACTGCACATCCATGCATTTTTAAGGGAATTATGGGAAAATCCTCAGATTCCATAGTTAAGTTGCGTCTTGCTACATCCAAAGCACAAACAGGAAAAGCTAATTGTTGACGATGCAGGGAGCAAAAAGAAAAAAAAAACAGAAATAAACTAAGATGACCCTAGTAGATCCAGTCAAAAGTAAAAACTACCCATACATCACATTGGCACAAGTAGATTGAAGGAAAAAAAGATAATTGGAGAAATCAACAAAAAATGAACTAATTTTGTCTGGTAATGTACACAAATGATTTAGATGATAGACATTTTTGTGTTTGTAGCTGACTGTTATTTGTATCTACCACAAAATCATCATTGGTCCATTGCTATAAAATAAACAAACCCTTAGTTTTACCTCAATAATATCCTCAGGTAACAGAAAGACGGAGCAGCCTAGTTTTCTAGCCACGCTGATGATATATGTAGCATTCAAATTCTTTTCTTCGTCTACATCAAATTTATGCAAAAAGTAAAATCGTTAAGGTATGAACAACTAAATAAATATTGTGGAAAAAGTAATCAAGCAATCCAACTGCATAATTTTTGCTTCTTATCCACGCACCAAAATTATGATAAATCCATTCTCAAAATAAAAATTTAAGGATAATAAAACTGTACCATACGGTACCGGTCTGCTCGCCAACCGGTCTCGGAACCATGGTCAGAGCACGGTTCCATGGGCGGACGGCGGAGAAAGGCGGAGGGCGACGGCGGAGCTTGGCGGGCAAAGTAGACGCTGGAATCTTCGATCGAAGCTCCCAACAGCAACTAGCTATAGCTTCAATCGAAGCTTCCAGCGCTTGCTTCGTTCGTCAAGCTCGCCTGCTTCCTCCACCAAGCTCGCTTGCGTTGTCCGGTTCCGTCTGATATGCACGGTACCGGTACCGTACTGGTCCGGTGCGATACCGGAACAGTTCGGTACCCGATTTTTTGATCCTTGGATTAAATATCTTGTAATTATCAACTAAAACGTATACCACTTGCACCCTTTGTGACTGCTTTCCAGTTTACAGCCTTTGGTTTAACAGAACTAAGAAGCTCGAGGAGAAATATTCCATTCGACAAGTTCTTATCCTGCAGAGGCAAAAAAGAGCCAAAAAATTTGAGAACATGACAAACGATCTGCTTATAGTTAGTACAAGATGAGTTGAGAAAACCTTAAAACTCTCCATTCGAGAACTTCTAACAGATCCTTTGACTTTGCTGTTAGCCCAATTTAGAATATCAGCATCTGTAATTTCTTTGCCTTGGGAGTGATACCGTAAGTTCTTTAGAAGTTTAAGAATATTGAATCTCATCAACTGCCACAAGTAAGCTGAAGAAATCACAAGGAAACTGACACAATTATTAATTGAGGGTCAGTTGCGATCTTTAACACATTGAAGCAAATTTTAACCAAAGAAAAAATAAATCATAGAATAATTTTTGCACAACAAGACTAGCGATCTGATTCAATTTAAAAACATATAGTAAGGGTTGAAATGCACTTCCCATGGATATTTTAGCACTACTACCAAAACTTAAATACCGGCTCAGCCTCATACCAAACCTGTGTTGAATAGTACTGAGACAAAACATAGTCGAACCAAATCATGTCCATTTTAGGCAAATCTGAATAGGCCCCAGTCATTCTATTCCATTCTAAACGGTCTGTTAGTCTTAAAAAAAAACTAAGTATTTTGTAATCGTTTTGGGTGAAATAGGATTGAAATTAGACCTTATTTGAAATAAAAAATAAAAAAACAAATTCATATCTTACCTTCCTAGTAGAAGTTTCTTTACTAATATTAACTTAGTAGGTGAACCTACTACATTCGAATGCCGTTCATTAACAAAGCATTGAAGATCAAATTAGTAGCATACATCCATAATCTGTCACTAGGACCACTCTGAGAAGCTAGTGGACTTGACAAATCACACTATATTTATTATGTATCATTATGTTGTATTATTCTTCGTAACATTTTCTCCCTTGGAGCATTTACTTTGATAGCTTGATTTGAAATTACAGATCCTTTTTCCTACGACCAATGCAATCTTCATCTTGGGTGAAAATATGCGAATTGGGTTTCATAAGCATACAACAGGATGTTTTATTGAGTCAATAGAACACAAACCTCTCCACTTGCTCACCAGCTTTGCTAGCACCTTTGTCTAGGGATGGTCATGTCATCTCTAGCTTTATGATCACCGATAGAACTTGGAACTTTCCCTTTTCCTTTCTCCCAAGCAAGAGGAGCATTTTTCCTCTGTTGACTTAAGTAGAGAACAAAAAGGTTGGGAGAGTTGCTAGGGTTGGAGGCTTCCTGAGATTAGGAGCTTGTTGTTGCTATTTGGGTATGGGAAAGGCGGATAGCATTTCCCACTTTATCATAGCATCTTTTGTCTTCTTTATCTTGTGTTTGTTGAGTTGGTTGGCAGGATAGGCATGTAGTAACAAAATAAATTAGTTGAGAAATATTCTTGAGAATGATGTGTTGAATCTCTAGTTCATCCACTGTTGGATCATATGCTTATGCTTTAACTGCAGACCACTGGATTATCCAGTTTTGCCTATCATGGATGAATGATGACAATAATTTTTTATGACTCTCTCTCCTGCACTTGTTGCATAATTTGCAACTTTATGAGCATGTTAAATTGGACATAGGCCGACTTCTTTAAGCAGTGGTAGGAGAGCCCATTACAAACTCATGTGCGGATCAGTATGAAAGTGGATTAATTATACTCATCATAAAAAATATGGTGTTGTTTGTGAAAAGAAGCACATAATAACTTTTCATAACTTTGAAACTTTTATCTTAAATTGCAACCATCACTCCAGTGCAAATTAACACTGCAAAGGCATCACTTCCTCGCCATCCTCTTTGTAGGCGCAACGAAAGCATGTGAAACGGAACCATAACCCATAGGATTCTCCAATTCCTCTCTTTTATCTCTTGTTGAGCTGCTTCTTGCAATAGTAAGAAGCTTCTCATCTTCTATGTCTCTCTTGTAGATGCTTTAGTATACCAAGTAACATTTCTTGTATGCATATAATACTCTCTTTTCTCATATGCACAAACAAATCGTACTCCTACCATTGCGTGAAGACTAGAACAAATTCTCTTCTCTTTGAGTGCATGAACAAGTTTAACTGCCAGCGTATTGTTAGCCAACTATCTATTAGAGTATGCCTTCTCTTGTTTAGTTGCATAGACATATATGCCCTCTTTTATCTGCCACTACAATCTCTCATCTATAACTTGTGTCTCAAACTCAAGATTGCATCAACTAAATCGCCTTGAGTTTAAGGGGGACTGTTGGAAGCTATAGAATTAGTGCGCAAGTCAAAATAATTATGGCAGTACCAATATATCAGTATCTTTATGGAAACATCACTTGTCATATTAAATCTCGTCAATTTGACATTATTGTATTCCTTTATTTGCTACTATATTTGTTCTTATATTTTTTATCATGATCATTATCACCATTACATATCACCTATTCATGTAAGCAAACCTCTATTTTAGGAGTGCTATACTCCATCCACATAAGCAAAACAATTATTCATTTCTTTTCTATTCATAACATACACAACTAACCAATTCAAATCTATGTGAAGTTATTATTTATATATCAAATGTTATCATATTCATGCTAAATTATGTAGAGATAATTCTCAGTGAAAAAGAAAAATAAATACATGCTAAAGATACTTAAATTAAATGACACTCACCAAGAATGAGCTTTTTATTTCCTTGGACAATGTCATTACCAGCGACATTTACAAGTGAAAAGTTCAAGTCCATGCCAATCTCTATAACTTGGTTGCAATTTTCCAACTTTCTAAATGGCATCTTAATTGGAGGTTTAGTTGCCGACTTCCAATTAACTGATCCAGGAGATACTTTATCAAGTACTTCCAAGAGAACCCATCTGCAAAAGCTCATAATTCAAAAACTTAGCAAAATTCATTTAATAGTTCTTAAGTTTTCTTACCCATTACTAACATCCTCAAACAAATTATTAACATATGTAGCAATTCCAAGATTGTTAATCCATAACCGAAAGGCTCTTTCATCTCTGGATATTTGGATGTCATCAGGCATCATTTGAGACAAGGAGAGTGGCTTAGCATCAGCAGATAGACCATTCCTGCAAGCCTTCTATCATTAGGACATTATGATCTTTTATCCAAAGCATAAATCAATAAGAGGGTCTTAAACATATGTATACTAGTGCAATATCAAATTAGTGCAGTCCATACCAACACAATGTACCCACAGTCAGTACCAATCGGTACTAATAATATACATAATATAAATATATTTATATATACAGTACTAATCTTGTACTTGTAGTACTAATACGAGCCGGTACATACTACGTACTAGGCAGTATAAATTAGATTTTTAAATCCATGATTTAGGCAATATCAAATTAGTGCAGTCCATACCAACACAATGTACCCACAATCAGTACCAATCGGTACTAATAATATACATAATATAAATATATTTATATATACAGTACTAATCTTGTACTTGTAGTACTAATACGACCCGGTACATACTACGTACTAGGCAGTATAAATTAGATTTTTAAATCCATGATTTAGGCAAACTTTAATACACATGTTCTAAAATTTTCTTTAATCTACTCTTCATGAAATTGTCATTGCTTAATGGCAGTCCTTATAGCAACTTAGTTGATGATGGCATATTATAATCTCTAAATATACTTGTTTCCTTTCATCGTTTGATTGAATATATGGGACTTATCATATTGTTTGCTTAAAAGAAAGTACATGAAATCATACTGGTAGAAACGGAATATGCTCATCGACCGGTTTTTCAAACATTGATTGAACATAGCCATAACAGTAAAAATGAAAAAAATTTAAAAAAATCTCAAAAAATTTACCAACTTAGTTGATGATATTGTCTTTTCAGGTACATTCTTTTAAGGAGATTATTGGTTAAAAGCTACTGAACATAGAAAAAGGTTTACAAAATAAATCACCTAATACAAGGTTATATTTGATTGACTATCATAAACCATGAACAGACTTCACAAGTCAGCACAATAACCAACATGTCCCGGTAATTGCCAGATCCCAAAATGGAACCTACTGCTAGGCTTCTTAGTTTCTAAAAGCATTTCAAATGCACGTGAAATGCAAACCTACAATATGAATACATCAAGAGATTATAAAAACTGAAAACTCAAAAAGAAAATCATATATAATGAAGTTTATATTCAGTAGTTTATAGTTTTATACCTCAATTCTCAATTTACAAGAGACTTAAACACTTCAATGGTTGTACTATTAGAGTGCATTAGATTTGATAACAGGATGCCAAGTGCTGCTACTTAGTATTAATTGATTCAATTCAGAGGAAGATGAATCTGTGAAGTTAAAAAGTGTTACATTAAGAACGTAATATGACCTTTTTCAAATCCACCTTAAGTTAATAAGGCTTTTCGTTTAATGGGTTCTGGCTTCCAACGAGCGCAAGCGCTGATTACCCATAAAATTAGGGAACCTTTGATTAAGAGATTTATAATATGAAACAAAATAAGAGAAATGAGTCGAATAATATCATTTATAATCGTGATGAGGATACATGGTCTGACATGATATATAAACGATAAAAAAGGAGCTTTTTTCAACTTGGGCGATTTGTGTTCGTCAAATGTTTGGCCTTATGCCGGCTTATTGGATGTTTGAACTTTACATAATATCCGGCCTTGGCAGCATAATATTATATTGAGGAGCTACACCCCGATGGTAAACATCGACGTACGCACCTCCCAAACAATATTTCATCGTAATGCATTAAGGCATGTTGGATATTGGATTTGGAAGATCATCTGGCCTTGACGGCGTGTTGGGTGACTTGAATTTGAGGGAAATTACTTGGCCTCACGGTGTGTTGGATAATTCGATTTAGAAAATTATCCAACCTCTCGGCATGTTGGATAATTTAATTCGAAAAATTACTCGGCCACTCGGCGTGTTGGATAATTTAATTAGGAAAATTACCCGGCCTCTTGGCGTGTTGAATAATTTAATTCGGAAAATTACCCGACCCCTCGGCGTGTTAGATAATTTAAATTTGAAAAATTACCGGCCTTGCGGCGTGTTGGATAATTTAATTTGGGAAAATTATCCGGCCTTGCGGCGTGTTAGATAGTTTAATTTGGAAAAATTACCCGGCCTTACGGCGTGTTGGATAATTTAATTTGGGAAAAATCATCTCAGCCTTGACGAATGCAATGCCATATTGAGGAGTTACGCCCCAATGTCAAACGTCAATATACGCACCTCCCAAACAATACTTCGTCGCGATGCATCAAGACTTTCAATATGATAATTGTTAAATGTTCAACTGAAGATTATGCTTTGGAATCCGCTCTTAAATAAGCATAATTTGCGTTGAGTTTGAGTCATTGGCAGATTATCCCCGGTTCTGTTATTGCGCTTTCGTGTACCTTCTTGCTTATTTAGTTATTTGCCTGTTTGGTTGAACCCAAGTAGGGATTTTTATTAACGTTTTAGGCTGAAGCTCCGGGCGATGAGATTAACATTATCCCTCTTATCTGTGTTGACATGTCAACGACGCTTCAGTCAAAGGGTAAAGCTATCTCCGACTATTCATCCGTTAGACGACTGGGGGTTGACTCCGCTAGAGACACCGGTCGCAGGGAAGGAGGTGAAATCTGTCGGGGATCGTAGGGAAGGAGGGTCAATGGCATCACTGACCCCGCAGATTTCCTGTCGACAATGCAATGGCGTCACTGTCCCCGCAGAACTCCCGTTGACGATGCAATACCAAGCTGTCGGGTGACTTCTTGTTGCTCGCTGGGATATGATGTGCTTCTGGCGACGCTGATGATTTGCAGATGGGGCAGCGGTGGTGTAGGGGAACCCTGATTTGGGACAGCTTGGCTAGCTTCATCCGTAGGGGAGATGGCGCTGAAAGTCCGACCTTCCAGCGAGATGACACAAGGGTGAGGTTGCTAAAGGAAGTGGTGGAGCCACCGAGCATTGGTGAGGGCGACTCTGAGCCAACTTCTCACGATCGTCGCCTGGGTTTGGATAGCGACAAGGAGCTAGAGGTTAAGCCTCTGTTTCTTTTGATTAGAGGTGGATGAAGATGCAGACGACGTGATTCAAGGGAGAGCGAATTTTCAGCATTGTCTACCCTCAAAAGGAAACTTTAGGAAACTTTTATTGATTAAGCTCTTTAGGTTGTTCTTAAGCTGCGACGTTTTCTTTGAATCAGAGAGAGTTACCACAGAGGGACATAAGTAGTCTTTATCAGGTTCTTTCCCAAGATATACTTTTTATTTTTTATTTTCTTTTTTTTATTTTTTATTTTTCTTTATTTCTCCTCAGTCCCTCTTCTCTTTCCTTTTTTTTAGGGAGATTTGATTGAACTTATTCGTCGTTTGAACTACAGTGATTTTTCAAAACATGATCAGAGAAGGGATTTTTCACTGTCCAAATGTGGATGCAAGAAATTCGATTTTGTCAACATTCTCCACCGTGGACGTGGGTTGTATGGTATTCTTGGCTGAGAGGATACCAATTGGATCTGTTATGGTGTCTTGGGTCACCGAGGTTTAGCCGACGATTATTCCAGGTGAGGTATGGATTCAAGTCTTGCTCCTTAATGAGTTTTTGGATTTTAGAACAATGAGGAGTGATACATTGAAGAGGTATGGATTCAAGCCTTGCTCCTTAATGAGTTTTTGGATTTTAGAACAATGAGGAGTGATACATTGAAGAGCAATCGCACAGTTGGAGCAGATTCGGGGAATCGAATGGAGCTTTGGAGGTGGGGCTAGGATTTGTCTCGCTATGGCGAAAGATCGTCCTTCCACCTTCCAAGGGCGGCGCTAGGGTTGGATTCACTCCTGATCCGAACCCGGTAGCAAAGTGAATTTGGGTCGAATCCACCCCAAGGCCAGCGCATCCGTCTCTTTATGTTTCTTTCCCTTCTTTTTCTTTAACAGCTCTTTTGTTTTTTGTAAGGATCTCTGCACGGCGACGACCAGTGATCTACGCCAAGATAGAACACCCCGGTGGCGTGAGTAATTTCGTCTTCTCTTCTTTTTCTTTCTCTTAGTGGATCTTCACGTGATTCCTTTGTTTTCTCCGTCCTACAGCAACACGGTGAAGCAATTTTTCTTTGGAGTCCGGTGTTGCTAAAACACACTCCCTTCAACGGAGGTTCGGGGGATTTGCCAGGTGGACTCGAATAATTTTTACTTTGCTCTCCTTACTTTCTGTTATGTCTCTTTCAGCAGGTTTTAACGTAACTTATTCGCTGTTCTCTCCCCTTTTTTAGCAAGAGTCTCGTTCAAAGATTTAGGGTGGCAATAAAATTTCCTCCTCATGGAGCTTCTTGGCGAGGTGTTCTATCGCTGTGTTGCTACGATTTTTTAGGGTAGAGTCCTAGAGTGATCAAAGGGCTCCAAACGGGTATTTTGCTTTATCATTTGTATATTTTTGTGATTCGGATGTCGGCTCTGTTCCGTATCTCCGCTTCATCTTTCTCGCATGATTTTTCGTCTCCAAGCATTCTAGCTCTCCTCTCTTTTTTCTGTTTTCACTTTTTTTGAATCTAGCTCCTTCTCTCCCCCTCTATTCTTTAATTTTCTACGTCATCATTCTCGCATGATTTTTGTCACCTCAGTAAAAGAGATGGTGCGTGTGTGCATATTGTGGTGCCAGGATGCTTAGTGCATCTTAGGCCTAAAAGACAGTAAAAGAGATGGTGCGTGTGTGCATATTGTGGTGCTAGGATGCTTAGTGCATTTTAGGCCTAAACAACAGTAGAAGAAACCCTCCTTGTTTACCTTATGCGACCTCTCGGTGCTTTCTTCTATTTCTTACGCTTTCTTCTTCTTGCCGTTCGTCTCCCCTCTATTCTTTCGACTGAACTCTCCTTATATAGGCCACCAACTCAATAAGCTTCCTCCTCTTTCCTGGTTGTCTTCTTTTGTCTTCTTCCATTTTTTTATCGACTGATCCGACCGCCTTTTATCTTCCTCCCTTGTCGGCCTCGCTTGCTTCCCTTTTATTGGCTGCTTTTTGTCTATTTTGTTTTCTTTGTTGTTGGCTATTGTGATCCCCTTTTTTATTTTATCCCCTCTTTATCTACATATCTTGGATGCACGCAGGTCGTGCCAAGCTCCTTTCCCTCTTCTTTTTGGCTCTTGTTGACCCTTGACTCTTGTCAATGCATGAGTCAAAATAGATTTTGTCTTTATCTAACCAGTTGTATAGGATCCCTTTAATCAAATATTATTGTTACGCATGATCTTACCCATAGTCAAAATAAATTTTAACTTCATCTGACCTGACGTATGGGATTCCTTTTTCTTTCTTAGAATAAAGAATCTGCATGAATGTGTCATTCTTCTTTGTAATAGCTAAATTAAATGTTGTTAGCAGCTTATTTGTTTTGCCTTATGTGCTAAAAGCCCATCGTTAAGAGTTCGGCCACATTGCTGCTCAGATTTTTAATAAACTTTCTCTCTTTTTTTAGTCGCTGACTCAACAGCTGCTTCATTAGCTTGTTTCCTTTTAGTTATCAATCGAGTTTTAATTGTCAGTATCTCTTTGTAAAGTTCCACAACTTCCAGATTTTTCATCTGTTGTCTTCCAATAGCTTTGCACAATCGGGCTTTCCCTTCTTTAAGGCGAAATCCAGTTTCAGGTTAGAGCTCCCAATTCCTTGGCTTTCCATCAGCTACAACATGAGAAGTTAGTTGCTCGGTAGTTATTAGCCCTGCCAAATGTTGTAGCATCCATCTACAACTTCCCTCAAACTGATAAACTTGAATTCCATCTAAACACTTGAATTTGACAACTAATAGCTCAGCAAATCGGATGAACTTCGCCATGAATTTTCGCAACCGATCAAGGATCCCTTGTCTTCGTTCTTTATATTATTTGATACCATATGAGCTTTGGGCACAACTTGCATGAAAATGGGACTAATGATCGGGAGAATAGAACACAAATTTTCTCTTTATCTAAGCCACTGTACAAAACTGAACCACCTCCAAAGGCTGTTATTACACCATAGATGATAACCACATAATGATGACAAAAGATTTTCCAGTTGAAGCGAATGTTTCCTTTCATATTGATAAAGTTCTTGTGTAGCATCTTCATCAATTTCCTAAGCACTATAGCAAGCGAGGGAGCTCCCTATTCTGCTGAGAGTTTGCTTATCGCACTCGGTTCTGTGTTCTTTACCATGTTTAATTTGGGAGTCTCACTTTTCTAGTTTTTCTAATAAAATTCCGCTTATTCTTCTTCTCCCTGTACCTCACTTTTCTAGTTTTTCTAATAAAATTCAGCTTATTCTTCTTCTCCCTGTACCTGGTAAGTTTTTACTGTCGTTGTTCAGTCTTGAGGTCACTTATAGTTAGGAGTTGCTCAAAAAAAGAACATACTATAATTGTGTTTCCAGTATTTGTGTTTGTACTGCCAAGTCCCAGCATATTTGTTATGCAAAGTTTTGTCTTGCTATGAGTTGTTGACAAAAGAGAGGGTATTCACAGGCTACAAGATTTCATTGATGTTATGAGTTGTTGTCTTGCTGTGAATTTTCATAGCCGAACAAATGCCCCCCAACAGATTTAGTATAAGCGGAGAGCATATACAAATCCGTTGGAAAACATATTTATATACTATTCTTATTTGATTTCGCTGTCACCCTAGGCATAACAAGAACAAACCCCAAATTTGCTAATAGGTCCGAGATTTTTAACTAAGTGGTTTACTTGACATTTTCGTTTTTTAATGCTTACTCTCTAACAAAAGTTTTATTCCTGTCGCTCTTTCACTTTCACAGCGCATGGCTTTTCTATGGTCTCGTCATGCTTCCATGCCGTTGGATGAGCCCAACAATGAGGCAATTCTGCAGTATATCCGGGAGTATGATTCCCCTGGTTATTTTCGGGGAGTATGGCATGAGTGGTGTGACATAATGCTGGAGGAGAGGGATACATTCCATAATAAAATACCTCGTTATTGGCCCATCCCTTTATTGCCTCTTGACCATAAACCCACTCCACCTTTCAAAAGTAGAAATTCGATACCCTTGGAGCGCAGTATTACCGGGGCGAGGAATTATAATTCTCATATCCTTAACCAGGGTCCAGATCTATATTTATGTCTTGAGCTAGTTACTAGGACATCCCGTCAAAAATCAAACTTTTTTCTAGGTTTGGAGATGGCTTCCAATCGCGTGCCTAAGTGGGCCGCACGGTTTAATATCCGTGGCAATGTCAGGCACTACCCTGGCTACATGGAATGGGCATGATACATTCTACACAGCGAAAGGAAAGTTCTTAAGAAGGCGATGATAAACGAAGTCATTATGCTGTCATTGTTCAATTATGAACATGATGGTAATTTATTGAGGAGTATTTTGGAGCACTAGAACCCAATCACGAACACGTGTTATCTCTTTGACGAGGAAATTTTCTCCAGCCTTTGGGACATGTGAAATGTCTGTGGGCTCTCTGTATTAGGTGCTCAGTATGATGAACATGTGCCAGATGAAAAAATATTTTTTGGTGAGACCGCGCAAGGTGAATTTTGATATTCTTCCTCCCTTAGAACGGTGTTTTTCCACTTTTATGAACTGCTTTGCCGACATTCTGGGACAGTGTCTATCAGCCATTGGATCTTACACTTCGTTGATTTAGCTACCTCGTATGAGACTAGCTTTTCTTCACCTTATGATCCCTTTGGTATTGGCTCTGAGAATATTCTAGTGCAAGATTACGATGCACCCTCCCGACCTTCCCATGCAGCGAGGGAGATATATCAAGACATGTTCCATATTGCATTTCTGGTCTGCTGGTTATACTACTTCGTCTGTGGGCTCTCTGCCCTACAAATATCCCCTACACGGTGAAGTAATTTTTCTTTGGAGTCTGGTGTTGCTAAAACACACTCCCTTCAACGGAGGTTCGGGGGATTTGCCAGGTAGACTCAGATAATTTTTACTTTTCTCTCCTTACTTTCTGTTACGTCTCTTTCAGCGGGTTTTAACGTAACTTATTCGCTGTTCTCTCCCCTTTTTTAGCAAGAGTCTCGTTCAAGGATTTAGGGTGGCAACAAAATTTCCTCCTCATAGAGCTTCTTGGCGAGGTGTTCTATTGCCGTGTTAATGCTATTTTTGAGGGCAGAGTCCTAGAGTGATCAAAGGGCTCCAAATGGGTATTTTGCTTTATCATTTGTATATTTTTGTGATTCGAATGTCGGCTCTGTTCTGTATCTCCGCTTTATCTTTCTCGCATGATTTTTTGTCTCTGAGCATTCCAGCTCTCCTCTCTCTTTTTTGTTTTCACTTTTTTTAAATCTAGCTCCTTCTCTCCCCCTCTATTCTTTAATTTTCTACGTCATCTTTCTCGCAGGATTTTTGTCACCTCCGAGTATTCCAGCTCTCCTCTCTCTTTTTTGTTTTTGTTTCCTTTTTTTTTAGTCTGGTTCCTTCCCTCCCCCCTCCATTCTTCAGTTTTTTTTTACGTTATCCCTCTTCTTACTATATGTTCTCCAAATGAGAGATTGTGTACAAGGTGCCAAGATGCTTAATGCATCTTAGGCCTAAAAAAATGATAAAGAAATGGTGCGTGTGTGCATACTGTGGTGCGAGGATGCTTAGTGCATCTTAGGCCTAAGAGATAGTAAAAGAGATGGTGCATGTCTGCATATTGTGGTGCCAGGATGCTTAGTGCATCTTAGGTCTAAAAGACAGTAAAAGAGATGGTGCGTGTGTGCATATTGTGGTGCCAGGATGCTTAGTGCATCTTGGGCCTAAACAGCAGTAGAAGAAACCCTCCTTGTTTACCTTCTGTGGCCTCTCGGTGCTTTCTTCTATTTCTTACGCTTCCTTCTTCTTGCCGTTCGTCTCCCCACTATTCTTTCGACTGAACTCCCCTTATATAGGCAAGCAACTCAATAAGCTTCCTCCTCTTTCCTTGTTGTCTTCTTTTGTCTTCTTCCCTTTTTTATCCATTGATTCGACCGCCTTTTATCTTTCTCCCTTGTAGGCCTCGCTTGCTTCCCTTTTATCGGCTGCTTTTGCCTGTTTTGTTTTCTTTGTTGCTGGCTGTTGTGATCCCCTTTTTTTTATCCCCTCTTTATCTACATATCTTGGACGCACGCAGGTCGTGTCGGGCTCCTTTCCCTCTTCTTTTTGGCTCTTGTTGACCCTTACTCTTGTCAACGCATGAGTCAAAATAGATTTGTCTTTTATCTAACCAGTTGTATAGGATCTCTTTAATCAAATATTATTGTTACGCATGATCTTACCCATAGTCAAAATATATTTTGACTTCATCTAACCTGACGTATGGGATTCCTTTTCCTTTCTTAGAATAAAGAATCTGCATGAATGTGTCCTCCTTCTTTGTAATAGCTAAATTAAATGTTGTTAGCAGCTTAGTTGTTTTGCCTTATGTGCTAAAAGCCCCTCGTTAAGAGTCCGGCCACATTGCTGCTCAGATTTTTAATAAACTTTCTCCTTTTTTTTAGTCGCTAACGCAATAGCTGCTTCATTAGCTTGTTTCCTTTTAGTTATCAATCGAGTTTTAATCGTTAGTATCTCTTCATGCAGTTGCATAGCTACCAGATTTTTCAGCTGTTGTCTCCCAATAGCTTTGCGCAACCGGGCTTTCCCTTCTTTTAGGCAAAATCCAATTTCAGGTTAGAACCCCCAATTCCTTGGCTTTCCATCAGCTACAACATGAGAAGTTGGTTGCTTGGTAGTTATTTTCATAAAAAAAAAAAGAAAATTCGTTGTGATTTATTAGTCCATTAGCCATGCCAAACGTTGTAGCATCCATCTACTAACTTCCCTCAAACTCATAAACTTGAATTCCATCTAAACACTTGAACTTGACAATTAATAGCTCAACAAATCGGATGAACTTCGCCATTAATTTCCGCAGCCCATCAAGGAACCCTTGTCTTTGTTCTTTATATTGTTTGATACCATATGAACTTTGGGCACAACTTGCATGAAAATGGGACTGATGATTGGGAGAATAGAACACAAATTTTCTCTTTATCTAAGCCACTGTACAAAAATGAACTACCTCTAAAGGCTGTTATTACACCATAGATGATAACCACATAATGATGACGAAAGATTTTCCCAGTTGAAGCGAATGTTTCCATTCATATTGATATAGTTCTTGTGTAGCATCTTCATCAATTTCCCAAGCACCATAGCAGGCGAGGGAGCTCCCTATTCTGGTGAGAGTTTGTTTATTGCACCCGGTTCGGTGTTCCTTACCATGTTTGGTTTGGGAGTCTCACTTTTTCCAGTTTTTCTAACAAAATTCCGCTTATTCTTCTTCTCCCTGTACCTGGTAAGTTTTTACTATCGTTGTTCAGTCTTGAGGTCACTTATAGTTAGGAGTTGCTCAAAAGAAAAACATACTATAATTGTGTTTCCAGTATTTGTGTTTGTACTAGTCCCAGCATATTTGTTATGCAAAGTTTTGTCTTGCTATGAGTTGTTGACAAAAGAGAGGGCATTCATAGGCTACAAGATTTCATTAATGCTATGAGTTGTTGTCTTGCTGTGAATTTTCGTAGCCCAACAGAATCCATTTGGAATAGAGAAATTGTACCATGCTTAGAACTGAAATTTCAGTTCTATATCTTGTTCACTTTCACTTTTAGTGGTGTTTGTGTTGTGATTGGTTTGTTGTTAGAATCAAAACTAATATTGGAATTAGAAATATGCAGGAACAAGAAATAGAATGGTTACAAGATCTATATTCTTAATGATAAAAATACTAGAATATATTAGGAAACCCTAGGGAATTTAAAATTTTATTACATTTACAGCGGAAACAAATGTCCGAAATAGGCCAGTCCTAGAAACTCAAAAGATCGAGTCATGCGAGGGGATCAACATAATGTGACGAGAAAGATACCTTAGAGCAATTGAGAAGATAGCGATATATAGGCGCCCAAGTGTTTGCCCTTTACAGTCTCGCACACAACCGATCATCGAGTTCTCTTCTTTCATGCTCGGTGCTAGCTTTGGGAAGAAGATCCACGCCTTGGGAGACTTCCTTGATCACTTGCGCCACCCACAACAAGGAAGATGCACCAAGAGGAAGAAAGAAGAGAGGAAGCTTCCAATCCCTTGCACCACTTGCGCAAAGAGGAGGAAGGGAAGAAGCTTGCGGCCTTGATGGAAGAAGCTTGCGCCAATAGATGATGCTCTCGCCCCTTTGCTTGCTCACGCCAAAGATCAGATGTTGTGCACAAAGGGGGCGGCAAGGCATCTCATATATAGGCATATGTATGAAGACAAGTCAGTTAGGGCAATAAGGAAGGGTGGCTATCAATACATAGGATAAATGAAAGGTTTTAAGCTCTTTCCATATATTCCTAGCATCAAGCCATATGTGCCTAGGCATTGCCATGCAAGCCATGAAGGCCATATGCGCCCCTAAGGTTGCCAAAGAAGCAATCCTTCCATGCATGCACTTAGACCATGTCAAAGCGCCATGAAGGATTTTCTAATGAGGCAAAGGCGCTACTCTTAATCCAATTATGAGTCTATGCATGCCAAGAGGCAGCCATATATGCCTAAAGGACTTTCCTAAAAGGAAATCCTTCTCCTCTTGCATTTGGACCAAGTCCACATGCCTAGAGGCATTCCATAAGTATCATAGGCATCACTCCTAATGGCATTAGGAGTCCATGCGCCCATGAAGATTCTATAATGGGCTATAAGCCCAATCCTACTTGAAGTAGGATTCCATCCGCCTAGCATCCCCATTGTGCCCTTAAGCCCTTATCTTCATCCAATGAGCCATACTAGACTTCATTAGTAAGTCAATTAAGCCATTGGATTCAATCCGATGCAACCCTGGTTAAATATGGCTAACCATGGTTAACTCAGGGTCAAACTGCCAAAAATAAAGTTTAGTTCCAATAGGTTTCTTCCATCTCATCAGGCACATTCGCGTGACGAATTCTCTCAAATAGATCCGAGTTATGAAATAACTCAATTATAAGGCTACCCGATCAATACAAAAACTCGAGTAATAAGGTGTGCGACCATGTACGTTGGCAGTGATGAACTTAGGTCATCACAAGCAGTGAGTGGCACCTAGCAATGCATCGCTGCTATTCAAGTCTTTGGAATGGATATCAACATCGACATCCCCATCATCGTAATAAGGTATTTATACATTACAGTCCCTTTGTCAAACTGACATCCAATTGGACAAAATGTATCACCACTTTGTTTATACCTAATCTCATAGTTATAACTAAATCAGGCTTTCACCTGAGTATGACCATACACGTTCAGTCATGCATCCATATAGAGCTCGTGGATATCAAGCTTCCCTCATAAAGGGGCAAATCCTTCTCTGTCCATTGATCTTTTCATATGAGTCATGACATACCCAATGACAACCGTTATAACCTCCCAACTACGATGAGATGTTATGTTATATCAAAGCATGTTCCTAACCATAAAAAAGGGTCAATGACCTCAAGGGGCAAATCCTTCTCTGTCCATTGATCTTCTCATATGAGTCATGACATACCCAATGACAACCGTTATAACCTCCCAACTACGATGAGATGTTATGTTATATCAAAGCATGTTCCTAACCATAAAAAAGGGTCAATGACCTCAAGTCAAGGGATCAATGCATCTTTTGTCACTTGTGAGGTTAACTCATAACACTAAGTTAGAGCCTAACAACGAGTCGATCCAGTATATTTATCACTGATATACACATATATCTACGTTAGCACCACGTGCCTAACCAACCGATATACCAGTCTCACGTGTACCAGAGTTGTCTCTTATTCACTCAGGTACTTGACTGGGAACATAAGTTTGAGCATAGATAAAATCTGTCTCCAGAGATATTATCATGCAAATGCACAAAAGACGCAAATGTAAATATAGCATAATAACGACAATGTCAGAATGATATATATAGAATATCAATGTCAAGTAGTACAAATAAATGAACCAACAATATGTCTTATAGTATAAATACCAACAGAATATTACTGGCAATCTTGCAATTATGATTATGAGCATTATTTTATTTTTTATAATTCTAATTGCTAAAAGTATAAAGGCCCAAAAATGCAGATAAGAGGAAATATAAGGGCAATGTTAAAATATCTATATAAAACTATTTAATATATCTGAATGCTACTAGTCTTGATCTATCAATAGATAATAAAAGCTAACTTGTGTTTGTATAAAATGGTCCAAAATGATTTTAGCCTCATCCAAACACAAAATGGGAATGAATCATTTTACAAGAACAATATTGTTTTTGTGTTGGTTGTATTGAGAATGCCAACACATACATGATTGAAATACACTATTTTTTACTAAGTAATGGCTAACTAATAACTTTGAGCTCAGCTAATACTATATATTATTTATATGTTTAATAAAACGTTTGTGTAATCTAACTTGCTTTTAATTATTTGAACAAATTATTAAATAACTAAAGAAATCTATATAGTTAAAGGGATTCATAATCCACTATATTTAACTTTTTTATATTTGTTTTTACTAATATTTTGTCATATTAATTAATTATTTCTCATAATATTTTTTCTACAATTGATAAATAATTAATTATTTAGATAAAATATCTAAAGCAAATAATTATTTATCTATAATTTAATAAACCTCATTCTCTCCAATCCCAGTTCTCACAATCTGCTTTGCTCCAACTATAGCTCTAGGCTATTACTGTCACTCCATCTCCCTCGTCACTCCAGCTCACTCCCTTTCCCTCTCCGTTTCTCCCACCCCTTCATCGAGATATTTCTATTCAGTGCTTTAGTCATTTTTCCTAACATGCTTGGCACACACCAAAATCAGATTCTTTGGTTCAAGGATCGTTCTTAATGAAGCAATATGCCATAAGTAGTTTAGTTGACTGAAAACATGTCATACGAAGAAGAAACTGCAAGTCCTAACCTGTGCTGGAATATTTGAGCAACAAATGCAAGATTCAGATTAGGAGACCCTTCAACAATGTCTTCTTCATTCAAGTAGCCTTTGCAGCCTAATTTCTCAGCTTGTTCAAGTACTCTTTTTGCCCTTTCTTTGGGATCTTTGGTATCCAAGATGGTTCTGCTGGCATGCTCAGGTGCAAGAGCATTAAGCAGGTAAGCATATGCCTCACTGTCCTGTAAGAACAAAGCTCATGAGGTAACAAAAAGAAACACTATTAAATAAGCAATGGTGATATAGTATTATTATATAAGAATCATCGAGAAGGGCAATAGAAGTTTATCTATTGAACATAATGACCAATATTAAATGAATATTATTATTTCTATTGCCAAATCAATAATAAAGATAATTATATTGATAAAATGCCACCAAATGCAAAAGACAATTAACTTTAGCAGCCCCAATAAAATTTAAGTCAATGTACTGCACTATTTTGAAGATGATGACTTGATTGGATAAGTCAAAAATGTTCAAATTTTTATAACAATTATATCCTTACGACTTATCAATGACAGCAGAGAGAATTAACTATATTGTTGCAAAATTTCATCACTATGAATAAAGTAATCTTAAGTATCTATGCAACCCAGACTTGGTGCTGAAGCACTAGAAATGATCTTATTTAATGTAAGCTATTTGGAGATACTGTGTAATGATAGGAGCTTTGGTTTTATACAAACAAAAACATTTTGATATTCGTATCCTAATTAAACTTTTACAGTCAAATAGTATAGCACTGAAACAAATTATTATCTAATAATGAAGAAGCAAAGTCTCCACAACAGGGTCAAGGTACACAAGAGTTTTCACTTAACATAGAAGACAAACATGAAATTTTGACTAATATGCTATATCAAAATCTAATATGTAAGGTTTCCTCTGTTTATACAATTATGTGAGATTAGTTTAGTGGCTGTCTGAAAACAATCGAAAATGTAGTTTTCATTTTTCAAAGATCCTGTGGGATAAAAGCTCAATAGTCTTATACAATGTTCCCATACATTTTTAGAACATTGTATAACATTACTACTTATAAAGACATTTCAGTTATCAAAGGAAAAGGTAAAAAGTTGTTACTATAAGTATCCTGGTGACGCTTACTTTCACATCAGAAGAAAAATTTGTTACAGTTTTCTTGTATCCTGCTTTCTTCAAATGAAAATTCATCCATTTTAGTAACAACTTCTCAGGTCCTAAACTCAATAGTTCATCCATGTCCTGTAAACATGAAACCAGAATACTTGTATGGAGTTTATTTTGGTATCCTCATGCAAATATCAAAAGAGAAAAGTAAATGGTGGTATTCCTTGACCTTGCTATCTTCTACCAATTCCACCAACTGTGGGGTCTTCTTAAGGTTGAGATCCGCTAAAAGTTGTATCTGATAAAATGACAATCAGGGAGAATTACTATAGGTATCTACAATAAAATCCATTAAGTTAGTTAGCTACATTTTTTCAAGGAAATAGAATGGAAGCATTTCTAAATAAAATTCTTCCTTTCTACATAGAATTCTTTCTTTCTAAAATGGAAACATTGCTAAGATAGCTAGCTAGCTTCACTTTTCTAAATTGAATTCTTCATTCCCATATGGTGTCTTCTAAATAAAATAGAAATATTTCTAAAGTTAGGGCAAAAAGAAATATAAGCAAATCCTGACTACGTACCTTTATAATTTGAGATATCAACCCAAGCACCAAATGAGGCTGAATAAAAGTTCAACAGAAAACAGAATGTCAATCAATATAAAGTTGGTAAATTGGAAGCACAAGTAACTATGCGATCACTGGACGATAAAGGGAACAAAAATTTCTGTTTATATAAAAGAGTGAAAAGAAGTACAGAAACAAACAGCTGGAATTTATTCCATTAATATTTCCATGATTCTTGTTTATGTTACTAGTTTATTCTGAAAATAAATGTAAATTAATAGTGCTTCAGTTATAATAAACGGTTAGAAAAGCACACAGTTTGGGACCACTGCGTAATTTTTTTAAGTAACAAAAGACCCAAAAATGATGTTGAGGTCACACCGCTATCTTATGAAATACTTATTGGTGCATGATAATCAAGAGAAAGCATGCACACAAAAAAAAAAAATGTAGCAGAAAGGATGCGGGAAGAACAATGTCTTCCGAAAAGCTACTATATTCTGTAGAAAATATATCTTATTTTACGAAACTCTAGAAGATATGTTTAATTGAATACATTGTTTGAACTCACCCGACCTTCAACCAGGTCCTGTGTTCCAATGTTGACGACAGTGCACCCAATAGCCTTTGCAGAGTTGAGGCAAAGAGTGTGGTTTTCATTTCGCTCCCATGGATTGAGTACTGTTTTTGTGTTCAATGCCCTCTCATCTATAGTGCCCGGAACCGCAACATTGATCAATTTGCTAACCAAATTGCAAAAACAACATCGATCAATACATTAAAGCTGTAAGTTTAAGCAAATTCTCTTATACTATTATTCTCTCAAAAAATTGATAAATTTAAGTCATCACAAAAAGGTAAGTTGGTAAAGTACAATGATTTTTTTCTTTTTTTTTTGTGACTGTAAACATTATACCATAGGAGAACACCATCTCTAATAAGGTTGAAGAGGTCATTAGTTGCAGGATCCAATGGAAGGTACTGCATCAGAAAAGGGTCCTCTCTAAGATAACTGTTGATATGCGCCACATAGGATGACTTCTCAGACGCATTAATGGTGTGCAGGTTCGTGGTGGTGGCAGTCTTCAAGAATGACGAGGAGTTCTTTTTTTCATCTGACTTGCCTGCTGCACGATCTTGCAGATTCAGATATTCCTGCAGAATTTTTTAGCCAATAAATCTGACTTCCTATTTTATCTCTTCAGATGAAGAAAGTTATTTAGCTTTTAGAAAAGCATTACCCGGAGGAATGACTCAAAGTCCAATTCGTGAGTAGCTTCGCTGTAGGACTCGCATAGGATATCTGCGATCTCTTTCTCGGTAGCCACATCTTTGAGACCCTTCAGCTTTGCCATCAATGGGGGCAAATCTCTAACGCACACATGGCCCGACTCTCTCTTGGCGGAAATAAACTATACAATGCAAATCCATCGCGTTTCACAATTTCCCAATCCAAAAATGTAAAGTTATTGCGACAAACAAAACAATTCGCTCGCCTACTTTGGATTTAAGGCCTCGTAGCTCGACCTGCGTGAACTGACTCTGGAGCCAGGGATCGGAGACGAGGACGCCGAAGAAACTCATATTGATTTCCAAACGACACCCCTAGTCAGGATTTAAGTAGAAAAGAATCGATGGAGGTCGCAGAAACTAGCTCAAGAATCAAGAAATCAGTCCGCCGTGGATCGAAAAAACCACCAACCTTCTCAACCCCTGCATCAAGAAATCATGCAAGAAACCTCGTCGTCCGGGAGTGACATCTGAACGGAACGAAATCAAGGGTTACGAAAGAGAAATCCGGCGAACCTAAGCCTCACGCAGACAGTCTGCCAAATTTCCATCCATTTCGCTTCTCTCTCTCTCCCTCTAAAATTTACAGTACCAGATGCAACCAACTGCTTATTTTCGTTCTCGTTGATGGAGAAGCGATGGTGGGGGCACAGGAAACCGACCCTACAATTTTCCTGTGCGGAAAAGCTAATTAACTGGTTGGAGAATTCACGCTGCCTTTTTGTCTCCTACCGCGGCAAGTACCTTTCTTGACAATGGAGCAAACATTGGGACCCACACGCCTACAACCGTATCCGTGACCGTGACACCTAGGACGGTACGCTGTTGGAGCGGCTCCGGAAAGTAGGAGCATTTTTTAACAACACAAAAATTAGTACAAATTTTTTTCTCCTCATATATATAATTATGCATAACTTAGATAATAATAATTCATTGATTTTCAATATTAACTATCAAACAAAATATTTAATAATTCTCTCGATTCCGATTTCCCTCTTTATCACTCTTTCTTCCCCTTCTCCCCCCTTCCACTCTTCCCTCTAATCCCCTCTCTCCGCTTCAATCCGACTAACGAAACCACCGCACTCCTCGATCTTCACCTACCGCCGCCTTCCCATTTCAAACGCTCTGCCGCTTCCGCCGCTCCTACATCGCAACATCAATCCACGGCTCGCTCATCCCTCCCGCACAATCGCATCGCCGCTCGTCACTCTGCCCCCCCCTCCCGGAAACGACTCCAATACTCGGCCTTATCACCGATCGACGTCTGCTCAACAAGACCACCACTCTTCCGCAAGCACCACCGACCACCCTATCCTCTGGTTTCGCCGCCTCAGCAGGCTCCCGTCGATGATTTCTTTGCTACTTTCTGTGCCGATTCGAGGTCTCCGATCGGAGTCGTCGCCCTCTCGCAGTACGGGTTGTGTCACACCCCACGAACCGTTATTCTGGCGAACATGGGTTTGTGTGTCATAGTCAAAATTTACTTCCTCAATTTTTACCTCATGTTGATTATTGACCCAATGCTCTCTCACCTCATGCTCCTCTCAATCTTGGCTGAGTCACCTTCAATCGCGCCATCATCTTCATGCGTACACACATAACTCTGCCAAAGAACCTAGATGTGCCGGCAGGGAAAGGGTCTCGTGCCTCGCCCTCAGCCTCATCACAATCGTTTATCAACCATTGGAATCATACAAGAATCTGTTGCTGGAAATAAGGGATAGAAAAATTTCACTCTTTATTTCTCTCTCAAATAATGAGTTACAAAAACTCTTCCTCTTCTCTCACAGATCTCTCTCCAGATCTCGCTCAACCCTCATAATGTAGCTACAACAACCGCTTCTCTAAGGTAACACTACAACAACGCTCCTTTTCTCACAATGACACTACAGCAGTGTCCACTCCATGGTGACGCCTCCTACGCACACCAGAAAGAGGGCTCTCAGCCCCGGTGGGACGCTCCAACAGCGTGCACACCACTGCTCGAAGCCTCGCTCGAATTTTGTAGGGAAAGGGGAGAACCGCCGTTCGTGATCCACCTGGACCACGTCGCCAACTCCACCCGCTCAATGAAACCTCCTGGAACCGCTGCTCCACATCGCTCCAACCGCCGCAGAGCTCCCTCGTTGCCAGTTGGACAAACCGCCCGAACCGTCGAAGCCGTCCGCGCACCTTCCTCGCGCGCGTCTGCATCCCTCGCCCAGGTCGAGCTCGCCAGCTCGTCGCAGGGTCGCATCTGAAGACCTCGCCGCCTGCGTGCTTCTCCCACGCCGCTGAGCCCGCCGGAGAAGGCGCCCTCGACCTGCAATCGTCTACCCTCCTTCAATGCCGTCGTCCGCGTCCAGACAGCACGCCGAAGGGGGAAGACGCTCGCGTCCGAAGGTCCCGCCAGCTCCATCTGCTCCCTCCGGGTTCGTCGCCGTCCAAAGTCTTGCCGGAGGCGCCGACCCCGACGCGTGGGAAGAAGTCGCCTCGCCGACGAGTATCACCGCCTCTCGTCTCCGCTGAACTCGAGGACGAGGACGACGCCCGCTGAAGCTCCGAAGAAGTCGCTGAAGACGACGCGTCTCGGTCAAAATCGGAACACCTCCCGATTTTGACCCAAATTGGGTTCCGCTCCTGGCTTCATGATGTGGGCTAGCCAACGCCCAGCGCAAACGACTTTAGCCCAGGCCTCATGAATCTGGTGTCACAGGTTGTACGTTAGGCCGTCCCGATGCCGGCCATCTTCTCGCCTTCGAAGATATCTTTTTTTAATGGTCTATTTAAACTTCACACTATTCCTTTTGTTAATGAAGTTATATTTTTGTAATGTCACGTGCACATCATATGTGAATGCGATGTGTGAACATCGGGTTCGGTTTTAGTTAGTTCTTCGGCTCGTATCGGTTTAAATTGAACCTAGGATCCAAATTCATGTTGACACCACTTGACCGGTGTGGACCACGGGTCATGCTGTCCCTTTTTCACTGGGCATGGGCGGACTCACTCATGACTCATGTAATTAAATGCACGCTGGGTGTCAGGGCCCGGTTCAACGGGTTCGGCCCAAGCCCAAGCACCAACCCAAATCCAAACCCACGCGGCAACGAAAGGGGAAAAAGTCGGTCAACAGGTGATGTTGACCGGGCTTCGCGACATCAGGCAACGTCTTCGGACGCGGGCGCTGCGGGAAGCTCGCGCACGCGATCCTCTCCGCACCCTTCGGACGACGGCGACGACAGCGACGGATTCGGCGGCGTCCCCGCGAGACCCGGACGCGCGAGAGCTTAGGGCGGCGGGCGCCCTAAGAGGAGAAGGGAAGCGGCGGCGCTTCCCCTATAAAGCTGCGGACGAGGGCAGCAGCGAGGCTTCTGGGATCACCATCGGCGAGCTTCAAACCATCCACGAGCGGATTCGTGTGAGGATTTGAGAGATCTGTAACCGGCGTCGAGTGGACGACCGGCGAGGGAGGGAAGAGGGACGCCGGCGGGCGACGACGAGAGTTTGTAAGCTTTCGACAGAGGGAATAAAGCTTCCGTTTCTCCAAACTCCTCCTCTCCTCTCTGAGTTGCGACGTTTCCGGCCGTCGACGGTGGACGGCGAGTCGCGAGTGCAGGCGGCTGGCCGACAACGAGCTCCGAACACAGTCGCGAGCGCAGGCGGCGCTCGACTTCGGACGTCGCGAAGACGAAGACGAGTTTCGAACGCAACGGGCGTTCGAAACGAGGCGCTGGTGACGTCAGCGGGTGGCGGCTGACGCAAGCGAAATCGAAAATACGATTTCGAATTCGATTTCGGCGGCTGACGTGGGCTGACGTCAGCATTCCGATCGAACGGCGAGATTTGGTGGTCAAAATCAATTTTGACCGAGAGGTATTTTGAAATTAAAGGTTTCGATCGGTTTTCTCCAAATTAGGGTTTTCTCCGTGCGAATTGTATTTTGGGGATAAAAATCGTTCGGGGAGATTAGGGTTTCGATTTTGGGTCGGAAACCCTAGGGCGAGTTACGTTCTGGTATTCCGCCGGACGGCTCTAGGAAGCGGATAAGCGCTCATTCTAGACCGATCCGACCGGGGCGTGACAACAGGTATCAGAGGAGGCTAACGTGTTCTAGCAAACACGGCACGTTCAACTTCACCCTCGAAGGTGAAGAAAGGCCTGAAATTCCAGAAAATCACCCATACTGCTAGAGGAGCGTCAGAGGACGTCCGACCTAGGCAGGATAAAGGAAAAGCCAAGGAGACGGCTGATCCTGAGGAGATGGTAAACCAGGGTGATCGCATTGCTCACATCGAGCAAATGCTTGGTATGACTAGTGGTGGAGATACTGGGATGATTCCACAGGTGGAAAACCTTCAGAAGACTGTGGGGGATCAGGAATTACTGATCGAACAGCAGAGGTTGCAAATCGAGCAACAAGGGTTGCAGATTGAGCAACAGAGGTTGCAACTTGAAATCATGCAACAGACCATGGAGGGTCTGATCCATCTGCCAGGAGAGATGGCTCGCATGAAGGAGGACATGCACGCTGAAGTAAAGGTACTGCGCCTAGCCCTAGCGCAAGTATCGAAACCAGCACCGGTGGAGCAGGAGGCTCCCAAACCGAGGGTGCGCGTGCCAGACCCAGCGACGTTCGGGGGGGCTCGATCGTCCCGAGAGGTCGAAAACTTTATCTGGGATATGGAGCAACTGTTTTCAGCTAACCATATTTCTGCAGGAGATCGGGTACAGGTGTGCATCGCCTATCTCACAGGCGACGCAAAGCTTTGGTGGCGCACCAAAGTTGGCTCTACCTCAGGGACGACTGGCTGGACTTGGGAGACTTTCCGTGAGGAACTGCGGCGGCAGTTTCTTCCCGGAAACTCGGCGGACCAGGCGCGTGGCAAACTGGATCGGCTGAGGCATACTGGCCCGATCCAGGAGTACGTCAGGGCTTTCTCTACGTTGATGCTGGAGCTTTCGGGGATGGCGGAGGACGATAGGCGATACTTCTTCCTTCGGGGCCTTCAGCCATGGGCAGAAACGGAGGTTCGACGACGAGAGCCGGTTGACTGGAGGGCGGCAGCGGCAGTGGCTGAATCTTTGGTGGATAACAGAAATTTCAAACCAGCACCACCAAAGAAATCCAAGACACCACCAAAGCGCGGTCCTCAGCGCGGCTCCCCACGCACACCGCCGGGAGCTAGAGTTCAAGAGAGGGGTAGGCCGTTCTACCGGCAGAACAAGGGTTCTCCGGGACGACGGGAGCAAAAGCCACAGGGTTGCTTTTGGTGCGGCGGTCCTCACTGGGTAAAGGATTGTCCTAGCAAGCAAAAGCTTATGGCGATAGCGGCACAGGATCCAGCCGAGCAGGTTGAAGAAACTGAACAACCGCGGATTGGATCACTGCAGGTAGTTCCACACACTGCCATTGGAGCGCAGCAGTGTCGGATCGGGGCGATGAGGATTGGAGCGATGGTTCTGCAGGATCCGCCCACTAGAGACATCGAGGGCGATGTCCAAATTGGGCGGGGGAGTATTGTCAGGGCCCGGTTCAACGGGTTCGGCCCAAGCCCAAGCACCAACCCAAATCCAAACCCACGCGGCAACGAAAGGGGAAAAAGTCGGTCAACAGGTGATGTTGACCGGGCTTCGCGACATCAGGCAACGTCTTCGGACGCGGGCGCTGCGGGAAGCTCGCGCACGCGATCCTCTCCGCACCCTTCGGACGACGGCGACGACAGCGACGGATTCGGCGGCGTCCCCGCGAGACCCGGACGCGCGAGAGCTTAGGGCGGCGGGCGCCCTAAGAGGAGAAGGGAAGCGGCGGCGCTTCCCCTATAAAGCTGCGGACGAGGGCAGCAGCGAGGCTTCTGGGATCACCATCGGCGAGCTTCAAACCATCCACGAGCGGATTCGTGTGAGGATTTGAGAGATCTGTAACCGGCGTCGAGTGGACGACCGGCGAGGGAGGGAAGAGGGACGCCGGCGGGCGACGACGAGAGTTTGTAAGCTTTCGACAGAGGGAATAAAGCTTCCGTTTCTCCAAACTCCTCCTCTCCTCTCTGAGTTGCGACGTTTCCGGCCGTCGACGGTGGACGGCGAGTCGCGAGTGCAGGCGGCTGGCCGACAACGAGCTCCGAACACAGTCGCGAGCGCAGGCGGCGCTCGACTTCGGACGTCGCGAAGACGAAGACGAGTTTCGAACGCAACGGGCGTTCGAAACGAGGCGCTGGTGACGTCAGCGGGTGGCGGCTGACGCAAGCGAAATCGAAAATACGATTTCGAATTCGATTTCGGCGGCTGACGTGGGCTGACGTCAGCATTCCGATCGAACGGCGAGATTTGGTGGTCAAAATCAATTTTGACCGAGAGGTATTTTGAAATTAAAGGTTTCGATCGGTTTTCTCCAAATTAGGGTTTTCTCCGTGCGAATTGTATTTTGGGGATAAAAATCGTTCGGGGAGATTAGGGTTTCGATTTTGGGTCGGAAACCCTAGGGCGAGTTACGTTCTGGTATTCCGCCGGACGGCTCTAGGAAGCGGATAAGCGCTCATTTTAGACCGATCCGACCGGGGCGTGACACTGGGTGTGTGCGCCCATGTATGTTAAAAAAAAAGAAAAATGATTAATGGCACTGACACCTTCCTATCTCTTTTCTCTTCCAGCAAGTTCTCTCTCTCTCTCAGCCTTGCTACAACCCAACCCTCTCTCTCCCCCTCGCAATTTCTCTCTCACGTGTTTTTATCCCTCACTATCTCCCACTCACAAAAGCAAAGAGCTCCGGTCACCCCAGACTGCTCCAAAGTCAAAAGCCACCTCACCCAAAGTCAAAAAGTAATTACTGATGAAGAAACAAGGCATCAAAACAAATTTAGAATAAATCAGATTTTTATTTAAAAATCACAGCCGGTGAAGACCCAAAATTTACAGTATACATCACAGTCAGTCCAAAATTTTGGTATTCACTTGTGATATGCAAAAAGGTCCCAAAATCCATACCACACATTACGGTTGGGCCAAGATTTCAATCTTTGGCCGTGATTCAATCGAAGACATTTTCTTAAATTCACAGTACAAATCACGGCCGAATGAAGATTTTGGGGTTCACCCGTGATCGCTGTTGCCTTTTGATCTTCCACTCTTTTTTTACTCGATTAAGGGCTCTAAAAAAATATGAAAAATTTAAAAAAAAAATGAAATAGAAAGCTAAGAGGAAGGCGAAGAGTTTGGGCATATAAACCCTCTTTTTCGTGATATATTCGGGGAGCAATTGACAGATGAACATAGAGGGACGAGAAGACCGGGGACAAAGGCTTCTGCCTTCTGGAGAGGATTTTGGGGCAATTTCATAATGGATCTTCACCAAACCAGGAGGAAATGTTTGCATCATCTTCTCCTACCTCTCCTTAGTCTTTGTTTCTAGTTTTCTTTGTCGATTTGAGAGATCTGTACCAAATTGCATAGCTGTACTAGCTTAAACCTTTAATCGGGACTGTGATGGAGCCCGTTGAATTGATCTATTGTATGAATTGAACTTATTTGATGTTTTGAGTTTTACCTGAGCATATTTTACTTAGTTGTGTTTATTTCATGATATTGCTTTGGTCAAGTAGTGTTGTGTGTTAGTTAACACGATCCTGACCACAAGGAGGATCGTGTTGACAGACCCACTAAATAAAACTTGTGAACCTCTAACACAAAGGTAATTAGGGTTCATTCGAGGGTACCATGGTCTTTCATAGAATGCAATGGACTTGCTTAAATCGATAAGCCACGAGAGTAGGAGATCGGTTTAAGTAAGTACCAAGTTGTACTGATCGCAAGGGCAACCTGTACTATAGGAAAGACTCCTTATGTAAAATGATAAACTCATGCATCAACTAAATTCCAATTCAATTAGATCAGTTAATGTGGTGAATTTTGTAGTCCTGATATCTCTCAAATAAACACTCTTTGTGTTTCTATCGTTGTTTTTCTTATTTTATTTATAGTTGAGTTTAATAACCTTATTTTTCAAAACATAAAAAATTGGATTGCTTAGCTTCTAGATATCAGAATAGTTGATACTTGACCCAATCCCCTGTGGGACTGATATCTTTTGTATTACTTCGATAACACTGTGCGCTTACGGTACGTATCAAGTTTTTGGCGTCATTGTCGGGGAGCTTTGGTCAATATTAATAAATTTCTGAAGTTTAGTAGACTAAGCATTTTCTTTTTCTTACTTTTTATTTTTATTTTTTATTTTTGCTATATCCTTTCTTAAGCTTTATCATTGTCTCTCTCTGATCATATTATGCAAAGGAGCTTAAGAACAGGTGAATCTGAATCTGCTGAAGGATATGGCCCTCAATCACAGTCAAATAGTTAGGTGAAAGAGTTAATTCATATAGAGCTACAACTCCAAGTAAGTATGAGTTAGATAACTTGAGCTTATTAGCTGCAAAAGTAGATACTTTATTACAAAAGTTAGATTCCTTCATTGTCAATTCGGTTGAAGCCACTAATGCTTATTGTGAATTTTGTGGAATTTCAGGACACAGCTTCGCTGAATGCCAATTAGAAATCTCACAACCTAAACATTTTGGAGAGCAAGCCAACATCTTTAGGAATCTCTACCCTATACCACAGTTAGACCCATATTCTAATACATACAATCCAGGATGGAGGAACCATCAAAATTTTTTCTATAAGAATAATCCCAACATAGTTCCCCAACCTAACTATAAGCAACCTCCTAAATATCAACCGAAGCAGTTTTTGCCATCCCAAAAGTCTAATCTAGAGTCACTACTAGAGACTTTTGTGGCTGCACAAATCAAGAAAAATGAGAGTATTTGTAAAATCATTAAGCAGGTTGTTGGAGGTGACGGGATGTCGCCTAAATTGCTTCCTCGCGATCTCTTTGTGTCCCGTCGCCTGCCTGTCAACGTTGCTCCCTAACGCCTCGTCTGCCCAAAATCTTGCCATCTGGAGTCTGACGGCTAACCAACGTTGCTTCCCGTTGGAGTGTCGCAACTTTCAGCCACCGGTAGCAGGTTGACATCGTCGCCAGATGCAGACGACGCTTGCGAATTTGACTTTGTCGTCGATCAGGATTTACCCAAATTAGATTCTTGGTTCGGGCTAATTTTGACCCGTCAATAGCCCAATTGACCGAGCCTAAGTTAATTTGAGCTGGTCTAACACCTGTCTTATACTTGTATTTAAATTTAACTTTATTTAAAATTTCACTACTTATAACTACCTAATTGAATAAATATTAATAATTACGAAGAGAGAGAAGTGACTAGACAATTAATCAGGCACTCTGTCTAAACCGACTCATTATTCATTAAAAATATATAATTAAATTATTTTAGAATATATATAATTAGGTTTCGGAATACGGTCCTACTTGAATCTGATTTACGTAGTATTTATAATATTCAAACCCTAGTGAGTTGGGTGAAGGCTTTTAAGCTCATTATCCATAATAACATTTAAAAGCATATAGTTCTGTAAAGCTATCGCGTACAGCTATCTAATCAATCATGCACTGCACAAATCCAGCTCTCCTCCCCCATTTGATCCGATCATTACAGCAAGCATGAAGCATGCATCCATCAATCTTAATCTTCATTTGCCACCTTTATCTTCTGCAAGTCATTTCTGGTTATTGAGTTCTAAAATTAACTGCATAGATGGCTCAACTCCCCCAAGAACCACGCTAATGGCAGCACGTCGCAAGGCTTCCCCTTCACAAGACGTGCCCACCACCCAAAAATAAATCAAAGGCCACAAATTAATGCCCAGCCCTAACTTGCTGCTATAAAATCCCTCCGGCCCTTCCCCTTCCCTCAGGCCTGCAAGGGGTATCGCAAATCAAGGTTCTCGCTCACGGACATACATCCGCCTCCCCTTCCGCATCTCCGGCGATCTCGACCGAGTAATCGGTACTCCCCGTCGTCGTCGTCGCAATGGAGATGAAGAAGATCGCCTGCGCGCCCTTGTCGCTGCCGCCTCCGCCACCGCTGCCCTGGCAGCTGAGGCGCCCGCCCCCTGCCCCCCCGCCAGCGCTTCCTTCGCCGTGGCCCCTGCCGTTGGAGCCGTGATCGGGGCCTCCCTCCTCTCCTTCTTTGCCTTCTACCTGCAGTAGCCTCAAAATTGTTCGGAAACCGATCAAAATTGTCGCCATGATCATTCCGTACCTTTATTCTTTCGTTTGTTGTCCTAGACTACGTGCATTTCCAGCATCTCCGTGTGGTGTTTGATTAATGGTGTGGTCGTGAGTATGAATTTTTATGGAATAAAAGATTAAAAATTTGTCTTGTTTTATGTAAGCATTGCCTTCGTTGATTATAATATGTTTTGATGGAAGCGCCACCGAGCAAGGTACTCATTTCTTATAACATATAGTTAGATTTTTGTATGAAGTTATATGAAAATTTTTCATGTTATATGAATTTTTTTTATGTAACATTATTTTTTTTTCATATAATATAATTAAATTTTATATAAATATATATAAAAGTAGGCATATCTACTATTCGGTTTAACCCGACAAATTGAACCAAACCGAACCGAATAAGGTGGTTCATTCGGTTTAGTTCGATTCGGTTTGGGTTGGAAACTTAGAAAATTTAATCGGTTCGGTTTCGGTTGGACGAAAGAAAAATCGTGTAACCCGAACCGGACTGAATAACATATATATATAATTAAAAAAAAAATTCTAAAGCTAAACCCTAAAATTTAAACGGCTAAAGTTATATGTTCCCTAATTTCCCATTTACCCTAATTCCCTTTTGGGCTTTCCCTAGCTCTTGTCGCATTCGTCGACTCCCGACTGCGCGACTCGTCCCACCGAATCGCGATCACCATCGGTCTCGTCGCCATCACCAACGGTCGTCATCACCATCAGTCGTCGCCTCACACCTAGACGGCAGACGCCAGTCGCCTCCCGCCGTCCCGAGCGATCGTGACTCCTCCCCTCTGCCCGACTGCCTCCCGCTGTTCCGTGCGACGGTGACTCCTTCCGCGGCTGCAACGAAGGCGAGGGGAAGTGTGATCCTTCCCCCCTTGCCGGCCTTTCTTTCCCTCCGGCGAAGCCGCGGCAGTAGCGTGGTCGGGGCGTTCGAGCGTGTAGAAACGGAAGCCGTGTTTGGCTTCGACGAGCGAACACTTCGGGCGTTTGATTCGAGGTGAGAAGCCTGGTCAAAATTGAATGATCTTGATTTCGCTGCGAAATTGAGAGCGGCGGCGGAATTTCGAATCCGAAATGGTGAGTTGTTTGGGCGTTCGGTTTTAATCGGTTTGAACCGAACTGATTCGGTTGGGTTCAAATCAGTTTTTTACTTATATCGGTTCGATTTGACAAATTTTACAAAATTTTAATCGATTTTCGGTCCAATCGATTCGATTTTCAGTTCGGGTTGAACCGATTGGACAGCCTATATAAAAGTATATTAATATATATAACATGAAAAAATTTCATATAACATTATATGAAAATCTAACTATGTTATATGAAATGGATACCTGTTATGAAATTTTTTTCGTCAATGGGCTTATTTGGTATAGTTGGTTAGTTGTTTTAGCTAGTTGCTTTTGGGTTCTAAATTTAGAAGCAACATAAGTTTAAAAAAGTTGAGAAAAAGTTATTTTTTACTGCTTTTTAAATATCTTATGTTTATATCACAAAATTATTTTTTAAATAACTATTTTAATAAAAATTATAAAATTTAAAATTTTATAATTATTATTTAAAAGTTTCTCTTTCATAAAAAATTTAGCAAAAATTAATATTATTTTAATAAAAAATATTATTATTAAATTTAATTTTTAATTAAAAATTATTTTGTTATTATTATTATTTTAGTTTTATTTTTAAAAATATTTTAATTTTTTTTTATTTTTTTTAAAAAATTAACTAACATAGTAATTTAATCAAACACCTTTTAACTTTTCCAATCAACACTTTCATAATGAGCACTTTTTTAACTAACAGAAATTAAAATTTTCACCTATACAAAATAGAGCTAATATTGAATTTAATCTATAGTTTTTCATTAAGACTGATTCGATTAAGATGACGATCAATTCAATCCATCTAATCAAGAACATATCTTGAATTTTGATTCTTCTCTCCATAGTCTCAACACAAAAATAGCAAGGTAATATGGTGTTCAATGATTACAGAAAACAAATGGTAACAAATCAAAATATAGTAGAAAGAGGGTTGTAGAAGAAGATAAATCAAAGCGCCGCATATTGTTACGAAGGAAAGTTATGAAGGATTTCAAAATTTTATAATTTTTTTTTAAAAATTATATTCTTAATTTATATATCATAAGTTATACCCATATTGTTATGAAAAAATTCACACATAATAAAAAATAAATAAAAATATTATAATAAAAAAAATTATCCAGAGTGAATAATTTTTTAATATAAATATTTTTTAAAAAAAAATTATGAATATATACTAACTTTCTTAAGTTTTCTCGAAAACGCGCCCCTTGTTTCGTTGCAAACCTGCTTGTCTTTCGCGCATTTTGCATGTGCAGAATATAAAATTTGAGGTCTGTATTTCAGAAACGTGCTAGGTCAAAAGGGGCTGCCCGCAGGCATTAACGCGTTCTCGTACCTTTTTGGTGTCCCTTCCAATTATGAACCCCGCGCGATCCACGTCCACGAAATCCTGACCCTCTGTATCAACAACTGTGGCTTCTTCGGCAATCCCGCCACCAACAACATGTGCCGCTCTTGCTTCCGGCGAGCTCCCAACCCCGCCCCTGCAAACCGATCGGAAGTCCCGCCCAATAGAACTGGTGAAGAAGAAGACAAAAACGATGGGGCCGCGGCGGCACCTGAAGCGGGGAAGGTGGACCGATGCTTGGTGTGCCGGAAGCGAGTGGGGCTCGTGGGATTCCGGTGCCGGTGTGGAGATCTATTCTGCGGCGAGCACCGGTACTCCGACCGTCACGGCTGCGGCTTCGACTACAAGGCCGCCGCCAGAGAGACGATCGCGCGTGCCAACCCCCTCGTCCGATCTGCTAAAATTGTTAGGGTTTGAAAAATCATTATCGGAGTCGAAGAGCAGATCAAAAGCTCTAAGAAAAGATTAATTGCTTTATCGATAGAGTAATTCTTACCTTCACAGTCGATGTAAGGATTCAAGATCGAGTTTGAAGTATCATTTGTAAAGTGCTTTTACCACTCAAAATACTTTTGCAAGGAAATCCAATTCAAGTTCTTTATCACGGCTTTGGTCTCTACGATGCTCTCAAAATTTCTAGATGAAATGGTTATGGATAGACTTTTTAAAAATTTTAAAGAAATCAACCATAAAATCTATAGAATTATATTTTATAATATCCAAATTCGATTACATACTTGATTAATTTTAAAAATCACCACAGGAATTTCAATTTATTATTTATACAAAAACATTCAACTAA
Organism: Costus lasius; assembly: GCA_027563935.2. Taxonomy (NCBI): domain Eukaryota; kingdom Viridiplantae; phylum Streptophyta; class Magnoliopsida; order Zingiberales; family Costaceae; genus Costus; species Costus lasius. Next base: position 137,708,985 of record CM050447.1, read on the forward strand.
GTAATTTTTGAGCAAAATGTTCACCAATCAATACGACACAAATGTCATTTAATCGAAATTTTCATTCGAAAATATCACTTAGTTTAATTGGCAAGAATCTTAGTCATTGATATTACGACTTTAATAAATTTCCACTCAAATCCATTATCGTCCATTCACTTAAACACTAAGCTTCCGAGCCTAGCTGCTGCAGCCTAAATTTCGGCCCAATTATCAGCCCACATATGCCACCGACGCCTTGTCACGTGAGGGTACTCTTGTAATATACGGACATAACAAGTCTGTTTCTCTCATAAAAAGTCTATATTTGGTTTCCTGGAGCTCGCCCTAGGGTTTTTTCACCTCCTTTCGCGCGATTGAGATTTCGGAAGCGGCGGCCACGGAACAATGGCTGACAAAGCTAACAAAGGAAGGAAGGAGGAGGTGGTGAGGGAATACACAATTAATCTCCACAAGCGCCTTCATGGATGGTATCCACTCTTCGTTAGCCCATGTTCTTTTGATTCAGTGATCTCATTTTCTTTTCATAGAATATAAGATTGATGTGATTTTCTTTTTTTTTTTTTTCGTTTGAATTGTATTGTTTCGTGTAGCTCACTTGCGGACACTAAATCTATGATTCTTCTACTTTCATAAATTTATGATAGTCTGTTTGCGAGGATCGTAATCTTCATATAATAAAATGAGGATCTGAAATGTTGGTGGAACGGTAGTGACACATAGAGTTCGCAAATCGGAGTTTGGCTCTTTGCTGATGCTGATTACTAAAAAATATTTACTATTGTTAAGGTTATTGAAACTGATTCTTGCAAGGAAATAGTTCTTATCATCCACAGTCTAATCGATCGATCGGCTTTATGGATGTATCCCCATCTCCATTTGCCCCATGTTCTTGCGATTTGGTACTCATTTTCTTCACAGCATGTAAGATACATGTGTTTCGTACATTTTTTGGTTGAGTTGTTTCTTTTAAGTTGTTCATTTGTGGCCAACAAATCTTTTTACACTTGTTTTCATAAATTTATTTATGATAGTCTATTTGTAACGATCGTAGTCTACATCTAATAAAATGAGCTTCTACTGAAATGTTGGTGTAACAGTAGTGACATAGAGTTGTTCACAAATCGGGGTTTAGATCTTTGGTCATATCGATAACTATAAAATATTTAGTATTATCATGTTCATTCAAAATTGATTGTGCGTAAATTGTCCTAGTCAATATCCAGTCTATTGGATCGACTTTCTTATTTCTATTGTCCACTCTAATAAGAGCAACTCGCGTGCAAATTATGCTGTGTTTTTATGCTGTATAGATGAACATGATGATTGTACAAATCCATGGGTTAACATACATTTGCTCGCGAGGGATGAATAGTTGCAATGAAGATGACATGTTTGTTGTTTTTATGAATATCCATATTGTTTGATGCTTGAATTAGCCATGCAATTGCTATTCTTGTTTGATGCCCAAGGGGATTATCATAGCCTGACTAATCGTAAATCATGAACAGCACATTTAAGAAGAAGGCTCCGAAGGCCATAAAGGAGATTAGAAAGTTTGCACAGAAGGCCATGGGAACAACAGACGTCAGGGTGGATGTGAAGCTGAACAAGCACATCTGGAGCAGGGGTATCCGCAGCGTGCCCAGGCGAATTCGGGTTAGGATTGCGCGCAAGAAGAACGATGAGGAGGATGCTAAAGAGGAACTCTATTCCCTTGTTACCGTAGCTGAGCTCCCGCCGGAAGGATTTAAGGGCCTTAACACTAGGGTCATCGACGATGCAGAATAAATTTAATTTACTAATCCCCGTCTGTCGCACTGAACTAAGGCTTACATTTCATTGGCTATTTTATTCTATCGTGCTTTCATGTTTAGGCAAATCAGTACACTTGTTGAGTTTCAAAGAAATTTTATGGACTTTTTGGGTGATGTAATTCTATTTTTGGTAGTTGTTTTTTTAAAAATAATTATTAGGATTTAGGATGGTTATGAAATAGCATTTGAGAAATTTTAAGTAGTAGTGTTTCCTTTTTTCTGATAGCCGTCACATTTCTGTTTTTTTCCTTTCAAATATTGAAATTATTTAACTTCTCATGAAAAACTATGCATCGTAGAGAATGAGGTTTTATTTGATTTTGAATTTTTATGCGCTACCTTGTATTTTGTGCCCTTTTTAGTGATCTTTGTTTTCGGTCAAAATGTATAGATTTCATGTGATTATTTCTTACAAGTGGCTCCAAATGGATTTGAACAAATTCGCAACATGTGTTACTGTATGTGTGTGTTATTCCAAATAGCATAACTGAGAATATAGCCATGAATATGGGAAAGATAATTTCTTTATGAGTTTTGTTTGTTGATGAGTGATAATACTGAAGACATTTTTGTTCATCCAAAAATATACATCTTTTTTTTTCCAAAATATTCACTTGTCAATATGATTATATTGTGGTCACAGCGGGGCATTGAACTTTTGGCCTTTGAAGAGGCAGGTGCTTTAGTCGATTGCTAGGCTACAGCAGATTGAGGTATGGGGTAATTCCTTTCATTCTCTAGTGGCCCAAGCAAAATGGGGCTAAAATGCCAGCTTGCTTGGTAAAGGAAGGAACAGGCCACGACAAAACTTTCCACGTCGTTGCTATGGACATGAATTAATTTCATGAATTCGAGTGCCTTAATCAATAAATCCAATTTAGCCGTTCTCTTCCTTTCCAGACTGCCTGTTCTGCTTTCATTAGGATTAGGATTCATGTTTTGCTTTGTCACTGCATTTCATTTTATGTTGCAGTTTTGCTAGGAAGGCTTTGTGTATATTTCACTTCATTTTTGTTCAGGCAAAAATTGATTGCTAATTTAACTCACGAAATTAGGCGGGTCACATCAAGTTTTCTATATGTTTCGCTTGTTCACTCAATCACGAATCACTGCTTGTCATCTGATACATGGTTGGATAGACTGCTACAGTCTTCCATCCGTCTCAGGCAGATCAGCAGATGATTGCATTGATGCTGTGATGCAGAAGCCACAAACAACACTGCCGCGGCAGACAATTTCACTGTGGCAAATTAATTCCAAACCTATATACCCTTTGACCAAAGAGTTTTAGCGGGATTTTACTATTTGATTTTTATGCTTTTATTTTTGCATAGAGTTCGTAAAAAGGCTAATTTTCATTTTATTTATCAATTTGATCAATATTATGACAATGTATTTTAATGCTCAATTAAGTTTTTCTTCCCCATTAGCTTTAGAAAGAAGGAAGAAACCTTTGATAGAAAAAATTCACTGCAGTCATTTGAGAAGACAGATTTGAACTACTTACCACCATGCTTTTTTTTAAAAAAAGCCAAAATTACATCCGCAGGCGCATAGAAGTCGTACCTCAAGCGCTCCTCCTCCGATGCAAGTTCATATTTTTCCTTTTTTAAATCTTCTCGTCATATTACCACAAATGCCATCGCATCTCACCGTTCATTTTCAATTTCAGAAAGCATTAACCGTTTGATTGAAATTTCAACTCATGTCTATTCTCGCCCTTTCCAGGTAAACCCTTGGCCTCTCCTCTCCAGTCTATCACTCTATCCCCACTCCCTCACACTTCCCACCACCACTTGTTGCAGTAATGGCGGCGTCTTAGCTAAAAAGAACGCGGAGGGAAAAGTAAAGCCATGGCGGAGTTTCTTCAGCTCTTCTTCCTCACCCTCTTGGCCTCTCACGCCGCGGCATTGACCACCGATGGCCTCGCCCTCCTCGCCCTCAAGTCCGCCGTCTCCTCTGACCCCGCCGGCGCCCTGGCCTCCTGGGTCGACTCTGACGCTACCCCGTGCGCCTGGACAGGCATCACCTGTCGCCGTGGACGCGTCGCGGCCCTAGACCTCCCCGACCGCGCACTCTCCGGCTATGTCCCATCCGAGCTCTCCCTCCTCTCTGCACTCCGTACCCTCGCCCTACCCGGCAACGTCCTCTCTGGCCCCATCCCGACCGCTCTCGGCGACCTCCCTGCTCTTTCTGAGCTTGACCTCTCCCGAAACAAACTCTCCGGCCCCATTCCGCCCCAGCTCGGCCAGCTTACTTCCCTCGCCCGCCTTGACCTCTCTTCCAACCACCTTGCCGGCCCACTGCCCCCGTCCATCGCCGCTCTCCCCCAACTCTCTGGGGTGCTCAACCTTTCTTGCAACCTGCTTTCCGGTCCCATCCCGCCGGATTTCGGCGGCATTCCTGGCTCCGTGAGCCTGGATCTCCGGCAGAACAACCTCACCGGCGAGATCCCGCAGATGGGGGCGCTCCTGAGTCAGGGTCCCACTGCATTCGCCGGAAACCCCGGCCTCTGCGGCTTCCCGCTCAAGAACCCATGCCCGGCTCCTAAACAAGATCCTAAGATTCCCGAGCCGAACCCTAGTCTCGGCCTTCATCCTCGCGCCGCCGCCCCCGCTACAACCGCCGTGTCCGAGAGGAGGGGGACGCCAGCTAGCACGATTCCGATCCTCGCCGGCATCGTGCTAGTTGCCCTTGCGGTAATGGTCCTGCTCCAGTGGCACTTTCGCCGGAGGAATGCAGCCCCAACCGAGAAGGCACCTAACAAAGACGAGAAGGGCTTTTCATCTGGCGGCGTGACCGGGTTTGCAGCGGAGGAGCGACACCAGTCGGAGGTATATGTGGCAGTCGACGAAGGGTTCGGGCTGGAGCTGGAAGAGTTACTCCGGGCGTCGGCATATGTTGTTGGAAAGAGCCGTAGCGGGATTGTTTACAAAGTGGTGGTGGACCGAGACGGTTCCGCCGTGGCGGTGCGCCGCCTCAGCGAGGGGGACAACGGCGACGAGTGGAGGCGGCGGCGAGAGTTCGAGTCGGAGGCGGCTGCCATCGGGCGAGCAAAGCATCCTAACGTCCTCTGTCTCCTCGCCTATTACTACGCCCCGGACGAGCGCCTCCTGATCTACGACTACATCCCGAATGGCACTCTCCACGACGCTCTCCACGGAGGTAAACTCATCTCCGGTGATTACCTAGCTTAGTAATTAGGTTTGTACAGTCGATAAGGCTTTAGATCTCGTGATTTCACAGGCGCAACTCGGAATCCGACGACTCCGGCGCTTCCATGGGCCGCAAGACTCGCGATATTGCAAGGCGCCGCGAGGGGGTTAGCTTACATCCACGAGTTTAGCCCTCGCAAGCACGCCCACGGCAACTTCACTTCCTCCAAGATCCTCCTTGACGATGATCTCCGGCCGTACATCTCCGGTTTCGGCCTCGACCGCATCGTTGGCCTTTCCGCGTCGAAAACGCCGGCCGGCGCGAGTGAAGACGGGTACCTGGCTCCGGAGGCGCGCCGCGGAGAGGGGCCAACGCAGAAGGCGGATGTCTACGCGTTCGGGGTGGTGGTGCTGGAGGTGGTGACGGGGCGTGCGGCGGGGGCAGAGCTGGAAGGGTGGGTGCGGCGGGCGTTCAGAGAGGAGCAGCCGCTGTCGGATGTGGTGGATCCGGCGCTTCTACACGAAGTGCACGCCAAGTCGGAGGTGCTCGCGGTGTTCCACGTTGCGCTCGGGTGTACGGAGGCGGACCTGGAGCTCCGGCCTCGAATGCGGATCGTCGCCGATAGTCTCGACAGAATCGGCGGCGGCGGGCCGACTCGGTGACCAGCGGTGGGATCCACCTGTTCTGGTTTGTGCTGTGGGTAGGTAATCGTGTGGGTGCTGTAGAATAAGTGTGTTGTACTTTATGATAAATTTTGTTCTTATTTAGTTTTAGAGAGTTCAGATCTGTAATTTATCATTGGAGTAATGCATTAAGTTTGTGCAACAGATCGATGCATTTATCCAGCTTTCTCTGTCTGCTTCCCAAACGCAATTGAATCTTTGATCTGAACAGTTAGACTGCAGCATCGATCCATGTTTGCAGAATGTGTTCTTCTGCTTGGATTTTGTTCTCCTTCTCTAATGAATGATCAGCTAATTGTTGAAAGTTATGGCAATAAGGTCCGGCCCGGATATGAGCATATGATTTTATTATTGACAACTAAGGTACTTAGTTGAATCTAAGAAAAAGTTAGGCAGAGGAGGACAACTAGATCAATTGATTTCAAAATTCACATTTACACCAAAAATATGCGAATAATTTAATCAGTATTTATTGTGCTCCGAAATGGAAGTATGCTCAGTCAGATCCATTGGTAATTGATGATACTGGTACAATAAATCTTTAGATTCTTGAAGCTGATGAACCAATTAGAAAGAATTTATGAACAAAATAAAGAAAGAAATGTGAGAGAAAGCGACTGAGTTCCTTCACTAATCTGTGTAGCCTTGCTTCCAAATTTGTGTATATTAGTTGTTCTTCATGATTGGATCGAAATCCCGCTTCATGCTGCTCTCCCTGGATCAAAAACTTTCTCAGGCAGTCCACTCACCTTGAATGCACTGATGTCAGGGCAAAAGAATGCAAGATCAAACTCTGCGTTACGGCGTCGACGTCAAACTCAAGATTAAACTCTGCACATGCACTCCGGCACAGGGTAAGCGGTGACATCCTTGCCGCCCTTGTCCGTCCTCAGCTCCGGCTGGCCCAGCGAACCATCGTGCAGCTCCTTAACGACCCGATTGAATTCAGACTCCGGCAGAGCGGCGGCGGCCATGAAGTAGGGAATCATCTGCCGTTTGTTCGGCGTGATGTACTTCTTGTGCCCGGCGTAAGCCCTGTGCCCGCGCATCAGGTGCCCCATGTTCCCGCCGTGGGAGGGCATGAACACGTCACTCTGCTCGCACACGATGTAGTCGATGGCGGCGAGAATGGAGGACCTGTTGGCGAACGGCTCCAGCTCGCCCGGCAGAGCGAGGTCGGCTTTGTTGAACAGGTTGGGGTACGCTGCAGTCAACGGACGCAGGGCGTCCGCGCCGCCGAGTGGTTCGCCGCCGGCCCAGTAGATCCTCGCCTCCCTTGGCGCTTCTAGTGCTTTGAGCAGCCTGCATAAATTCCATGAATGGGAAATCTAACCAAAGGAAGAATGCGCGAGCAGAAAGAAACACGAGTCAGCACCGGAGGACAGACCTGGTCACTTCCACCGCACTCAAAGGGCAGAGGCCGGCGAGCTTGCGTTCGTGGTAAGTCATGTTTGACCGGCCAGTGAGGAGCTTCGGCTTCAGCTTCCTCTCTTCTTGAACTATTTCGTCGAGCTCTGGGCTTAGGCCGGGGAGGCAGCCAGTTCGCACCCATACGTCCTTCTCCATGCGCAGGTGCAGAGCCAGGTACGGTCCTTCGCTCCTCATCCTCGTAGCGAGCTTGTTGCCTAGCTCTCGGATTGGGGCTGAGAACCTCAGGGCATCGAATGCCACCTGCTCAAATTGGAATTCATGAGTTAATTCTGAATTGCTGATCAACAGGAAATTCTTGGAAAGTCAGATGTGGTTACTTTGCACCGAAGTTTTTGGAGATCAGGAGGAAGATCCTTGGAAAGTCTGGAATCCAAGCCTCTCAGAAGCAGAACACCTTCTCTGTTAAGCTGCAGAAACGCAGTGAAAAGAAGGTGAGATCAAAATACTGGGCAGCAACTATTTGCAGCTTGCCAATAAATTATGAACAACTGAAAATTCAGTACAGAAAAGGAGAGGAGGATCAAACTTGCTTCTCGTAAATGGAGCTAATAATTCATCTCCAGAAAAGCACTAATGGACAAATCTACCGTACAACAAAACATGCTTTTACTGCAGGAAAGAGAAAACAGAGGAGATGTGCTTGCGGATTTCGACGTGCATTTCTGCCAGATGGATCGAACATCCGCATTTCTCCAGATTTTAAAGAGTGTTTATACTAATCAATTTATTGATGTAAGAACACAGACTCACTCTTTTCATGTATCTTGATCGGATCCAGTCGGGGGTGACATGAAGAGGCGTCTCCTTCTCCTGCACCGGCCGTGTCATGATGTGAGTCGACGGCAGAGACGACACCACTTTGACGTCGCCGGCGAGAACTCTCTTGAAATGTTCCAGGTCAAACACATCAGCGAACTCACTGCACAAACAAGGAATGCCCCAAAAGTTTTAGATACATTGCTCACTTTTTCCTGATGAAGCGAATCTAGCAAAGATATATTGAATTAGTAACCAGGAAAAAGTGATGTACCCTCCGGCTCGAAATGATTAATCGCTTTTTAACAAATTTATCAACGGAGGAACTTGAAGATCACAAAAAGATGTTTTTTTTGGGTTTCTTCATAAAAGCTAGGGATTTGGGACGAAGATGTCACCTTTCGTCGTCCCAGATGACGTTGACCTGGAGGACAGGGACGACGAGCGCCGCGCCTAGAATGCGCGCAAATACCACCGCATCGACGATCTGGTTCCTCTGCTGATTGATCCCACCGGAGACGACTACCAGCAGGTACTTCTTCCGGAGGCCAGCCTGCGCCGCCGCCTCACCCTGCTCCTTGTACTCTTTGCTAAAGTTGAGGCAGGGGATGTAACCCATCCCGTCCGGCTGCCTCCAGAACTCCCCTCTTGACTCCACCTTTCCTCTGGTCTGACCGACCGCAAGCGCCGCCGATACCGACAACGGCAACGCGGAGAGTACGGCTTGGCGGCGGCCAAGGTGGGGGCAGGGGAGGACGGGGTCGAGGTGGAGCCCGATGCGGAGCGTACCGACGGAGGCGAAGAGGAGGAGCAGCACAAAGAGGAGCTTAGGGCTGCGGGCGAGCCCGAGGAGGCGACGGCCGGATTGCGTGCCCTTCCTGGGCGGCGAGAGGAGCATTAGGCCGTGGAGCGAGGTGGAGGACAGCGAGTGGATGATCTCCGACGGGACAGTGATGTACGACGTCCGCCTCCCATTCGCTCTCGCTGCCATTTTTTCTTCCTCTTCTCCGTCGCCCTCCCTCTTCTCCTTGGGACGGCGACGGTGGGCTCGGTAAAAACCAGAAAAGGAGCCACCTTTCTTTATTAGCACGGCGGGAAGAAGCGGCGAGGAGAAATGGCCGACGACTGGACTAATCAAACCGATCGCGATTATTTAACTAACCAGGCGTCCACTATCTCCCACAGACTAAAATACCCTTACGTGAGAAAACAACGTACGGTCGAGATTGTTCAATCTTGAAAATTTGTAAACGTGATCTTTGAATATGCATCATGGACCGTTCGTTTGCCCAGGGGTAGTAAATTAATAAAGTGGAAAACATGTTTGACTTCGGGCAGCGTGTGACCGTGTCTATGTGCTGCATCGCCAGTTGTCGCACGGCGCCACGTCATAACTTCGACGACGCAGCCAATCCGCCATCTTCTCTAACTCTGCCAATCCGCCACGTCACAATCGATCGGATGATTTAAGCGGACTGTCCGCATAGAAAACGCGGCCGACCGGGTCGGGTTTGGACGAATAGATTAATGGCGAGCACGGATTCAACAATCATTCATGTGATCGGACGACTGCCACTTTCACGAATTGATTGCGCCCTGCCAAGTCCCCATTTATTTCGATTAAATTATCTAATGCGTGAGGGACATGATTTGGTACTCTGATATTCGATTTGATTTCTTCGTATTATTTTTGTTTTACCTTAAAAGGAAAAAAGTCAACTCCAAGATTCAATCACTCGACTAGATTAGTGGTGCATAGTCTTGGTGAGATGTAGGCGTCAAACTATTATGGCAAACCTATTCATGATTTAATTAATGAATTTGATGGAGGAGAGCAATTAAATAAAAAATTAATTAATGTTGGATGTGAACACGATTAATCCGCTAATGAACTGACCTTTCTCGCATCTCAAACTTAAGGGTTGACTTTTCAATAATTCCACGCTGCAAATTATGTGTACTTGGAAGCCATTGATTTGACTCCAATGTGCAGTCTATCTAGCCAGCTCCTTTAAGTAGTGCTTTGCAACGGGGGGAACCAGCTTAACTAGCTAGCACCAGGTGGCTAGCGACTCAAACCATTTGACTTTTGACTTAGTCTGCATGGCACGCGAAATTGGTAGGAGGAAGCAAGTCAACTTGCACACATGCTTTAGCTTTTGGCATCCAATCGCGGAAGAAAGTTTTTGAGTAGCTTAATTGGTTAGTTTGACTTTGATCTATACAATGGGATTGCTTTATTTCCTCTTTTGCAACCACACTCTACCCATCTATTTGCCTCAACACCTTGCTTTTAGCACGCTCCATTGGCGCAAAGGTCAAAGCTCATTGGAGGTCAACGAGCGCTTGAACTTACTCCAAAGAGCAACTAATTTCATTTTGTCCAACACTCTGTTTCCTTGAACTAGAGAAGGGTTTATAATGTCCTTCCTCTCACATTCAACTAAGATTATATAAGAATATAAATGTAATCAAATAACAAGATTTCAGGTGAAGGAGTTCCATACCTCTCTCACATAGAGTTTAAACATATTTATATCCATTAGTAGGAGAAACCCTTAATGTGTAATGCTCAACCCTTGCCACTCATGAACACAATGATCACAAATTAACTTTACATCATTCAGAACTTATTTTTGTGAATGTTTCTCGTGGTCTGGTTCTGATGAATTCCATCTTTTAGCTATAAAGTAAGAGTGATTTCAGTCACCTTCCTCTATGAGGAGAGAAATTGAATGTAGAAGTAGAAAAAAAAATTACAATTCGGTATAAAAAAAAATACAATTTGGCTCAATGAATTGTTCTGCAAAACTCTGTGTACCCCAACGTACAGTTCTTTTACAACAACTTCAGAGTGTGGAATTTAAACTCACAAAAGCAGTGATTGTATGAAATCTAGCTGAGTGATTGTTCTTCAAACACAACAGCATTCTTTCACTGTATGAACTGTAGCTATCTCTTCAGGAAATTAGAAAACCAAATAGCAGATTTCTTAGGATATCTCTTCAGTCCATCTCTGTAATCGACCAAGTGCATGCCAAACCGAACAGTGAAGCCTGATCTCCACTCAAAATTATCCAACAGAGACCACGCAAAGTATCCTCTCACGTTCACTCCCTCCCTATCATTCATGTAAAACACAGCACCAAAGTGCTAATCAAGCTTTGCTATCTGGAGTGAGAACATGGGCTACCTGCAGAAAGTGTAATGAATTACATACCTGATCGCTTGCTGAAGATAGAAGAGGTGCTGTTCCAGATAGCCCACTCTTGTGTCATCCCTGAGTGCCTCCTCGAGTGACAAGGTCTCATTGTTGTGCTCATCAACACCTGGACATGGAGAAATTTGTAAGCATTAGAAGCTGAATTTGTGCTACTGATCAACTTGAAGGGGTCAACTCTTTGTAATTGTGTTCACCGTTCTCTGTAATATACATGACGGGGTTGTTGTACTTGGTCTTCGCATAGAGTAAGAGCTCCCTTAGCCCCTGAGGATAGATGAATAGCCAATCCGAAGCAGCCTGTAGTGTAAAGCCAAGTATGGATCACAGAGATAAATCTCGAGTTCCATGTAATTGATCGAAGCAAGAACTCACCTTTGGGCCGATAACAAGTCCATCTTTAGTTCCTGCAGAAAAATTAAGTTTACAATTAAGTTCTACAGTCCGATCCATAAAGATTTTCCCAGTAAATTGAGAGTACCAGTTTGACCAGCATGCTGATCGCTGTAATAGTTTGGTTTAGCATCATTTGAAGGATGATAACTGTAGGCAAAGAGGGATGTGTAGTAATTAATTCCTATGAAGTCAAATGATCCCTTCAGCATCTCAGATTGGGTTTTAGTGAACACAGGCAAACGGTGCCCTACATTTCTCCTCATAGTTGATGGATACTCCCCTTGAGTTAATGGATCCATGAGCCTAATGAGCAGTTGTTGGTTAGATCAGTTTAGTTTTGCACAACCATGACGAACAATGTGATGATGTTGAGAGCTCACCATCCGAACATGAAATCAAGAGACCTCACGGCAGCTTCTTTATCGTCGATTTTTGATCCATTGTAGGGTATAAACCAATGTGAGCTTATGGCGATACCCACTTTTCCTTGCTGTGCTTCCTGCATTCAATTGCACAATTCAGATTCAGATGTGGCTTCCTTCAAGTCTAATACTACTACTACTACACAACCTATACATTAAGTGTTGAGGCTTGAGTAGTGCCTGGAACTTCTCTCTGTATAGAGTTACAGCGGCTGCATGAGCCAGAAGTTGGTGATGGACAATGGTGTAGGGATCCCGACCCTTATCTGCGGCATGGCAGTTCCTAGATATTGCCCATGGAAAGCACTGCCCTGCCCCTGAGTTGCTGCTGTCAGGATACCCTATCAGAGAAAAGGTCAAAGGCTCATTGAAGGTCAACCAGTGCTTCACCCTGTCTCCAAACTCCCTAAAGCAAACCTCAGCAAAGTCCCTAAAGTCAACCCTGGATCATTACAGTGAATATTCAAGTGTTAAGAGTAGCCAATTTCAGCAACTGCTTGGACTAGAGACTCACACAATTTGGTTGCTTAAGAAACTTCCATATTTGTCTTCCAATCCTTGGGGAGTGTCCCAGTGGAAAAGGGTCACAAAGGGCTGAAGCCCTGCAATTATTAGCAACTCTTATAAAAGACAAGGCTTGTTGATCAAATGAAGCAAGAAGAGGATAGTACTGAAGAAATTTGACCATTGGCTATCAGGTCGTTGATTAGGCCATTATAATAGTTGACACCTTCCCGGTTGACTCCTCCACTTAGGCTTCCATCTGGTGTCAAATTTCAGAGTGTTACCAGAATCATACTAATAGATTGCGAGGGGGGTGAAAATTAGGTTTGCATACTGGGTAAGATCCTGGTCCAGGAGATGGAAAACCTGTAAGCATCCATGCCCATCCCTTTCATTAGGCTCACATCTTCCTGCAATTCCAAATAAAAGATGATCTAGAGAAGTTTAATGGAAAGGAATGGTTGGTAATCTTATTCAGGCATATCCACAAACAGCTGATCTACGTACCTTGTATCTATGGTAAGAATCAATCGCTACATCACCATTACTTCGATCAGCTATCAACTCTGCTCAAACACATCTAAATCTGAGTTTTTGGAGCTTAATTTCCATGGAATAAAAGGAAGAAGGTAGCCAAGAAAGAGGAGGAGATGAGCAAGCAAGAACCTGGGTGCCTGTGAGTGAGAGTATCCCAAATGCTAGGGCCTCTACCACCTTCACTAGCGCCACCTTCATACTGCCCACCTCCATTCCAAACAAGAAATCACGCAAGCAAATCAGGATGCTGTCTTGTCTTCTTGGAGGAGGAGAAAACTAATTAAGTACTAACTTGATAAGCCGAGGAGGCGGCCCCGAAGAGGAAGCCGTTAGGGAACAGGCTCCGGTTGAACAGCAGCACGGGGCTGGAACCCTTCGCGTCAGCTATGGTGGCCAATCCGGCGTACGGCGGCGGCGCGACGGTGATGATGAGATGAGATAGAAGAAGGCTGCCGACACAAAGGAGGAGGACGAGGAGAGGAAGAAGCAAGTCGCGAGCCACATGCGCCATGATCGAGCGATTGCAGGTCAAGATTCAGCGATGATCGGCCGCGTTTATCGGCTCCAAGATCAAACACAGACTGTCCCGTGCGTACAATATAATTATTTGCAGTTGAGAGCTGGACATGGCAGACACATCGCCGACTGATGCGGCCTGGGGTAAATCTGGGAAACAGAAGGCACCAACCGTCCTTGTCCATGCCTCAGACCGGGTCAACGCCATTGGTGCAACGTCAAATATGTCAACGCAGGTACGCTGTACCAATCCTAAATTTCTTTTTTCATGGACTTTAGATATTTGTTCGTGAATGCACCATCAAGCATGACCAAAAAAGTATTGACTGTGAACATGATCCCAATTCAAAAACATTCAATCCATTTCATTAAATTTGGTTTAAAATGCGCACACAGACATGTACATCGAGATGAGCGAGTCAACCTAAGCAGGCAAGCAAGCCATCTCTTCAGATGTACAAGTAATACACCGAAATCGTCCATCAAATTTACTAGTACCAATGGAGGTTTCTGAAGCAGAAGATTGCGAAACAAAACCAATCCAGAAGGGCGACTCGAGCTAAGCCACCTCTTACCCACTCGAACCCTAGAATAAATGTATCAATCGGCCGCCGGCAGCTCAGCTGCATGGCTGGGGCAGCTGCTTCCCTGTGTACTTGGCTTGCACGTGTGAGCAGACTGCGGTGACCGACTTTTTGCCGTTGAACTTGAGGTTGATGTTGTGGAGGTTCACGTTTTGGCACGGCGTCCCGGGGCTGCATCTGAGGGTCACCGCCACCTCCGACTTGGTCGTCCCCCGTATGTCCTTGAAGTGGATGTCGCTCAGCCTCACTTTCGACGCCTCCTTTCTGGAGCAGGAGGCGTAAGGGCAGTAGGTCTGGTCGATGATGATCGGATTCCCCGCGTTTGACATGATGATGTTCGTGAAGGTCAGATTGGTGGCGTGGCTGCTGCTGGGGGAGTTCTCCCATGTCTTTATCCTCAGCCCGTTCTGCGTGTCCGTCAAGGTGCTGTCCTTGATTATCAGCCCCTTGACGTCGCCTTCCTTCGGGTACCTCCCCAAGCTCCCCACGCTGATGCCGTGCCCCGGCCCGCAGGTGATGCCGCTGATGAGGACGTCGTCGTTGCCCTGCCCCACGGAGATGCAGTCGTCGCCGGTGCCGATGGTCGAGCCCAAGATCTTCACCCCCGAGCACCTTTCCATGTGAAGCCCGTCGGTGTTGGGGCTGTTTCCGGGCGCCGTGATTGTCAGATCGTGGGCCTGGAAGTTCTTGCATCCCAGCAAAACGAAGTGGAAGAACTTGCTGTTCACCGACTTTACGCTATTCACTCTGGTGTTCGTCGTGTACACGAACTTAATCGACTGCAAAAACAAAAAAGATGATGAACAAACTCATCGCCACACGAACACCACGATCGATCGCAAAGCCAGGCAACCCTACCGAGGGCAGAACTTGGCAATTTTTGTTCTTGGGGCACTTGTTGTAAGGCCAGGCGGCAGCCCCCTGCCCGTCGAACGTCCCGCCTCCGGTCAACGTCAAGCGATCCACCCAACCAAACTGCACCCAAACGTCGCCGTACATGTTCAAATTCGTCGTGGCTTTCACGTACCCCTGCGAATTTCGCTCGGCGTGTGATTCGTGATCAAAGTTTACAGAATAGACCAATTCATTTGATGACCCGTACCTTCCAGTACAGTGTCATCGACTTGACACTTTTGCATGGGCCGTGGAATTCGAGGGGTCCGACGAGGTACGTCCTCTGGGGTGGAACCAGAATCTTGATGTCGCCGGAGGCGGAGCACGCCGCCTTCCACGTATCCATGAACGCCTGCAACACACATAATCAAGCCATGTCAGGGCTTAATTCTTACAAGAGAAGTCAGAAGAAGAAGAGGGAGGAAGTTGACCTTGCTGTCGTCGTTGACGCCATTGGCTTTGGCGCCATAATCGAGGACGCTGAAGGTATTAGACGAGAGCATTCTTCTGGGTTGATCTTGGGCGATGGAGAAACCTAACAACAACTCAGAAAGGAGGATGAAGACCAAAATTTGCTTCATCGTTCTGGTTATTTCTTTTTATTTTTTTTATTTTTTATTGACGAACGTTTCGGGTGTGGATTGCCGGTGGGGTGGTGGAAGGGTTAAATAGTGAGGGAGTGGGCTAAGTTTAGTGGGGGGGGAGGAAGAAGCGACGGCGTTGCTCGGATGGCCGTAACTCCCTCACCTCCGGAAGCTAAAATTAACCGCCGGTCAGAGTCTGTCTCCCACTTTTAGGAGAGGATGGATTGGTTGCAAATGCGCAGACAGGATTCTATGATTAGGAAAACGAAACTTATTGTTGGAAATTATGGGAAGCACTACTGTTAATTTTAATGAAGAGATTGCATGAGAGAAATGATTGGCTAATTTAAACGTTTCCTGTTTGGATCATTCCATAATTGGAGTGCGATAATAAGGCGTTCTGTTCGCCAAATGCGAGTATATTATTATTTTTTATATATATTTATATTATATGAATGTAGTTAATTAAAGCACGTTTTTTAATTTTAATTTTTAAAAAAATACTTATCATCAAATGATCGCCAATTGCAACTGAAGACCTAAGCGGATAATCTTTTTTAAAAAAAAAAAATTATTGAATTAATTTTTATTTATTTGCTATTTTTTTAAAAAAATTATTTTCTCATTTAAATGTAATGACATTTATTTTTCTTCACCTCGGTGGGAGTGCCATAATATATGCACCTGAGTTGCGATTGAGTAGGGATGACAATTAGATAGTAATTTAGTGGTATTCGCCCTCCAATCCGTTTAAAGGTAATTGAGTATATGTTATTTGGATTCAAATATGATATGAGTAGTACATAGGCTACCCAAGTCGGGTTCGGATAGAGTTCGGGTTACATAGGATAGATACCCGCTACTCAAACCCGATTATATTTATTTATTTATTTGTATACTAAAAATTATATTTTTTAATATATTAGTTGAGTTTGTAGGTACCCATTTTATCCTACTCGAAATTTAACTATTATTAGGATTTTTTAGAGTCGGGTACCCAAATTTTAATCGGATAATCATATATATAGGTTGAAATTTTATAAGATATGTATTTAAGTCAAATATTTATAGGGTTCGGGTATTAAACGAGTAACTAAATTTTTAATTGGGTAGGAACAGATAAGGATTTTAAAAAATAAATAGGTAGTTATTCGGGTATGGGTAGTAGAAGAGTTATTCGAATTAAGGTATAAGTAGTATGAAAAATATAGATACCATACCCACTGTCATCTCTATGATTAAAGTTACAAGGTCTAAATTTGACTCTGCTCTGTTTCCTAAGAGGGAAAGAAAAAAGAGAAGAAAGAAAGAATGGGGAGAAGGGAAGAACGGGGAGAAGGGAAATAGATTAACATGGGTCGAGGTTGTTTCCTTGGGAGGAAAAGGGAAGATGCAAGGAACATCAAAAACCAAGAGGTAGGTCTTGAGCTCGGCTGGGAAGGATGTGGCAATGGCAGCAATGGCAGGCGTCCATGCTTGGCACCAAGCGGGAGGCGTACGTACTCGATGAGCTAGGCAGCAGGTGAAAAGGCGTCCGTGCTCGGCAAGCGCACTAGTAGGCGGAAGGCTTCCTCTCTCGGTAGCAGGCGTGAGGCGCTGGCTTGAGCTCTGCGGGGAAGGAAGTGGTGGCAGTGGCGGCGTGAGGCGGGAGGAGTCTGTGCTCGATAGCAGGCATGAGGCGGTGGCGGCAGCGAGCGTGAGGCAGAGGCAGGAGAGCTCTGCAGGGGGAGGAGTGCGAGCTCCGGAGAGGAAGGCAGGTGAGCTCGGGATTAGGAGACAGGCTCGGTAGAGGGAGGCGAGTGGGCTCAGGCGGCGGGTGAGCTTAGGCAGCGGACAAGCTTTGAAAAGGAAGGCAGGCGAGCTTAGGCGGTCGAGCTCAAGCGGCGGGCAAGCTCTGAAAAGGAAGGCAGGCGAACTTGGAGGCGGGAGGCAGGCTCAGTAGACTCAGGCAGGCGAGCTCTGGAAAGGAATGCAGGCAAGCTTGGAGGCGGGAGGTAGGCTTGGTAGACTCAGGCGGGTGAGCTTAGGCGAGCGAGCTCAGGTGGCCAGCGAGCTCTAGAAAGGAAGGCAAGCTAGCTCGGGAGGCGGGAGGTAGGCTTGAGAGAGGGAGGCGGGCTTTGGCGAGGGAGGCGGCAGCGGCGGCATACGCGAGCGACGAGAGAAATCAATTTTCTTTCCAAATTAGAGAGAACAAATTTCAAAGGAAAACCACCGATTTTTCCTTCGAGTCATCCTTCCTTCCTTTTCTTTTCTGCCCAAGGAAACTCATGAAAATAATTTTCCTTTCTCTTCCCTCTCCTTTTCCTCCTAAGGAAACATACCCTAAACAATCTTGCTACAATGGTCAGCCCTACACCGCCCGACATAGGGATATTAAAAATATGAAAAAAACTTGTCGTGAAAACTCACAATTTTTTTTAGTCGTAAAATATACCAAGCGAATCTCAATATTCTTTTTTTTTTCTTTCTTCTTTATTCATTTTCCTCGGAGCCATCAAAGTCTTTTTATTTTTTTTAGCTTTTAGCTCCTCTTAGCCTCCAAAGTGGGACAATGCCTCCTCTTCTCTCCTCTCCTCCCCTGCTCTCAGTCGCTGAGCGAGCCTCTTCTCACCTCGTTTCCTCTCTCTCCCTTCTCGTCTTTCTGAACCACCAACTCGAAGTCCTAGATTGTGCCTCCTCTTCTCACCTTTTCCCTTCTCTTCGCCTTGCCCCCAAAATGCTATTTTAGTTATTGTGCAAAGCATTGTAGTGATTTTGTAAAGCAGATGGTAGATTGTAGTGCAAAATTATGTAAGTGGCAAAGCTATTAAAGATACCATAAATCGCATCGTAAAGACTGACTACAAAACAGATGGATAAAGCTAAAATTCTTCCTCCACTTATTGATACTCATCTGAGAAGATAATAAATACATGAACTGCTGCCGTATAAAAATTACACCACATTATGATTGTAACCTGTACAAAGAATAAGTGATTGAGAAAGACATGAAGTCCAAGTTTTACATATTTGGCTTGCCGCTTCGATTTTCCGACAACAAAATCGCCCACCGAATTTGGTTGTAAACTTCACCTTTTCTTCTCTCTCATTGCCTCATTTCTTTGCCTTTGAAAACCGAAGGCACCGATACTTCTCTCCACTGACAGTGATCTCAAGTGCTCCATCCTGGTTGTCTTGGTTTGATGCTGTGCCCATGAGAACGCTCTTTTCCTTTTCTAAATTTTCTCTCTCCATCTTTAATCTTGCCTCTTGCCGTGCAATCTCTGCCTGTGAAGGAGCTTTCACAATTGTATTATATCAGAAGAAAATATAAAAAAACAATAATAAATACGATTTAAGTGAACTTTTCAAGCACAAGCTGCACATAATACTACATATGTACTGGACTCGGATTAGCAACCTAATTCTAACTAAACTGTATAATACTGCAAATTAGTTGTGGTCTAATAATTCCTCAAGTTGAGTAAACATTAAGAAACGTAAACCATGACACAAATTGCTAAAAAAATAATTACCATTTTGTGTGTTACACTTCTAATCACCTAGGGTTTTGGCAGGCCTCAGGCCCCTTCTCCGGCAGCTCTTGTCAACGATAGTCACCACCCTTTTTCTCATCTCCGACAACCACCATGATGTAGAAACATGTCTAAAACGATACAAGGATAAACAACAAAGGGCATCAACACTCTTTAAACCCCTTCTCAGGCAGTTCTCTTGTCACTTGTAGTGTGTAGGACAGCTAAAAACATTCTATCTTCAACGATCAGCAATTCTCTTTTTGAGGCTATTAGCAGAGCAACAAGCAGCAATAATACACTTGAAAATGTCCTCTTCTTTTGTTCGTAGGCCACACCTTATCTTCTACATCTCTATGAGGGAAACCTAAGACTTGACAATGAAGGCTTTCGCTCCTCCTTCCTGTGGTCTCCTGTTGGTATGATAACAAATTCGATGACGCCAAATGTCTTCTCCTGAACCTTCTTATTAACCTTAATTCTCCAACAGTTGACTCTAAAGTTGTTCAAAAGTTATCAGAGTAGCATGTTCTAACTCGGAAATTTAATAGTTTAGACCATTATTTTTTCAAAAGAAGGATAGTTGGAACTCTCTTTAGACTACGTATTTTAAAGAAAACATTAGATATCTAGGTTTTATTCCAGTTCATTGTTGTGAAAATTTTAGTCTCCTTTCTAAGGAAAAAGAAGATATGTTTTAATCAATCCTAGCATATATATATATAACTGGATGTGAAGGAAATCTTTTCATATGGTGACTCGTCAAACTTGTTTATATGGAACAATAACTAGTTTATGTTACCTCAGAGGTTTTTAAACATGTAAACTTATTTATGCCTCGAGTAGAATCCTAAAGCCCATTTCGAAAAGCTCATTAAATTTCAAAGATTGGTCAGAAATGCAACAAAGCTGATCACTGTGTTTGTGCAGCATTCCCCAATCGGTTGTCATTATTGCAGTATATGTTTATAATATTCATTTGCCAAGTAGTGATCATAATGGTATTTTATAAATCAAAGATCATCTTGAAACTCACTTTGCAAAAAAAGATCTACGACGTTTTGGATACTTCTTAGGTACTGAAATCACTTCAACGTTGAAGATGTTGTTCTTACAAAGAAAGTAAGCTACCAATCTACTTAATAAGGTCGGCATATAGGATTTCAAGCCTGTGAATTCCCACAAGGTCTTGATTGTCATATGAACTTGCTGTGGTAGAGGTCAAGACACTGATGCTTGTGCTTGTTAGTATCAAATCAAAGAAAGCAAATCTACCTCATAATTACTTGGTCTAATATCTCCTTTGCAATGGATGTTGTGATCAATTTATGCAGAAAAACCAATATATATCATTAGAACGTTATTATGAGAATATTGCACCATCGCTAGGGATTGTCATTTTGTGCAAGAAGCATAGTTTTCTCTCAATACAATCTCTAAAATTTTTTATGCTCGATCAAGGATCACATCTAGCTATTGTCCCTTTGTTAGAGAGATGTTTTTTACTCACAAATTCTAGCAAGAAATGGAAACAAAAGACCACATGAGAGAAAATTAGGAAGGTGAAAACAAATTGATCTTTATCTCAAGGGATTTCGTATCATGAGGAGTGTCACCAAGAAAGAAAAGAGAAGGAGAAATCTAGCTGGTTGCAAGATTAAATGGGTTAAGCAACTTAGCTATAATAGTTTAAAAGATAATCAAGCAATTATTTGTTTGATCAGTAATGAAAAGCAGAAAATGATCTGAAACCATACCAAAGGCACAAAAGGTAGAATCTTTAACATGGATATGACAGGATTCAACAAGTTAGCATGCTAGTTATAATTCCATTAGTTATGGAAATCAAACATGTTGTGCATGGGCATAGCCTCTTAATCATTATTTAGAATTTGAAATTTACAATCTCAAATGTCAAAAAACAGCAATTAAGAGGAAAACATAAAAATAAGTATACTTGCTTTCACTTTAAGGAAACAGGAAGTATAGATTCCAACAAATCAATATTTCCGTTATACAAATTATAGAAACTTCTGAGTTTCTAAATATTGCTCATCCACTTAATGTAATTCCATCATTAACAGCCTCAAGTAGCAATAGCTTGATTATTGACATTTCTAATGGAAGAAACATTACCACATTTCGGTGGAATTTATTAACTTGAAGCAATAAAGAACTAGAACAGACTCTACAAAATTGCTTAATTTATTCCAAAGAGAAACAATATGACCCTCAATTCTATGTTGCCCCTGGCCTTAGGTAACTTCACCGTGAGATTAACAAGAAATATTATTGAGTTGACACATTAGCAACTGAGAAAATTACTTGAGTAGCTGTAGGTTTAGAACACCACTATAAAGATCTTCACATTAAAGGCAAGCTAAGAGATTTCCTAAGTTAACGTGATTCAGTGACAAAAAGTATGACTGCCCTAACAGCCCTCCTCACACCTAAAAAAAGAAGAAATAGGATAATAGTATTAGCCAATAAGCAAATAACATCTTGACCTTTAGTGCATGTGCACCTATCACACAATTACAGTATATTGGTCATTTAAAACACATAATTAAACTAGCTTTAGCATAAGATCATCTACTAAAATAAATATCATTATTTAAGATACCATTTATCATCTTGACTTTTCACATGAATACATACACTGCTAGAAAGCTGCGCCTTCATAATAGGCTCATGACTAATCGTTTAGTACATGTTGTGTATTAAAAACCTGTCATTTATATTGAGCAGTAACAATCATTCTCAACAAAAAAAAAAAAAGTTAAAGCTATCAATGACAGTTACAACATTCAGAATTATGATAACAATTAAATCCATCTCCCAATAAGAAAAGTTGGTTCAATCAAGAGCATTTATTTTTTGTAACAACTTATTCAAGATGATTCAGGCAAACTAAAACATGGAAATTCTGCAGAAGGGAAATGCATCATTTTGATTACCAGTATCTACTGATACTCCCCATTCCCCAACCATGACTTGCCAAAGCGTTGATAAAAAAAAAAAAAAAAATCATGTTTGTGCTTATCAGAATGAAGGGGAGAAAAAGCAATTTCTTTTTTTACCTCTCGCCGGGACAGCGCTGCTTTCCATGCGGCCTCCCTCTCGGCGACCTCGCGCTCCCGCTCCTCGATGTAGCTTTGCATCTCCCTCTCCTTCATGATCCGATCTTGGATGTCCGCATCCAGGGCCTCCTGGAGGTCCTTTACGAACTTATCCACCACCGTCTTTATCCGCAGCGACATCTCCACTTCCTCCCAAAGACCCAACCGATCTCACTGCAACGGGAAATCAAACCCGTCAAAGGATAACCTTGGGAATCAAGGGATTTGCATAGTTTACGGCAGGAATCGACGGGAAACACAGTATCTCAAGGCTAGGGTTAGGAGCCCGAATTGGGGATAGAATGGAGTGGGGAAGACGACCTACGCTGGAGACGAATAGATACAAAAATTAAAGTAATGGCTGCGGATGGATGGAGTCCAGAATCGTGTTTTATTCTGCTTTTCGAATCGATCTCTTGTTTTTTTTCCACAATATTTGTTGGATAAATAGATCACAAATAGTGATTCAAATCAGGAACAGGTCTAGGCCCAGCGGGCTAGGTCCCTCCGACCTCACGAATCCCGGTTTGGATCCCCGTTACCCCAAACAATTCACGTCTGCAGCGGGATTCGACCCCTGTCCATGACCCTCACGAGTCATGACCCTTTAACCATTGAGCTGCAGCTCAATGGTTAAAGGGTCATGACTCGTGAGGGTCATGGACAGGGGTCGAATCCCGCTGCAGACGTGAATTGTTTGGGGTAACGGGGATCCAAACCGGGATTCGTGAGGTCGGAGGGACCTAGCCCGCTGGGCCTAGACCTGTTACGGGTGAGGTGGCCCTAACAAAAAAGGCGCCTTTTTTGTACTTTCGACTTGTTCCTATTTTTAGTGCTAGTATTCAACATGGCTTAATTAGTTTATCATGTATGTTATATGGAAGTTTATCAATGACTAGATGGTTTAAGTTTATCAACGGGATGCACCAAAGTGAATAATAATTGGTGTAGGATTGCCAATGGATTGGGCACTTGATTTGATTGCTTGAGTACTTCTGGGCAATCAACCCAATCTCTTGAAGGACTTAAGTCACAGTTTTGAGTGGCTCTAATGAGCCGAGAAGGGAAATAGATGCTTAATTATGTATGTGTAAAAAATGGGCCTATTTTCACATAGGACGGCAAAGAGTCGCACTTTCGAGCAATTTTAAGGGCAACAATTTAGCTTACTTGTAGAGGCGAGGGTGAGGAGTGTTAATCCTGACCTGACCTTGACTTCAACCCTGACCCGTTAACCCTATATTTGACCTCGCTCTCGAACTCGTTAGGGTTGAAAAAACTCATATCAAACCTGACCCTGCTCTCGAACCCGTTGGGGGTGAAAAAACTCATGTGAAATCTGACCCCGCTGGGAAATTGGGTGCCCGTGGAGAAACCCGATCTCATAATTATGCATTGACAGATAGGGGCGAGTATTCGGTTCGATTTTTTTAGTTTTTATCAATTTTTACTGACTACTGATAATTTCGATAAATTCAGTTCGGTAAAACAAACTCAGTTTCGGTTTTTATTATTTCGATTAAGTACAAAACTAAATTTATCAATATATAATATTAAAAT
This sequence comes from Costus lasius, assembly GCA_027563935.2. Taxonomy (NCBI): domain Eukaryota; kingdom Viridiplantae; phylum Streptophyta; class Magnoliopsida; order Zingiberales; family Costaceae; genus Costus; species Costus lasius. Next base: position 137,732,679 of record CM050447.1, read on the forward strand.
ATATAATATATACAATATATAATATATATTAAAAAATATATTATATTATATTCTAATCTTATTATAGTATAATTAGTTACTAAAAGTCTAAAATCTATTATCCAATACCTAATAACGCAATTACTTATCATCTAATTAACTAAATTATTAATAATTTAACTTTTTAATAATTTACTAAATTTACTAAAAAAATTTCGGTAAAATTTTGGCTTTTAAAAAATTCAATTCGGTTTCAATTTTTAACATTTCAGTATAAAAAATTTTAGTAAATTCGGTTTCGATTTTTACAAAATGCTCACCCCTATGGACAGAGCGCTGGCAACACATCGGTAACATGGGTGGTGCATAGGCGATGGGGTGGGGCAGTGCAAGCGACAGAGTTAGAATTGGGTTTTTATTATTTTAGTTAATGATGAAATTATAATTTTTACATGCATAACGGGTTTGGAGTAGATAGTGAAAATTCCCGACCTGACTTTTATAAGTTAGATTTTATCTGAATTCGATCAAACCTCAGTCAAGTTAAATTTTTAGGTTGAGACTAAGATGAGTTTTTATATAATCCTGCACTTTATAGTAACCCATAATGTGTTTTGACTTGTAGGTTTATGCTACTATTTCATGTATATCGGAATAGTTAATTTCTTACAAATTTAATATCCAGAAAAGGAAGCTTAGGCTTCTCATATGAGAGGTCAGCTAGTTAACATAGATACTAACATCATCATGGGGGTGTTTCCCAATAGAATTTCCTTAATAATAGGCAGCATCGTCGTTCAATGCCCGGCTGTCTATCGAGCCGAAACACTGGAGTAGACAATTCTGGCAGGGAAAAAGCCACAGAACTGTTTAGGTTTATCATGCGCTACACAGTCCTTTAATTACCCAGTTCTAAGTGTCTTTATCTAACTTTAAGTAGGTTTGACTATGGAAGAACAAAAAATACATGGCCTCATTTGGCCCAGCGTCTGTTTCTAATTTTTACTGGTTGAAAAAGTGTTGGTTAAAAAGATGCTGACTGTAGAAGATTTAGGATGTTTGAATGCATAGCTTATGGTTAAGTTATTCTATTTATAATAAATATTTTTTTATTAAAAAATAAATAAAATAAAAGTTATATAATTAAATTTATAGTTAACTATAATTAAATATTTATTAAAAAATATTATAAATTATACTATTAAAAATTATTATTACATATAAAGGTTATTGAACATAAGCAGGTAGGGGCCACAGAAGCAGTTTCAACTCTTCTTCATCTCTGCTTCTCATAAAAGCAACTAATTTGTGAATTGGAACAGAGAAACTAAAGGGTCAAACGCTTCAGCTTCTTGATTTTTACTGACTACTAAGCCATAAGTAGACCCAAAAGCTAGGCTAAACAAGACCATCATTACTATATAACACAGTCACAGTTCATAAGGAACTAAGGGCCTGTTTGATCCCACTGTTAATAACTTTATAACTATGCTAAACTATGCTATACTATAAATATATTTTTTTAAATTATTTAAAATTATAATATATTTTATTTTCCTTTAATGTTAAAATTTTAAATTATTTAAAATAATAATACTTAAAATTTTAAATAAAATTATGTAAATTATTTCTGTAAAAGCATCAAATTTTAGCTTTCACAACTTCTGTTTTTTTGCTATTTTTTTTCTGTTTTTACTTTCAATTACCAAACAATTTTTTAACTATTTTCTATTTAAAAACTGATTAAAATCAGCTTCGAAGCTGAGCCAAACAAGCCCTAAGTATCTTTCACCTAAGGCAAAATCAGCCTTGTTTAAAGAGGTAACTGTTCGCAAGTTGCACAAAAAGAAATTAACAAATTATTGCCAACCAAAACAGCAACATCAGCGGTAAATTATCGTGCTCGCTTTGGCGATTGAATACAACCAAAAAATTAGCTACTGGTCCAAGCCAACAGCTATCGCAAAGGCAAAATTAAATTGACATCTTATAACGCTAAAAGGGTTTCTTTCTCGTTCCCTACAATACTAAACTTGGGTTCAGTGGGATAAACAAAGATGGCTTCTGATGCCACAGGAAGATTCAGTGCGGCTGAATACCTCACCGAAGTGATTGTTACCTGCGGCAGTTGTTGCGAACCAGAGCACAATGGAACAAGCTTGTAACTAAGTACGCACCGGGTCTTCGGAAGGATGAAGCCAGCATTATCGTGAGGCCCAGAGAAAACGAAACTTTGAGAATCCTCGAGTGAGTATTTAATTTCCTGGAGTAAGTTGGTCTGGTTTTGTACCCTTATGTAGAATGAGAAAGGAACTCCCAGAACCGCATGAGGAGGGCAATCTAAACTCACAACTAATGGTGGCTCCTCCACATTGACGTCAGGCAACTTATATACTGTAACAACACCATAATCATCCAAATCACCAAGTTTTAAGTCTCTCTTCCAATTCAGACAAACTGAACCAAGCTCAAGGTTTGGAGAATTGATCTTGGGTGTGACAGTAAAGATAGATTTGAATTCCCCTCCGGCGACAAGAAGGGAAACATCAGTAGAAATCCCAACAACCTGCTTTACGGAACAAGCTCCAGTGTCCTCATTACTTTGATAAGATCTAATGGACATCGAATTCACACGTAATGGAACCTCGCTGCAGTTTTGAGCAGTCACTATAAGGATACTGGTCTCGTCTAGGGGAAGAGAAACCTTATCATTAGATCCAGGCAAAGACTTGACTTTAGAAAGTAACAGGGGTTCTCGCCGGAATGGCATGAGAAAGCAGTGGCTTATGCTGATTGGTATCTTCCCCTCGATCTGCAAGCTCCTATGGACATTAATTGTATGCGAAGCAGCTTCTGTGGAATTTGGTGAGTAACCAAGTGATGTGTAAAGCATAACTGACTTGGGTCTATGCCATTTGATTTCTAGTCTACAAGACCATGTATCTCCTACTCGCAATTCTGGGACAGAAACCACTCCGAAGGACTGCTGAATTTTCTTAATGTTGTCAAGATGAGCTGGAGATTCATTATCATCACCTGTCCTTGAAATGCCGAGAAGCTCAACATGATGATTACCTGACGAAAATGGTTCTGCCTCTCTTGGACTCATCAACGGACCACCACCTCGTGCATCAACAAGATTGATCTTCAGCTCGCCAGAATGGACATCATGTCCCTTGGGTGTCACGGTAAGAGGAACCACAAAAGTCTCTCCTACTAATGCAGGAGATGCAGCATCTAAAATTAGATCAACCAAGGGTTCAGGTTCTTCAACCTGGATAGCCTTAACACCAGAAAATGCAAGTCCAGGATCCTTTATTGGGAAAGTCTCCACCTGGTCCTCAAATTTCCAGAATGGCAAATCTTCCATTGATGCAGGACTTTCAGCTTGACAGCAAATCATGAAAGATTTTCCTATTCTAGCTGTCACTGACAAGCACTCTAGTTTTCCACTCTGATCTGAATTATCATGCATAAATATGAGCAATGTTAGATATTATCACATATAAAAAGTACTAAGCCTTTAAATGCTGATCCTTACCAACGGTCCATGCTGAGACACACACACACACACATATATATATATATATATATATATATATATATATATATATATATATATATACACACACATAAATATACCAGTCAGGTTTAATTAATTCTATAACTTTAATATATATACATATTTATCACAGTACATGGTTGGACAGGACAAACTGGCCACACCATTTGTCCGTAAGATGGCTGCTATTATTACATTCAACGTCACAATCGGATCTCGGTTGGTGTTTACTGTTGTTAAGAACTACAAGAAAGATGGTCTCCAACTAAGTAGGCCTGAGTTTGGACACAAATCTTCAGTTTCAGCAGCGCTTAAATTTTGTTTAAATTTTTTTTTTAATTTTTCTTTTTAGAAATGATCTACACTCTATAAGCTATTCAATGGTACCAATATTATGGTAGTTTAGATTATAAACAATAAGAAATTATCCTAAATATTTTTATATAGTAATTTTTTTTTGTCTTTTATGCAATAATATTTAGGGTAATTTCTTATTATATATAATCTAAACTACCTCAATATTGATACCATTAAATAGCTTATAGTGTGTAAATCATTTCTAAAAAAATTAAAAAAAATTAAAAAAAAAAAAAAAAAAAAAATTTAAGCAAAGCCTCGCTGCTGAAGATTTGTGTCCCCTGAGATTATCATCACAATCCATCACTAGAACTAATCTCATGATAATATACAAATATTAAGTGTTTTGCAGATAAAGAAAATATCAATGGATGTTGATCATGTAAAATCTAACAAATATATGAAAAATACACCAATAATCCTAATAGCATGGTTTTGCGGAATGCAAATAAAATCAATTAAGATAAGGAAACGTACCAGATTTTACTTCATATGTCAACCTCAGCCACTTGTTGGTGGGCAATACGAGTGATGGAGCAGTTTTTATGTTAACATCTCGGTTGTTCACATCTAATCTTGCGGTGGAAATATATTCCATTGCGTTGTCAATTATGAAATTGCATTTTGACTGGTTGAACTCAATTTCCAACCGATCAACCTCAACTGGACGGGGTAGTTGTGATAGAAGTGACAAAGTGATCATTGTAGGTGACCCTGGCTTAACAGATTGATCATGGAAAGCAACAGATGCAAGCAAAACCATTCTTAGAGGACTTACAACATCAACATTAATACGGACAGGCTGCTCTTCTGTTACAATGAGACTGAAGTCTCCATCTTTTTGTGATGAGATATCTTCCCCTCTAAGAAGTCTGAAAACTTCGTTCTGTAGTGCCTCTCTTCTTGAAAGGGTAGGTCTACCTGCAGGGCCATATTCACTTTTGGTGTCGGGGGTCTCTGGTTCACCGTCAGAAAAAATTGGCAGTGATGCCATTTCAAGAGAATATTCAATGAAATCCTTTGCTGAGCCAAGTCTACGTGAGCATTCCTGTAAATACCCCAAGCTTTCCCAAAGCAAAGTAACCCAACCCTCTTGCCGATAAAGGCTAGAAACACCATCAAAGAGTTTCTTAGCATCATTGAAATCTCCTGCAATAAAATATTCTTTGGCCATTCTATTACGACACAAAGAAGCTAATCTCGGAGCTTTTAAGCTGCTAAATGATTCACAAGCTTTTCTGAACAGCGCTATAATCTCATAAGAATCTTGAAATCTTTGAGCTTCAGAAATGGCATAACTTGTATACTCCGCATCAGAAAGACTGCGAAATCACTTTAGTTTTAGTATCAACAGAAACTACAACTAACTTGGGGGATTGTGTACAACTTACGGTAGTACTTCAATTGTATCTCCTTGCTCAAATAAGCGAGCAGATTGTCCAGTAAATACAGAAGGCATCACTGATTCTGGAGTTTTCCCAAATGTACTGGAAAATTCAGAGTCGGTCATGGATAAAATATTATCCAGACAATATCTCTTCTCCCTCAAATAACTTGCAGCCAACTTTTAAGAGAACAAGAAATATAAGAGAAGCTGAAAGATCATTTCAGAAAATTTACTCAATATATTGAAGTACCTGATAGTAGTAAGCTGGTTGAACTTCCCATTCAGACAAAGGACTATCTGGTGTGCCATAGCGAGAAGACAAGGTGCTTGGAATAGCTACAGAGCTTGTCTCCAGTAACTCTGCAAAAACCAGAAATTGCCTGCTCAACCAATCCCAATGAAGAAAAGAAATTTCGGGTGAGCCCACAAGCTGTATATAGCTTTCACAGTGCTTATTGAACCAAGAAATCGCTTCAACAGCTTTTCCACCATGAAGTAATATGGTTGATATCTTGAAATGCAATTGTTCCGCCACAGCCTTTATCTCAACTAGGCGTTGAACTGGTGGCAACCTGGTAGAGGTTGCAATCATCTGAATATTTGAGCATAAACAATAATCATTAAGACCAACAAAAGAGAATACGTTTCATATAAATATTAGTCCTTAATTTGAACCAAGTCTTCCTCTATTAAAAATATTATCCACAAATTACATAAAACTTGTGGATCAAAGATAAGGATTTAGATCACGTCCATTATTCATTAATCAAATATGTACTAAGTAATTATGCAGTTCTAAAGTTTAAGAGTGCAAAAATATAAAGACCACAGAACAACTAAGACAAATAAGCTTCTGCGTACATGGCTCTGTTGCTTCTGACAGAAGATTTCTTAAGCAGCAATCAGCATTCAAACATGACCACATGCTACTGGCATTATAGACAAAGCATGTTTTTCTGCACAAGTTGCTTAGGAAATGGGACAAGCATATGGTTTAATAGAGAAAGGTACTTACTATTGTTAGTTACTATTCAATTTGATCAAAGCTATCTATCTATAATAATTGAAATTGAGCCTATGCTTTTTGCACCAAATATTTGCAGAGAAGTAACAAATCTAAAGATGAAGATAAATTTGAAGTTAATATGTATGATCATTTTGTATATATATTATCAATATAGACAGTCAGTATTACCTCCCGCAGTACACGGTAGGCTTCTTCATAGAATCGTAAGGCTTCTGTCCAATCTCTTCTAAACTCAGCATAAACTGCAACCTGAATGTATGGTCCAAATAAAAGAATCAAGCAACATTTACATATGGAAATAGAAAATAAATTATTCCATTCATTAAAACAATTCATGAATAACAAAACTCACATTAGTTTACATCAGGTTAGCCAGGAACATAAACATATTTTGTTTTTCTTATGAAAGGGACGAAAACTTCCAGAAACACATTTGTGCTAGCACATTGGCAAACACCGATTACACGGATTATTTTCACTAATTTTAGCATACTTCTCTGTGTCTACAAGCAATAAGCACATTACCTATCTAACAACTACATTAGTTACTACTTGCAAATGAAGTTCATCTATATGATTAGGTCCTTTTTTGTACCTAAAGTTGTGAGGAACTCATACTAGATCCTACTGCCCGAATCAGCCTAAGCAACCAAGAACATGCATAGGAACTTAATTGATATAGGATTCGTCTTTAAAACTGCTTTGTACCATGCTTACCACCTACTAGATACTTATATCATCCAATACAAGTACACATACCAAACCATTACAATATAAATATATATATATATATATGTAAGAACATGCATAGGAACTTAATTGATATAGGATTTATTTTTAAAATTGGTTTTGTACCATGCTTACCACCTAGTGCATGCTAATATGATCCAATATTAGTACACAGACCAAACTTGTTACGCCCCTGAGCGCCACCTAGGACCTCTGCCGGGAATCCCAGGCCTCGGGATGTAACAATATTGTACCTGTACCTGATAAAACAACACGAAACCCAAGAGAGCCCAAGAGATACAGGACAAATATAATAACATAACAGAGGGCCAATCCGGCCACAGAATAATCCAAATATAGGACAACAGGCACAAGACCGGCACAGCGGTCAACAGAGTCAACAATAAACTAACTGACACAGCGGTCAACAGAACCCAACTGATCACACGACCGGCGCAGCGGTCAATAAGTCAAATACAACAGATATAGAACACAACAACAGAATAACCATGCATCACGCACACCCAGACTGGTGGTCAAATACTAATTATCTAATTGGCTCCAGACGGAGCCGCGCCTGAACCTGGAGGCAAGTCAAAGAGGGGTTAGCCGGAGGCTAAGTAGGGATATAGCAAGTTATATGGTGTATGATCAGAATAGAAAAATACCACCGTCCCTCTACATGTCCCATATAGCATATAATCAAACTAAAATACACATCAACATAGTGTCATCACACATAGATAAAACTGGAAGCTGATACATGATCCGAGACTCGCAACTCTATGATAGAGTGGTCTCTACTGATGGCTCTCCGAATAGTAGAGATGATTGTTCGTCGACAGCCCACTAGTGTAGCGTTCTACACTTAGTACAACCCATCTCGCCGAGGTGATCTTCGGGTTGACAACAGATCCAAGACCTCAAGCCCACATCATTGAGCTCTCTCGGTCTAGCACTGGCACATGGAGACGATCGTACGTCTCGAAATATAACAGGCAATAACTGAGGTACACTGCTATGTCTATCGCTAGACACTCAGCCCTCAATGTATGTATATGTAACAATATACCAACTACTGACTAACATGTAGTACCAAAAACTTATACCGTGTTTCATACAAGCAAGTTATGTCAATAGGAATGTGACACGAGCAGAATGGAATCAGTATAGTAATCATCAGTAATAACGGCCATAAGGAGGTGCCGCTAAATACACATGCGGTTGGCACCATAACAAAGGAACCAGATCCTAGCAAGTAGAATCCCTACCTCACCCAGGAAACAGATCCAACCAATAATCACAAAATCAGTCAATAGATCCTAGCAAGTAAATCATCGTATAAGTTCACGTATTATGCTAATCCACTAATCATTATTATTAACATGCAGATCCAACTTAATTAGGTGATTCTATCGAAATCTAAGTTATTTAATCAAGTCCGTCTGATACATGTGTCCGATTTTAGTCGCATGCATTCGTATAAATACGTACGGAGTCGGGTCGAGGTACTAACCTAGTTCGCAGCCACGTGCGAACGAACAATACCACGCGAATGCCAGAATACGCAAGAACAAACCCGGAATACACAAATCAAAGCACTGGCACAAAACCCGAAGTTCACCGAAATAGTGTCGCCAGAACAGTATCGTCGGAGTTCATAACACGCCGGAAACACAGGGGAAAGGCGTGCCGATCACCGAAGACCAAAGACGAGTACAAAAGCTCGCCGGAGGAGGAGTAGCGCCGCCGAAATCGTGTCAGGCGTGCTTCTCGTCCAAGCCTTAGCCGCCGGATGAAATAGTGAGGGAGGGCAGCGGATCAGAGTTGGGAGACGTCACAGGAGCTGGTAGGGAACGTCGCTGACGCCGGAAGGAAAGGAGGGTCGGCAACGAAAGGGAAGGAGCCATAGAGTTCACAGCGTCCGCACTTGACGCCAGGCGGAGATCGCGAGCAGAGGAAATGGGGGCGTCGCCAACTGTTCACTGGTCTCGCCAACCGGATGTCGCCAGAGCTCATCGGAGCACACCGAACGCGAGGCGATGGAGACGAGGAGGCAAATCAAAAGAGGGGCGAGCGTTCGTTCGTGATGGAGAGACGATCGCGACGGGGAAGAAATAAAAAGGGAGAAAAGGGGCTCAACGCAGCGATAGCGAAGGATGGCTAGGTCACACGTGCATAGTGACGAGTCTCATCCGATTTAATTATTGTTAATATCTTATTCTATTATACTGTTCTCGTTTGTCTATTTGCATCATGGGTATAACATTCTCTCCACCTTAGAAGAATTTAGTCCATCAAATTCAAGCACCTTTATTAACGGTAAACAATAGGATTACAAAAGCGATAATACAACAGTCACTCGTCTAACTCCTCTCTTTCTAGAAATAGATCCGGATATCTTCTCATAAACTCATCCTCACGCTCCCAAGTGACCTCACACTCAGGATGATTCTTCCACTTCACTTTAATCAGGCTGATAACTTTATTTCTCAATTGGTGCTCTTTGCGATCTAAGATTTCCACAGGCATCTCCGAATATATGACATCCTGCCTGACATGAACAACACTATGGGTCAACACATGTGAAGGATCTGCTACATACTTATGCAATATGGACACGTGGAACACTGGGTGGATGTGTGAGTACATCGGTGGAAACGCTAATCAGTATGCGACGGGACCAACCCTCTCCAATATCTCGAACGAACCAACATACTATGGGACTAACTTACCATAGTATCTGAATCTAGTTGTACTTTTCTTCGAAGAAACCCGAAGAAACACGTGATCACCGACATCAAACTCAAGAGGACGCCGTCTCTTGTCCGCATAACTCTTTTATCGGCTTTAGGCATATAATAATTTTTATCGGATAAGTTGAACCCTCTCAGCATCATATTCCAACATAGCCGGTCCTAATACACGGCATTCACATGTTTCGTCCCATAACACCGGGGATCTACACCGTCTACGTATAAAGCCTCGAAAGGTGTCATCTGAATAGCAGAAGAGTAACTGTTATTATATGGAAATTCCACCAGGTATAGGTGGCATTCCTAACCATCCGTGAAGTCCATGATACAAGCCTGGAGCATGTCCTCTAGCGTTTGAATAGTTCGCTCAGAGTGACCGTCAGTCTATAGGTGATAAGCAGTACCGAATCACAATTCAGTTCCCAAAGCCTTCTATAAGCTACCCCAGAATCGAGATGTGAATCGTGAGTCTCTATCAAAATAATACTGGCAGAAACCCCATGCAGCTGTATAATCTCACTACAATATAATCTTGCCTGCTTGTCCATCGAATATGTCTTCCTTATGGGTAAGAAATAGGCAGACTTAGTCAACCTATCCACGATCACCTAGATTGAGTCGTGGCAAGTACGCAACCTCGGGAGATCCGTCACGAAATCCATAGTAATATGTTCTCATTTCCACTCAAGGATCGGAATACTCTGTAAAAGCCCAGATGGTTTCCTATATTCAATTTTGACTTAGCTAGCATACCAGACAACACCCGACATAATCTACCACGTCTCTTTTCATTCCTTCCCACCAATAAGATTTCCGAACATCCCTATACATCTTCGTGGCACCAGGATATACCGCCAATCTCGACTTGTATACCTCTTCCAGTAATTCTTCCTTAATGACCTCAGATACACATAGACGGTTCCAATATCTTGTTACGCCTTCTGCTACTTGAGTAAATTCTTCCCTCTTACCCTTTGTTATAAAGTCTGTTGTTGATATTGTGTTACAAGAAATGGCACCGAAGGAGAGTTCTCGTTTTGGACGGATGGCCAGGTTAGCTCACGAAGCGATGAGCTTACCGCTTAGTTGGATGAGGGCATCTGGTTCCAGTGAAGATCGAAGGGAAGAACCTTCTATGGCAGCTCCGCGTGTTCAACATGACTACGACCTTAGCGAAGTTGGGAGTAGGAGACACGCTCCAGAGCCCCCTGTCCAAGAACCGCCACGGTGTAGAGCACGCAAAACTCTATCAACTGCAGCGATAGAATTAACTTCTCGCTTTACTACCATGGGGAAGCGAAGATTCGGGGTATTCTCTAGACATCCAGATCCGTGGGAGGCCACACGCTGGTTATAAAGTGTGATTGATACGCTTAACCTATTGCAGTGCCTTAATGATTAAAGAGTAGTGTTAGCGGTATACTTTTTCTTTGATGACACAAAGGATTGGTTCGAAGGACTCAAACAAACTATCGACACAACTCGTTATGACTGGGAGATTTTCTATGGGGCATTCCATGCCGAGTACTTTCCGAAGACCTTCCGCGAGACACTGTGCCATGAATTCATGACCTTGGAGCAGAATGGGCGATCAATTGACGAGTATTTGGCATATTTCCAACGGTTATCTAAGATGTTTCCGAATATGGTTCCTACGGTTGTTGATCGGTTAGAATAATTTATTCGTGGGCTAGACCCTCATATCCAGCGAGGGACCAACGCAGTGCCTCCTGAGGACTTTTAGGCTGTTGTCGCTATGGCTAGCCGATCCAAGCAATGTGAGAAGACTATTGATCAAAAGCGCCATAAGGGCAAGGCACCTGCTTCGAGCCATTCTCGGGATTTCAAATTTTCTGCCAGCAGGAGTCCGCCGATGCAGAGGTCTAGTTCTCGTTCGATTCAACCAGGTCGAAAATCATGGGCCCCAGGGTCCATGTCTATGCGGTCTATCCAGTCACCACCACCAAGTATTGAGTCGTCACCTGACCCGAGGGCATGTTATCAGTGTGGGGAAGTTCGTCATAATTCTAGAGACTGCCCACTCCAGTATATACAGTGCCACTATTGCCACGAGATGGGCCATTAGAAGGACTGCCCACGTAAAGGGAAACAACCCTAGTTTGCTCCTAGTACACAGAGATCTGTCTCATCTCCTCGATGAGGACAACCTCGACCTCCTCACCGTGGATTTACGTCACTGCCTCCTCAAAATAGACAGGCTCAGGTCCCTACGGCTGGTCAAGCGTATGCATTGACCAAGTAGGATGCACAACGCGAGACCGGCAACGTGCTGCGAGGTATTATTTCAGTATATGATACGTCTACTTGCTTATTGATAGATACTGGTAGCTCGCATTCATTTATTTCGTATGCATTCATTAGTAGCCGACCGAATATCGCCGGAGCTCGTTGAAGCACACCGGACACGAGGAGATGGAGATGAGGAGGCAAATCGAAAGAGGGGCGAGCATTCGTTCGTGATGGAGAGACGATCGAGACAAGGAAGAAATTAAAAGGGAGAGAAGGGCACAACACGGCGATGGCGAAGGATGGCTCGGTCACATGTGCACAGTGACAAGTCCCATCAGATTTAATTATTGTTAATATTTTATTCTATTGTACTGTTCTCGTTTGTCTATTTGCATCACAGGTATAACTTTCTCCCCACCTTTGAAGAATTTGGTCCACCAAATTCAAACACCTTTATGAATGATAAACAACAGGATTACAAAAGCGATAATACAACAGTCACTTGCCTAACTTCTTCACAAATGCATACGAAATAAATGAATACGAGCTACCGGTATCTATCAATAAGCAAACAGGCGTATCATATACTGAAATAATACCTCGTAGCACATTGCCGGTCTCGCGTTGTGCATCCTATTCGGTCAATGCATACGCCTAACCAGTTGTGAGGACCTGAGCCTGTCTATTTTGGGAAGGCAGTGACGTAAATCCACGACGAGGAGGTAGGGGTTGTCCTCGTCGAGGAGATGAGGCAGATCTTTGTGTACTAGGGGCAAACTAGAGTTGTTTCCCCTTACGTGGGCAGTCCTTATAATGGCCCATCTCGTCGCAATAGTGGTACTGTATATACTGGAGTGGATAGTCTCGAGAATTATGACCAACTTTCCCACACTGATAACATGCCCTCGGGTTAAGTGACGACCCAATACTTGTTGGTGGTGACTAGATAGACCGCATAGACATGAACCTGGGGCTCATGATTTTCGACCCGGTTGGATCGAACGAGAACTAGACCTCTGCATCAGGGGACTACTGCTGGCAGAAAATCCGGAATCCCGAGAATGGCTCGAAGCAGGCGCCTTGCCCTTACAGCGCTTCTGATCAATAGTATTCTCACATTGCTCGGATCAGCTAGCCATAGCGACAATAGCCTAAAAGTCCTCGGAAAGCATTGCGTTGGTCCCTCGCTAGATATGAGGGTCCAGCACATGAATAAATTGTTCTGATCGATCAACAACCGTAGTAACCATATTTAGAAACATCTTAGATAACCGTTGGAAATCTGCCAAATACTCGTCAACTGATCGCTCCTTCTGTTCCAAGGTCATGAATTCATGGCGTAGTGTCTCGCAGAAGGTCTTCGGAAAATACTCAACGTGGAATGCCCCATAGAAAATCTCCCAGTCATAACGAGTTGCGCCGATAGTTTATTCGAGTCCTTCGAACCAGTCCTTCACGTCATCGAAGAAGAAGTATACTGTTAGCACTACTATTTGATCATTAAGGCACTACAATAGGTTAGCGTATCGGTCACACTTTGTAACTAACGTGTGACCCCCACGGATCCGGTTGTCCAAAGAATACCCCGAATCTTCGCTCCTCCATGGCAATATAGCGAGAAGTTAATTCCATCGTTGCAGTCAATGGAGTTTTGCGTGTTCTACACTGTGGCGGTTCTTGGACAGGGGGCACTGGAGTGTGTCTCCTACTCCCAACTTCGCTAAGGTCGTCGTCGTGTTGAACACGCGGAGCTACCACAGAAGGCTCTTCCCTTCGATCATCACCGGAACCAAATGCCCACCTCATCCAACTAAGCAGTAAGCTCATCGCTTCGCGAGCTAACCTGGTCATCCGTCCAAAACGAGAACTCTTCATCGGTGTCATTTCCTGTAACACAATAACAACAACAAACTTTACATTGATTAAAAGGTCGCAAGTTATCAAAATCGAAAACAGTTAACATTACCGCGTCTCTTAAATCCTAATATTTATCCTAAGTCCTTAAGTCCAATTCAAGACCCTAAACCAAATCCTCTGATACCACTTATTGTTACACCCCCGAGCGCCACCAGGGACCTAACAACACTGTACCTAACAAAACAACACGAAACCCAAGAGGTACAGAACAAATACAATAACATAACAAAGAGCCAACCCGGCCACAGAATAATCCAAATGGGACAACAGACACAAGACCGGCACAGCGGTCAACAGAGTCAACAATAAACTGACCGACGCAGCGGTCAACAGAACCCAACTGATCACACGACCAGCGCAGCAGTCAATAAGTCAAATACAACAGATATAGAACATAACAATAGAATAACCATGCATTATACCCACCCAAACTGGTGGTCAAATACTAACTATCTAATTAGCTCTAGACGAAGCCACGCCTGAACCTAGAGGCAAATCAAAGAGGGTTAGCCGGAGGCTAAGTAGAGATACTCGCCAAGGCGATCATCGGGTTGACAACAGATCCGAGACCTCAAGCCTATATCATCAAGCTCTCTCGATCTAACACTGGCACAAGGAGATGATCGCACGTCTCGAAATCTAACAGGCAATAACTGAGGTACACTGCTATGTCTATCGCTAGACACCCACCCCTCAATGTATGTATACATAACAATATACCAACTACCGACTAACATGCAGTATCAAATATTCATACCGTGTTTCATACAAGCAAGTTATGTCAACAGGAATTTGACACGAGTAGAACGGAATCAGAATGGTAATCATCAGTAATAACAGAAATAAGGAGGTGCCGCTAACTACACATGCGGTTGGCACCATAACAAAGGAAGTAGGTAGAATCCCTACCTCAATAGTAGACGCACAGAAAACAGATCCAACCAGTAATCACGAAATCAGTCAACAGGTCCTAGCAGGTAAATCATCGTATAAGTTCACGTATTATGCTAATCCATTAATCATTATTATTAACATGCAGATCCAAGTTAATTAGGTGATTCTGTCCAAATCTAAGTTATTTAATCAAGTCTGTCTGATACATGTGTCTGATTTTAGTTGCATGCGTTCATATAAATGCGTATGGAGTCGGGTCGGGGTACTAACCTAGTTCATAGCCATGTGCGAATGAACAATATCACGTGAATGCCGGAATACGCAAGAACCAACCCGGAATACACAAATCAAGGCACTAGCACGAAACCCGAAGTTCGCCGGAATAGTGTCGCTGGAACAATAACTTCATCGGAACAGTATCGTCGGAGTTTGTAACACGCCGGAAACACAGGGGAAAGACGCGCCAATCACCGGAGATAAGAGACGAGTACAAAAGCTCGCCAGAAGAGGAGTAGCGCCGCCGAAATCGTGTCAGGCACACTTCTCGTCCAAGCCCTAGCCGCCGGATGAAATGGTGAGGGAGGGCAACGGATTAGAGTTGGGAGACGTCATAGGAGCTGGTAGGGAACGTAGCTGATGCCGGAAGGAAAGGAGGGTCGCTGGCGCAAGGAAAGGGAAGGAGCCGTAGAGTTCACTACGTCCGCACTTGACGCCAGGCGAAGATTGCACGCGGAGGAAATGGAGCGTCGCCAACTGTTCACTGGTCTCACCGACCGGATGTCGCCAAAGCTCGTCGGAGCACACCGGACGCGAGGAGACGGAGACAAGGAGGCAAATCGAAAGAGGGGCAAGCGTTCGTTCGTGATGGAGAGACGATCGCGAAGGCGAAGAAATAAAAAGGGAGAGAAGGGGCTCAACGCGGCGACAGAAGGATGGCTCGATCACGCGTACATAGTGACGAGTCCCATCCGATTTAATTATTGTTAATATTTTATTCTATTGGACTGTTCTCGTTTGTCTATTTGCATCACGGGTATAACAAAACCGGTACCAAACTAGTATTAGTATATAAATATATGTATATGGATGTTTATATATGCACATATATTGGTACAATGGTCGGTACCTATGTATCAATATGTATCATACTATCATATGAACTGATTTTAAAAACATTAGGTAATTGTAGGATCTTCAATCCAAGTCATAATGTTTCGAGGTCCGACAAGCCATTCTAGTCTAATAAAGCAAGTGATCAAGTGTCCAACCAACTTTTCTTTAACTCCCAAACTTGTTAAATGCTAACTTAAAATCCTAAATTATCTGAATCATTAAGGTAATAAGAGATTTATGATCATTGGTTCATCCTAATCTTGTGACATTCATCGACTAACAATACTTTAATGTTACAATTTAGCCTCTATTTGACTTCACCATTGCATCTTTTATTTGTATCAAAGGTCTATCTTCTCACCCTTAATACTAAACTCACCCTGCTGCAAGCTTGTTGTTCCCACTACTTCTCAAATGTGTAGGTTAAGATGTTGTCAATTTTATTATTAATCAAGAATAAATCTAATAACAACTGTCTATTATATTGTAATTATTATATTTCTACTTGATTCTACCTTTGATTAATATTTAGTTTATTTTACTATTTAAAAAGTAGTAATCACAAAATAGTAGGTACATATATTAGTGGAGTCAATACAATTCAATTGGTACAATAACATTACATTAGTATATTGTTAACTTTGATATTAGTATATAAACACATTGAATAAACTATACTATTAACTATATGCTTTGATTCAATGATCCGATCCCTTGAAATCTTCACTATTCCTAAACAGGTACTTCAGCATGACAACCTTGATTGTAACTCAACTAGTCCGCTACATAAAAACATTATTTCCACATTTATTTATTATAATGATGACTAAAATTAAATACTAATTGGATTGCGTGATTGAAATTAATGTTTGCTGCATGACCATAAGAAGTAATACTATTTGTTGGTTATATGAGTTATAACCATGTGCTTTTCTAGGTATGACACAACACAAGATGTCATTAAAATTGCAAGTTAACTAGTGTGAGTCAAACAGTTTACAAGTTGCAGCCACCATGGCAAGTTAGCTTGCTATTAGGGTTTATTTTTAGGGTAAACTAAGGTTAACTCATGGGTCAACTCAGAAGAATCAGTCCCTCCCACCCCCTATCCCCCATCCTCTCTTCCCCCCAGCAAGTTGCCATATTCGCCTGCACTCTTTCTGTGCTTGCTTGACATTACTTTTAACAAAGGAAGTGGCGTCAACATAAACAAGTTCACACTGCATTTGCAAAACATGGCATAGCCGAAGAAGCTTGCAAGCTCACCTCCCTAACAACCCTTTTCTTTTTTTAGCTATATCTCTTTTCATCTATCCTTTTGAAAATCAAATAATTTCAAGAATCTCAGCTTTTTATCACTTCTCATCAATTGTGGCTTTGAGTTCCATTTATTGTTGGATCCAAGGTTTGAAATTTCGAACAGTAGGAATTTTTAATTTGTACCTGTTTGAGATGGGTTTGGTTTTATTATAGCACTGTGTTGGTTTCTGGCCGGTTCGGACTAATTTTTTAAACCTTGATTAGATCACTATAGCAAATCATGATTTTCGGGAGGATATTAAAGAATCTCTAACTAATGCTCTTTAGAAATTGTTGAATCCATCTTAAACACATTCCTCCTTGTAAGGATACTTTGGACTTGCATTTATTGGTAGCGTTGAATTTTGTTATTCAATAATTTTCTATGACATAAAACTGTTCTTCTAATTGTACTGTACGGATCTAACCTCAGTACAGATGAATTACTTCCCTGAAAAGGATAAATGGAATATGCTTGGGTGGTTTAACATTTCACTTTATGCTTGGAGAAATTGCACTTTCATTCAAAGCAAACACTAGCATCTCTTAGTTATTTAAATTTTGGATTATACATCATGCGGGCACTGAAGCCCCAGCCCATCTTGTTCTAACAGTTCCATTGCCCTACTCTTACACGAGCATCAAAAGCCTCACTTTTCCACAGAGAATGGAAACCAAAAAGAACTAACTTAGTCAAAGATAAAAGAATGGAATGAATTATCCAAATATGTATGCTAAAATTATGCAATATATGCAAATCAATAATATGTGCGCAGTTATGTGTCCTTCATATTCAAATTGCACAAAGAGATGCTAACTGACAAAATGAACACAGGATTAGGATCTTGCCTTGAAGCAATATCGGATATTCAACTCAACAGAATTAAAGGTCCTCTTCTCTATGCGGGTTCTTATTCTTCTTCCTTCATCTCGATAAAATGAGTTGCACAGCTCTGCAAATATATTTGCTAGTCTGCATAGAGTTAAGATATCACTATATTTAGGAATCAAAATTTAGAAGGACGCCTCTTTACATTATATTCAGGGCCTTCAAGAAATATAAAAAGATGATATCTCTGGACAACTGGAATTTACTTCACAGCCCAGAAATAGTAAACAGTAAAAAAAGGTGAAGTTTCAACATGACTTTTATCTTTCAACAGAGTATTCCGTAATTATCATAGGCCTTGACGCACCTGCTAAGTGACTGCCTTAACTCTGATGTGTCATCGTGCAAGAACATCATCAAGTATTTCGGGTCAATTTCCGCACGCTTTCTTAAAGCAATTTTAAGGTCTTCGTTCACATCTTCTGCATTAAACAAGAAGCACCATAATGAATTTGGCACTCAAGTAGAAGATCCTGAAGATGAAAAAACCAAACCTATTTGTGCAATTTGTTCTTATTTCAAAAGACAATAAATATTCATGAACGTTTTTGCTGTGCTTATGTACTAAAACAGGGTATGCGGAGACATACATACTCTTTTCTCAGTTCAAAAGATGTTATTAACAATAGAATCAGGCAATAACTAGAAAATGCACCAAATTCACTTACCACTCTCATTTTTCTGCACAAGAATAACAAGCAATTTAATGTTTCTTCCATGAACCACAGCTCTGCCAAATTAAAGAATACGAATTAGTAACCTAAATATGATACCAATGGGTAATACGACCTTTAAAATTTAATTAGACATGAACTACAGAATTATACAAGAGGTACACAACTTGGAACACATTAATGGATGTGTAAATGATAATTAAATCCATGCAACCAGAAAGAACAGGATGTCATTATATTTCATGTTCAAGAATATTTTTTACGCCACTTCAAATGAGGAAAAGGCAAACAGCTTCATCAAAATCACTCAGATCCCCAAGACTGTTTTTGATCTTCATAAAGCAATTGGCACCGGATTGTGTATGAACCAGGAAAAAAACGAACTTCCTAAATAAAGGCTTTTGAGGGCAATTATTCTTTCAACTGGCAGATCACATGAGCCCATTTTCTATTATTTGGCTATTTCCCCACAGAAAAATTAATGAATCCAAATGTTTTGAGGAATTTGCAGTTATTAGCACAAAATTAAGGGGAAAAAAGGTAATTTGTCAATAACTTTTCCTAAGAATACATCTTCAAGTGTGGCGTAGTAGTAGCTAGCTGAAAACTGGAGACCCATATCCCAACAAGACTCAGAGTAGAAAATAAATTGGCAAAAACAACGTAAATAAGATGGACAAGAGACACATAAAGCATGTAAGAGAGTGTAAGCATAGTTCAACTAGTGTTATAGTGTTTAAAAAACTGGTCCAGGGCACTATAGTTGGTTTGTATCAATCCAACTTGCATTGGAACGTTGATACCATAATATATATATATATATATATATATATATATATATATATATCAACACGAAAGGTATATACTGGCATAAACCGGGCCGACTATGGACGCCGACCATGGACGGTACACCGGTATGGATTTGTATATAAAACCTCGGTTCAACCACATCTATTTAGACGAGAAAGCTATAGTATATATGAAGTATTACAAGAGCTCTCTGAGTCTGACTTGATGAACTTATGTATCACTCCCAAACACTATTAGCACAATAGCACCTCAGCAAAACATGCATCTACATTCAAAAATGTCTCCACCCTACACTCAAGGCTTAGATACGACATGTTTGCGAACCCTAGTGCTAAGTATATTTGTATTACAAATCACATGCATTTTTGCCACCATCCTCTAACAAAGAGCTCCAACACTACTAATCAATACACCTACTACGTGAGACAACTAGCCCCACTAGTGAAGAAAATTAACTACTACATTGCTTGACTTGAGTGAACCAAGTTCTAGTCACACCCAACATTTTCCACTCTGATGAAGAGAAACTTGCACCATGCTTCAGCTTCATTCATCTCTTCCTTTTCCATCTTGCCTCCAAGGCTCATTACACTTCATTACTTGATCAGTCCAATTATAATTTTGCCCCATGCATGTTTAGAGACAATACACCTACTCCACTCAAAAGAGAACTCATAAGGCTTACAAATCTCTCAACTGACCACCCATCATTTGCATGACCACATCTCTTTTGCTTTGAAGCAACACTAGTGCATTGAACAAGAATGCCACACAACACAATGACAATTCAACATTTTTTTAAACCATCATGTGGAGCTTGGACCACGTTACCCTATCAAACCCGTATAAGTTCACCTATGAAGTGAACTTGTATCCACGTTCACTGAGTAAACCAGTTGAAACAATATGCATTTCCATCTCAGAAACTTGCAAAACTCTTGCTAGTCCTTAACTAAACAATCACGCACCAGAATCCTATGGAACTGCCAATTTTATATGAGCAGCTATAGTCCTTAACTCTTGCTAGTCCTTAACTAAACAATCACATGTTCCTTTTGGTTAAAATGATGATACACTAGATTTTTACATTTTTACTTGGATCTACCTCTTGGTTTCATTTAGAACCAATCAGTCGACTAACCGTAGTAGCTACATGCCTCATCAGAAGATTTCAATCCAACAACAAATTTCTTGTCTACCAATTCTTTAGAGAACAAAGTAGCAATAACATCAGTAAGGTCGATATCCTTATTGTTGTATTGTTGAAGGATAGAAATGGGCAAAAGTTCTAAAGCACATGACCTCATATTTAATGACCACATTGAAGTTAATGTCCATCACCATTGTTCCATAGCTTGAAAATTGTTAACATGGCTCTGTAGTTAGATTCATGGTTTTGATTACTGGTCCATATTGTACTAGTATTGGACTAGAACGATCCCATAAGTACACATTAAGATCAACCATGTCCATGTATTAATGTGTTGATATATGGACTAATGTATCGAGTTTACTGCCAATATGGACTGATATTAATAATGTAGGTTCAATTGAAGAAAGTCTAGAATTTGAGGACTGTATAGCGTCTACTTCAATACCAATGTTAATTTGTTGCGCTAGAAGGTTTCAAGATTTGTCCAAATCACCTCAGTTGAATTTGCAAAAACACCAAAAATTCATACACATATTATGCAAAAAAAATTATACATTGTCTGTACCAAGAGAAGGAAAAAGGTTGTACCTATAAACAACGTAATCCAAGGGCTCTCAAACCTCAATAGGCTGACCCTGGTCCTATCACAGCTCTC
Organism: Costus lasius; assembly: GCA_027563935.2. Classification (NCBI taxonomy): domain Eukaryota; kingdom Viridiplantae; phylum Streptophyta; class Magnoliopsida; order Zingiberales; family Costaceae; genus Costus; species Costus lasius. Next base: position 137,754,130 of record CM050447.1, read on the forward strand.
AAGCACCACCCTAAGTTCTCCCCACTGGCAAACAAATAAGTCTCTTGAATTGGTAGGCCCAAGGGTTAAAAATACCATTCCGCACCAGGCACAAGCCTGATAAATACCAGTCTAAGTATAAACCGTTACACCCAACAAGGGGATAAGTCCTTGCATAAAATATTTTAAAAATAATCATTGGCACTAGGCTGAGCATACTAGTGTTGGTACATGGTACGTAGTCTGAGCTAAAATATAAATAGGATTCAAATGACAACATACAAAAGGAAACTTTCAGTGGGTGAGTGATTTTGACTGCTCCAAGAGAGCTAATCACATTGCTTATATGTCTAATGTTCACTAAACCAACAAAAATAAAGAGTAAGAAACATGTGTACAGTGCTTTAAACAAGAAAAAAAACACGTGTATGACAGCATGGTGGATAATTTGACTACAAGGACAAGAAAGAATCGTGATTATACTCCGATAGAGTAACTCTGTAAGTTATGATAAATGTCGTCTTTCCTTCAGATACGGGATAGAGTCAATGCTGCCAGCTGAGCTAAAAGCGGGAGCAAAAAACAAATTCAAAGAGGAAGGAGTCCGTACTTTAGATTCTCAAGATCGGTGCAGACCTGTAGCCACTGAGCGGGATCGCCAGTGACATAATCAGCATGGAAGAAGGCAGCGACGGCGGCGGGCACTCTGGTCCGATGCTTCAACAGCCAATCCCGCTTGAGTATCCCAGCCACCGGCTGCGGTGAAGCGAGGGGATCCTTCTGCTTCCTGGCGAGGACCGAGATCTTAGAGAAGTCCGGCAGCGCGAGGGTGTTGATGGGGGGTTGCTCGGCGTGGAGGAAGGAGGAGATCGTCTGGTGAAGCTCCGGGCACCCGACCACAGAGACGAGGTAGATCGGCGGAGTCCGGAGCTCCTCGGGGTAATCCTCCATGCGGCTTCCTGGATCGTATGCCCCTGCGAGCTAGGGATCTCGGAAACCCTGGCCGGGGTTTCGAGATCAGAACGACGACGATTCGGTGACCCAAATTGAAAACTCGATCTCGCGACACCAGGACTGGAATCAGTGAGAACGACGGTAGAAAATTAATCGCATAAACATTGATCTATGCCTTCACAGACTTGCAGACCACCTAGGCTAAGAACGGCCCCTTTCACCGCTTTTTCGTACGGCCCATTACCATAGCTGTTTTTCAGAATATGCATACACATGTATATTTTGTAAAGGAATACAACAGCATGTTGGGCCGTTTTAAGCTACTTTCAAATTACTTTAAGTAGAAAATAGTTAAAAAATTATTAAATAATAAAAAATAAAAATAAAAATAAAAAAATATTATAAAAAAGTAAAAGTTAAGAAAGTTATAATTTAATACTTTTATAATTTCTTTTTTTAAAAAAAAATATAATTTATATATTTTAATTCTATTTAAAATTTTAAATATTATTATTTTAAATAATTTAAAATTTTAATATTAAAAAATATATTATTATTTTAAATAATTTTAAATAATATATTTATTTGTTATTTTAAATTTTAACAATAGTTAAAAAATTATTAATCAATATCTTATAAATACGTACAACACAATTTAGCATAATTATAAAGTTATTAATTTAAATAAAAAATAAGATTTTTATTTTTATTTTTACTTATTTATCCAATAGATAATTTAAATGAAAACATATTTGGAAATTCATACGGAGGTTAATAGATTATTAATTTGAATACTAACACAATATTCTTGCTAGAATAGGCTCATGCACAATTTTTTAAAAAAATTTTTAAAATGATTTTCCCACGTATGTAGGCTAATTTGCATCCAATTTGAAGTAACTTTGGTTTGAATTTGGTACATAGAATTAGTATATTATAGATTTATTATTATCAATGATATTTAAGAATAATTATATTATTTTAGAGATGCTATAATAAGTATTTGTATTATACAGTATATAAGTAAATATAATAATAATAATATTTTTATTAAAATATAAATATAATAAAAAATATGTCTAAATCATAATCTAATAATTAACTTATATATTCCAACACTACATACTCTCATCTAATATGGGGTATTCTATACTCATATTTGAAATGATTATCCACTCAAATAATCATATGAATGTCTCTTCCATCATCTTACCTAAACCCATTAAGCGAAAAAATAATTAATAGATAAATTTTTTTAAAAAATTTATCATAAAAAAAATTTAGTTTAATTAGTAAAAACCTAACGTTATTATAATAACATTTTGATATCATACCTTTCACAAATTCATCAAATTATATTTTGAAATTTGTGTAATAGTTAAATATTTTTTTTATTTTCATCAAACGTAAAAAAAAATTAAAACTGTGTTCTATTAAAGAAATCTATAGTAAAAATGATGAAAAGTATAATAAATCTAAATGACTTTTTTGTATATGATACGTTACTTATTGAATTAAATCTTAATATGAATTAATTTCATATATTTCATATATTAATTATAAATTAATAATTATATATTTCATATATAGATATAATTATTGGGCCAATCCTACTTAATTGGGCCCATCCTACTTACTTTTTATCCAATAGAATAAAGAAAAAGTAGTTGAAATTGGTAAATTTCTTTTAATAGAACATAGCCTAAAATAATATTCTGATTAAAATGTTAATCTTTTGTGTTTAGGAGTTAATTTAAATCAGGCGAAATAGAGTTTAAAATTTGTGTTAAACAGTAAAAAAAGGATTTTCAAAAGCCAGTTCACTCAACATATGAATCTCAGTGGCATGTTACAAATAAAACAAAAATAAGCATCGTCCTCAATAAAATTAATCAACGCCTGCAAGCTCCAGGATCAAGAACACTAAACTAATCATGCAGGAAAAAAGAGAAACCGCCGCCGCCGCCGCCATATGTCACGAGGCTGAAAGTTTGTTTTTGGCTACCGCCAACGTTGCTGCGACCATCAGAACCTACAGTGAGCCCTGCAGTTGCTCAGGCAGTCGTAGAAGCAGGGGCCGTCGCAATGCATGGGGCAGAGCAGTCTCATTCCGCCGCACCGGCCCCTGCCGGAGCACCGCGCGTACTCCCCCACCCTGTACAAGCTCGAGCTATAGTTGTGCCTGCGGCCGCCGCTCGTGCTCAACCTCTGCTCGTCTCGGTCTTCCTGCCTCTCGCTGTTCCTGGCTGCACCACCACCACCACCCCTACCACTACCGCCATTTCCTCCTCCACAGCCCCACCAACACCCACCATTTCTAGTCCTATTGTTCCCCCCTCCACCGCCGCCGCCAGTACTACCACCTCCGCCGCTACCCGCTGCCGCCAGTACTACCACCTCCGCCGCCGCCGCCCCCTCCGCCGCCTCCTCCGCCCCCGCCGCCACCGCCATTCGTACTGCCCCATCCCCATCCATACCCCCATCCCCATCCGTATCCCCATCCCCAGCTCCAACTACTACCTGCACCATTTCCCCTCCCACCGCCACCTCCTCCACCACCGCCTCCGCTCCCTCCTCTCCCACCATTGCTCCCACCGCCGCCACTGCCGCCGCCGTCGGTCGGCCATTGCCTGTGAGAACTGCTCTCTATACCATTGCTGCTGTTGGTAAGACCTGATGCGTTGCCAGTCATCGATGGAAGATTATCGGCGAAGCAGAGAACAGCGAAGGAGACTGATACAACAAGGAACAATAGGAAACCCGGCCAAGGAGTTCTTCCTCTCGATAACCTCATTGCAGCTGCCTCAAATCCAGGCGCCTTGCTGCACTCATAAACCAGAACGCTAGCAGAAACTCTCCCGGCGCCACATCTTTATACTTCAAAACGATTGTGGTGACGAAAATGATGGCGACAGTTAAGCAAGGAGAGAGGAGAGAGATTGCAGAATGCTACACGGAGAGAGACAGAGAATGGCTTGCGTTCTACTCATCCCCACATGTTGGAGAATTGCTTTTTGTTCGCCATTGCGATTTAGTTCCCTTTTTTATCATGTTCCAACGATGGACCACGGCGTAGGATCCTTTGACAACAGTTGACATGATTGCAGGGCTAGAGCAGACTGTAGAGTGATTCTTGCTCCATTAGCTGATTGATTCTCTGAAAGAAACCTTCAGTTTGCTGCAGATTTGCTTTGCTTATGGTGGAAGAAGGGATGAGAGCAACCATTTCTAGTGAAAAAGTGAGGCTGAAATTGGGACAAGAGCCTACCATCTCGACCTGCAGTGAGCTATCGAGCTGGCTATAGCATTCATCATACTGTATGCTCCAGCTTAAGTAACTGATACACTCCTGCTTCCTCGGAGATAGGAGCTAAGATTTGGCAGCAAAAATTCTTCGCACCTTTGTCTTATTCTGCAAGTAGCATTGTTTTCTATGATGCCTAGATGGTTTGGGATCGGCAGTAGCAGTGATCCTTGCTAGAATCATTGATTAGCTGAGATCATTAGTAAGATCCATCACAATCTGAATCTGTTTAGTACCACCTAAGTGCCTGGGTGTTGGGCATCATGTGTTACGGTCCCCTGTTCCTTTTTGATGAGCAAAGATGGAGGAATTTGGGCCTCAGGTGGTGAAGGACAGGTTATGTTGCATGAATCAAGACTGAAAATTCTTAGGAGTGTCCCTTTATTTCTAGGGTTACAGACAAATGGAGACATTATGGGACTCCTAGCTTATTTTCAAAGAAAAGGAAAAGGATATGCTAGCTTGTTAATGATACAAAATCCAGTTCCTGAGTGTTGTGTTCTGGAAGTCTTCCAATCCTTGAGGTAGCTTCAGTGAGTCAAGAGCACTCAATGTTGGTGAATCATGAAGACTGGATTGTTTGCAAATTTTATTGACTATGCTTTGTGATGCACATCTAAATTTCATTATCTGATCTTAGAATGCTCTGCAGATGAGTCTGACATCAGGAAATAATTAAGAACTCAAGCATTGTTTCAGCTGAAAATCATCAGAGGAAAAGTTTCCGCTCAAGCATTGTTTCTTCTTCTTCTGAATATGCAAATTGCAGGAATTACATTGTGATTTCTTCCAGAAGGATTCGATGAAATGACGGAAAAAAGAATCACAATGATCTCAGGGATTCATGACTTTTTTACCTTGATGGTTGACTTACTGTTTCCAGATGAGTCTGGCATCAGGAAATAATTAAGAACTCTGCTGAACATCATTAGAGGAAAAGTTTCAGCTCAAGCATTGATTTTTCTTCTTCTGAATATGGAAGGAATTAAATTGTGATTTCTTCCAGAAGGATTCGATGAAATGACGGAAAAAAGAATCACAATGATCTTAGGGATTATTGACTTTTTGACTTATTGTTTCCTGATGAATCTGGCATCAGGAAATAATTAAGAACTCTGCTGAAAATCATTAGAGGAAAAGTTTCAGCTCAAGCATTGATTTTTCTTCTTCTGAATATGGAAATTGCAGGAATTACATTGTGATTTCTTCCAGAAGGATTCGATGAAAAGACGGAAAAAGAATCACAATGATCTTAGAGGTTCATGACTTTTTTACCTTGATGGTTGACTTACTGTTCCAAAGAGCAAAAAGAAATGCAATACTGCTAAACATTTACAAAAATTCAGAAGATAATAACGGGCAGAAAGACTGAATGGATGAAATTAACAGGTTGTAAAAATCAGAGGGCTGAAAAACCAATGTAAAGAGAAATTACAGTGACTTTTTGCCCAATGAGTCCACTCATGATGAGATAAAAAGGTTTGTGGTGGAGGATACAAGGTAGAAAGGCTTTATACTCTTGGGCAGAGTCCTTTTATACTATCATAAGATTCATTCCTTTTGATGTCACTCTCGGTATACGATACGTAGATGCCCTTTAAGCTAAAGGGGGCTTTGCCTAGAATAAATGTAAATGAATTCACTTAGGGGTGACATCGGTGATATCTTCAAGTAGCATTAAAGTTGACATAAAGCATAACCCTTAATTTCATCATAAGAGATGTTAACTTGAAGTTGGGCCTCAAGCAAGAGAAGAGTTTAAGGTTCGGAGCTAGAAGATAAAGAGACCCTTATTCTACAAAGTCTAAGATTGTATTTCCTCGGAAGGAATTTACAGAGTAATAGTTAAAGTATCTTTTCCTTCTTTTTGCTATGGATTCAGCCTAAGACTAGTAACCTAAGACAACTTATCAAGTCATCTTTGTTATAAAACAACTAGGGTCTTGTCTATCGCCCTTTTATATATATAATATGGTGTGATAACATCTTAAAAGACAAATAAGAGCTTAAGAATTTTTTTTTTCCAAGGGCAAGTAAGCAATTTATTAATAAATGAGAAATTAATATACATCATTAGAGATACAAGACACCCCTATAGTTCCAAAGAACCATGTCTCTAACAGGATTTTTCTAAAATTTCGGCAGCATATCCCCTAAACGTTCCACATAATGAGCCTGTACATAACATAATCACGAACCAAAACAAGATATCACACAGCATAGCACAATATACTAATGCATGCCAATAAAGAAAACCAATTCATCATTGAGTTCCATTGGTCCTAGCAGCCCAACTCACCACCGGAAGCCCTTGATCTCTCGCGCACCCTTTTCAACCAAGCATCTATGATGGCCTTCATATTTTGATCTAATCTAGAATTTGTGACTAGATACTCAACCTTTGCTTTGATACAAATGATAAGATCATAGACCATTTGCCATTCCCCTATATAAATTTGGTTAAAGATACGATTGTTTCTTTCTTTCCACACCACATGGATAAATTCGATAAGTATAAGCTTTTTAATAATATTAGATTGTGTCGATTGCCATCTATTGGTATTGGAAGATAACACTTCTGGCCACGTATTCCTATTGGAAGGAATCCCACACATCTCCTTTATTTTAGCCCAAGCTCTAGATATAATTATGCATTAGAAGAAAACATGTGTCATGGACTCAACAGCTGATTTACATGAGGGGCACAAGTTGTTAGAGACAATCTTCCAATTAAGTAGTCTATCCAAGGTTGGTAATCTTCCTAGGCATAGCATCCAGGTAGTGAAGGAAAATTTTAGAATTTTGCCTTTGAACCAAACAATATCTATCTTAGGCTGCTTAGTAATATTAAACTGAGCTTCATATGTAGAAAAGATAGAGAATTTCCCCATCGTAGAAGGTTTCCAATAAATCTTATTCTCGTTCAGTGTTCGATAAATATAGATATTATGAAAGGAATTATACATTGCCGCTAATTTTGAAGAGCGAGGGGCTAGAACTCTCCATCTACCATCCTGGATAATCTCCTTGAGATACGCATCTCTACCTGGAGGGAACACTGACCGAAAATTTTCAACTTGGTCCCCAAGTAAGGTGAGGCTAAACCATGGGTCCAACCAAATCTTGATAGACCTCCCATTAGCAATACGATATCCGACCATATTCCTGCACATCTCCCTCACATTAAGAATACTTCTAAAACTCCATGAGCACCATTTAGAGGTAGGAAAAGACCAAATAGATTCCTTTTTTAAGAATATACTATGTATCCACTTAACCCATAACGAATCATTCTTATTGGCGAGATTCCAAATATGCCTGGCTATAAATGCGTTGTTCAGGAAGATAATATTCCTTAACCCTAGTCCTCCCATCACCTTCGGTTTGGCAACATTGTCCCAAGATATTTTTATAAATCCTTTCCTTTCATCGGTATTCCATAAGAAAGCTGAGAGCATAGAATTAATCTTTGAAATAATTGTGGACGGTAAGAGAAAAGCACTACACCAATACATAATACTCTCATTGCATACCGATTGAATTAATTCAGTGCGCCCTGCATAAGAAAGCTTCCTACTCTTCCAATGTGCCAGGTTCTTCGAGAGTTTTTCCAATAAAGGTAGGCAATCTCTATATGTGGGTTTTTTTGCTAGTAATAGGGATTCCAAGGTATTTTACCGGTAAAGAACCTCTAGAAAGACCAAGGATATCACAGATTGTATCTTGAATATCATGATCGCAGAGAGAGAAAATAATGTTGGACTTAGATTTATTTGTGTAAAGGCTGGTCTCCTCCGCAAACTGATTGAGAATATTATCAATCTTCCGGGCATTCCTTTCATTAGTTGTTTCAAATATAATCACATCATCAGCAAACAGGAGGTTGGTTATTAATAGATTCTTGCATCTATGGTGAGGGTCCATATTCCCATTGCTCATTTCTTGTCTTAGGAGGCCTGATAAGCATTGCATTACTAAGGTAAACAAATATGGAGCCATTGGATAGCCTTGTCTTAGTCCCCTCATACCTCTAAAGAAGCTCGTATCGCACCCGTTAATGCTAATTGTAAAAGTAGGTGAGCGGATACAAGACATGATCCTTTCTGAAAACCACTGAGGAAAATTATATGATTTCAAGATAGATTGAACAAAGTCCCACCGAACCGAGTCATAAGCCTTGTGGATATCAATTTTAATAGCCATATCTGGGTCTCCACATTTGATGTGATACAAGTGGATAAGCTCGTAACAAAGCATGATGTTTTCATGAATAGATCGGCCTTTGATGAATGCATGTTGATTATCTCCAACAATTTCCGGAAGAACTTTTTTATTCGATTTGCAAGTACTTTGGCAATAAACCTGTAGACTAATTTGCAAAGCGAGATGGGTCTGAAATCAGCAAACGATGTAGGGTTCGGCACCTTTGGAATAAGAGTTAAAGATGTAATGTTTACTTGGTTAAGCATATTGCCATTTTTGAAAAAAATATGCAATCACTTCAATCATGTTTTGAAGAAGGCTGCACTGAACCCATCCACACCCGGAGCCTTAGACTCATTTACAGATAACACAACTTTCTCAATTTCTGAAGCTGATATGGGTGCGTTGAGAATATTAAAAGCCGAACTAGAAAGAGTCTGGTTAACTTTGATTTCCTGCAAATTACGTTCTAGAATCTTAGGCCCTAAAAGAGCCTCATAGTATTTGCCAAATCTCTTTACTTATAACTGTGCTAAACTGTTTGGTCTCTCTGTTAATATCTTTATAACTGTGCTAAACTGTATTATATTATACTGTGTTAAACTGTCAAAATTTATAAGATGTTTAGTTAATAACCTTTTAACTAATATCAAAATTTAAAATAAAAAATAAATATATTATTTTAAATTATTTAAAATAATAATATATTTTATTTTTCTTCAATATTTAAATTTTAACTTATTAAAATATGTTATTTAAGATTTTAAATAAAATCATGAGAATTACCTTTTGAATAAGCAGAAACTACAAATGCATTAAATTGTAGTTTTTCTAATTTTTTTTACTATTTTATTTTTTATTATCAAACATATTTCCATTTACTTTTTGCTTAAAGCATGGCAAGCAGAGCCCTAAGTTAGACGTTATTGCTAAAGTTGGTGGAGCTTAAATAACTAAGCTACTCGATAAAGAATTGAAACCACATACGCGTGTAATATTGAGTGCTAGAATATAAAAAAAAAATGCCATGATATACTATGAGTAGAAAAAATCTTTTAGGCACATCAAATCTTGATTTAGCCAAGAACCTCGAGTGGGTTTTTATTCCTATAACTGTTTTCATATTGTGGGAGATTATCTTTCCTTCTTAATAAGCTTGCCTAAATGGGGACTTCCACTACATTATAACAAAAGTTGTTGGTCTAAAATTTTATGAAGACCTTTATTTAAATAGAAAATAAAAACCTAAATTATAAATCAATGAAATTTGTAAAATATATTTAAAAGAAAGTTAAAATGATAGAATCCAGAGGCGCGTTGCAGCTTGTTTTAAGTAAAAATTCGGGCTCTCGTGCGAGTTAAATCTGCATTGAACACCCATGATACAATCGGTTATTCCTTTCTTGCAGGCACAACTGTGGAGAAGTTGATCGGACGCCCTTTCAATAACAAGCAGCAAAATCAAAGAAACTAAGAAAATAAAATAAAAGGAAAAAGAAAGAAGAAGAGGGAGAGGAACCAAATAATCTCATGCTCTCGTATGAGATTTTTTTTAAGCCTCTTTCTTAAGGCTAGATCCAACTTTTTTAATTCAATTGTTAATTGGATTAATTGAGTAGCGTTAGCTGCTAACGTTTTTGAGTTTTGCTAAATGTTAGCATTTAATGCTAACACTAAGGTATTTTTTTTAAAAAAATTCCTAACAATCTCCCACAAAATTTAAAAAAATTCTAAATATAATTAAACTTGACAAGATGATCAAATAAATTTAAATTGCTGCTCATGTCCATATCATGCGGTCAGTAAAGTGCACTTAAAGGCATAATCTTTACTTAGTGAAAATATTTCTATATGAAGAAAAGGTAGTGAACTAGTCTTAAACTATTTCCTTTTGACCCATACTTCAACAAATTCACACACAATACAAGCTTTGTCTGATCGCAGAGTTGTGCATTTTTGGCCGTGCGCGTGCATCTTCATGAGAGCTTTTGAGGATTGTCCACGTCCTCAGCTGCGGTCGTATACAGATTCTCTCATATAGGAAGTTCCCTACAAGGGATGAGTGTAGAGGCTCATCTCATGGTAATTAACCATTTCGGGAAGTTTTTCTTACCTCTACAATAAGAAACACAAAATGTATCCTCAAGAATGGAAGTGTAGAGTATCTAACTCTATCACATAAATAATTTTATACATCGTAGTGTTTTATAAATTTAATTTTTCAAAGTGCTTCCCAGCTAATCAAACAACTTGTTATTACCACATTGAAACTCCTATAAAGGATCTCCTATAACAGAGATTGGGTTCCCACTGCTGAGAGACCTATTTTTAGACTAATTTCATTTTTATCGATATTTTCAAAATTATAATCTTGGGCAAGCGTTGGTCCTTGCAACAATTAGGGTTAAGAACTTTAATTCTATTAATTAACATAAATTATTTTTGGTAAGCTATTACCCTTTGCGGCAACAGTTAGATTTTTATTTTTAAAAAAAAACAATTATGGCCTTTCGAAACAGAAAGTTTATTTATTTGTTTCTAATTTACATAAATAGTAAACGAAATAATTTCATCAATTTTTGTTCTCTAAATTTAATAATAAAAAATAGCAGCTAACACAGTGTTATGTCAAACAAATATTTTAATAAAAAAACATCGTCTGTTTATTTTCTCACAGCCACATTTTCTTTTGCCAAAATTTTCCTTTAAATTTTTTTAGGCGAACAACCTGATTAGCAATATGATTAGTAAACATGAATTATACTGTACCAAAATTTGTTGGTCTAAAATTTTATAAAAAAAAATAAAAAATCTAAATTATAAAACAATAAAACTTGTAAAATATATTTAAAAGAAAGTTAGAATAATAGAATTTATAGGCGTATTGCTGCTGGTCCTTAAAGTGAAAATCCAAAGTTTTGTCCGAGTTAAATTCGGATTGAACTCTGAACACCCAGAATATAATCAAAGATTCCTTTTCTGCGAGCACGATTATGAAGAAATTGATCAGATGTCATTTCAATAACGGACAGCAAAATCAATGAAACTAAAAAAAAAATAAAAAAAAAAAAAGGAAAAAAAACCAAGTAATCTCATACTCTCGCATGAGATATTTTTAAGCCTCTTTCTTAAGAAAAAGAAATAAAGATCTAACTCTTTTAATCCAATTGTTAATTGAATTAATTAAACAGCATTAGCTGCTAATATCTATATTTTTTAATTTTCCTAGCAAAGGTCTGACTTTATTTTACAAATAATTGAATTAATTGAGTAGCGTTAGCTGCTGACGTTGTTGAGCTTTGCTGAAACGTTAGCATTTAATGCTAACGCTAATGTTTTTTTTTTTTTAATTTTCGGTAGGGCACAAGGACAGAAAACGACACCCCTCCAAAAATTTTAATTAATTATTGCCAGCACGCAAGTCGCCCACCATTTGGCTCCGCTAATTTAATTAAGAAGAAAAGGTCGAGAGTGCCCCACCACGCCAACCAATCACAATCGATCTTTTTCTAATGAGTAAACCCAACCGTATTAATTTAGGCAGGCATTAGCCACGTTGAATTGAAATGATTCCTAATTAATCTAAGTCCTTTAAATGGAAAGTTTGTTCCTCTCTTTATTTTTGCTAAAATTTTTTCTTCGCCTAGGGATTCTTAGGCGACGCTGAATCTAACCATTCCTATTGCTTTAATATTCATGCACTCGATTCTGTCTAAGAAATTTTCTCATTTTTGTTGTCATAATGTAATTATATTATTGAATAATAATAATAATAATATTTTAATTATAATATCAATAACATATTAGTAGGAAGATTATTGTCACGCACTAATAAATTTAATAAAAAAATTATTTATTTTATGCAAAATTATTGGCTAGAGTTGAATCGCAATGTTTCTTGTTGAGGCACTTGTGTTTTGTTTGTCTCCTTCGATAGAGTTAGTTTTACTTCTTGGTTTATGCTATACATAGATTTTCCAAATGGTTGCGTGATAAAATTACTCCGTTGTTTGTTTCTTCTACCAATTACACACACAAGCTCTTGTCAATAATATTAGGGTTTCGCTCACTATTGGTTGGAATTAGTATTTTGTTTTAAAAATTATATTTACTTAACTTTTTTTATATTATTATATTATCTATAAAAAAAATATAAGCTGAACAGTTGCTCTACATCCATACTTATAACTAATAATAATTAGATATAATATAATAATTTACTTAAATAGTTTATTAATTTTTTAGATAATACTTTTTTACCTGTATTGTAGCAACAGCACGTGGAGGTGCTCGGGCGACGTCGCAAACCCGAAGCAGGAAAGCGAGAACCGTTTCGCCCATTCTGGATCCTGCGCCCCCGCGCCACGTGCGCGTCGGGTCGGCCGCGCCATTATGTGAGCCAACTACTTCGAAGGTCGCTCGCATATTCTATATATACATACCACCAGCGCACATTCGCCACCTGGTCCACCAAATTCTCGTCGCTTCTCCCAGCGCCAAGTTTGAAGCCTAGTAGTACCAGTCCATGGATCCGCAGCCCAACGGCGACCACCGCCGTGCCGAGGGTGGCGCCCCCGCGGTGTTCCGCGGCCGCGAATACTCCCCCATCCACACCAATCTCGCCCTTGCACTCTGGCTCGGCGCCATCCACTTCGTCGCCGTCCTCCTCCTCGTCTCCCTCCTCCTCCCCGCCCGCCTCGCTGTCGCGTTCGTCCCCCCCTTCTCTTCCTCCCTTCTTCCCCCATCTCTCCTTCCTCTGAAGCTTGTTCTTCTTTTTCTTGTTTTTTGTTTCAGAGTTTTCGCGCTTCTGATCTTCTTTATGCTGATTCCCGTCGACGATGAGAGTAGATTTGGGCGGAGGTTGTCGAGGTGTTTTCTTTTATCCGTGGATCTCGTAGGATTCAAGTTGGAATGATTTTGTAATCAAGATTTAGTTGACGAAGCTCTTTTTACTGTGCCTGTATGGTCTATGCTCCGGAATTTTAGGTATATTTGCAAGTATGCATGTGGGTATTTCCCTATCACCCTACACGTGGAGAACATTAATGACTTCAATGAAAACCAAACTTATGGTTAGCTTCTATCTAATTATTTTGTTGTCGGTTAATCTTGCTCTGATTTCCCAACATTGTTTTCATCTGATTCTTGTTCGTAACTTTGCTGAATCAATTCAGATATTAGCTATGACCTTTTTGTTAATAACTAATCTTTTCTCGACGCAAGATTGGGCACCGGGTGTAGATTATATACAATTATCATGTTAATTCGAATCCGAAACATTTGCAGTGTTTGGTTTCGAGCCGCACTCTGTGCTCCCAATAGCTGTTTGTGCTATAGCTGATCACACTGGTTTCATGCCTCTACCTAAGATCAAGGTTCTCGCAAGCAGCGCTGTAGGTTTTCTGTTTCTTGATCTTTCTCTTTATTAGACTTTGAAATTTCAATTATGTAAAGTTCATAGAATTTTCTATGAATATCGCTCTTCAATGGTTTTAGGCTGTTGTCCCTTCTGCTTCTGATCCAGCAGCATGAAACCATCTGTGCTCAATCCGACAGCCTAAAAGGGATGAGAAAAATTGTCGGAAGGGCCATTTTTCAAAGAAATCTTATTCCACTTCTATCTTCTGTGCTTTCTTTTTGGTGCTTTCTTAAACCGTTTGTGTATGATAACATGGACAGGTCTTCTATACTCCATTTCTAAGGCATATTTGGACTTGGCTGGGATTACTTCCTGCATCTAGGAAGAACTTTTATGCGTGTTTAAAAGCCGGCTACAGTTGCATAATTATACCAGGCGGTGTACAGGAGATGCTTCATATGGATCATGATTCTGAGGTTTGCCTTGCACACTTCCACATGTTTAATAATTGACCTTGACTCCATGTTATGTTTTTCCTATTCGATAGGTAACACACTAAATTCAAATTACATATATGCATTAAGCCTTTAATCGTGGATTTTGAAGCAAAATTGTACATAAAGATCTTCGAATGTATAATTACGCTCTGATGTGTTTGGTCATTGGTGAATGTAAGTGATGTAACAAGTTCCAAGATGAACATAAAAGGGAAACACCTTTTCATCTTTTTTTTTTATTGAGAAAGTGAGCAAGACAATTTGAATTCAGTGCTACAGAATTGTTGAATAAACTTAAGCAGATGTTTAGGTTATTGCATGCCTTTTTTTTGCTAATATTTCTGCACTCTAGTGCCCTCGTAAGTATTGGCTTCAGTTGTGTAGTCAGCTTTTGATGTCTAGTCAGCTTTTGACCAATTTAAGCCTCATGGAATTTAGCGTCTAAACTCTCATATGGACCCGAGGTTTAGTGGTGCTCCCACTTTGTTATTTTCTATGCCACTGCTGTCCGGCCACTGCCATGCTTGTAAAACTTTTGATGCATGTAACATGATAATGTCAAGATGTATTGTTGTCTTATTCTCATATTACCTATTTCAGTAACTGTAGGTACTAAATCAAACAGTGTATAGGGACTTAACTGGAGTTTCTGATTATGGTGACTTTTGTTATCATGAAAGTATATACCTTGGTATATAGATGGTTCTGAATGCAGCATATTATCATGATTAAATTTCTTACATTTTCTCCATGTGCCTCTCATATAATTGTAGATGTCATGCATGTCTTTATATCATCAGATAATCTCTTAATATTTCTGTCTCCTTTTTTGTTTGACTTTGAACATAGGTTGTCACTGCAATGCTAATGCATGTTTTGTTCGATGATTAGGTAGCCTTCCTTAAATCAAGAAAAGGATTTGTGCGAATTGCGATGGAGATGGGCCGACCTCTAGTTCCTGCTTTTGCTTTTGGCCAGGTCCTATTTCATCTATAGTTCAAAGAATCTGAGCATGCTCACAAATTCTTTTGAGTTCATGTAAACCTGAATTTTCTCCCTTTATTGGTGGACAGAGTTATGCCTACCACTGGTGGAAGCCCGGTGGGAAATTGTTTGTCCAGATTGCTCGAGCACTAAAGTTCACACCAATTGTCTACTGGGGAAAATTTGGGTAACAAACAAATCCTACCTTTACTTATTCCAATCTACTAACCTAGTAGCTCTCATAAGATTTGGCTAGTTTCCATATTGAAGCCGTTTAATATTTGGTGATGATGTTGTTCTTATTATGCAGAACACCTATACCATTTCAGCACCCAATGGATGTCGTAGTGGGAAGACCCATTGAGCTGATAAAAAATCCTAAGCCCTCTGCAGAGGAGGTACAGAAAATATCTTTTTAATCGAAGTTTTATAAAAATATAGTTAAAAAGAGTTCTCTGCGTCTTCAGCCCTCCTTATGGTTCAATCTGCTGTGCTTCTTTAGATATATGACCTCTTCGAAGGAAATAGAACACATCCTCTTGTTGGAATTCTATGTTCTTCTGCTATTCCTACAGTTTATTTCTGTTTTGGATTTTGCAGATCGATATGGTGCATGCTCAGTTTGTTCATGCCCTCCAAGAGCTCTTCGAGAAGTACAAGGACAAAGTTGGTTATCCTGGTCTCGAACTTAGAGTCATCTAATGTATTTTTAGTTCGTTGCCTCTTGATGTCCGAGCTTGATGAAATTGAAAACCGTTTACTGGAAAGCCTGGCTGCGCATTGCATGAAACTGTCAAGAGTACACTGGAGATGTGGCGAATCGTTGTGTTGGTCATTAACATTGTGGAGGTTTTGCAAGGAAATTAAATAATAAATTGCTTTGATGGAAACTGGTGTGTTCTTTGGTATTCACTGAAAGTAATACGAACTGTTTGTCCCACAATGTTGTGCAAAACCTTTGCTGCTCGAGCGAAAACAATCTTAAAGCAACGTTTGCATATGTTGTGCTTGTCTCGCCTGTTGTTTTAGTAGCTTTTAGAAAAATCATTAACTGTCCAAATAATCAAAACTTTGTTAATGTATGGTTTCTCTTTAAAAATATTTATGTAGAAATTAAAATTAATTTCAGCCCACTAAGTAAGACTAAGAAAATATATCGCGATTTGCTAGCACGATTTACAAGGCTTGTAGGTTAGGTATAAATCTGTTTGTCATAGATAAGTTGTTTTTTTATAAGCAACTATATTATTTAATTTATGTAAAGTTATATTATTTAATAATATAATTTATGTAAAGTTATTATGACAAGCATGTTATATTATTTAATAATATAATTTAATCGTGACAAGCAAGTTGCGGCGGTCATGATTAGTTTTATGAGTTGTTGCAAACACCATACCCACTTGCATCATGCAAACCTAAATTATTCCTATTTTGGATAAGGTCAATATATTATTCCTATTTGGATAAGGTCAATATCAAAAATTTTCCAAAGAAGTTTATCTTAAATTATTTTATGTGC
Source organism: Costus lasius (assembly GCA_027563935.2). Lineage (NCBI taxonomy): Eukaryota > Viridiplantae > Streptophyta > Magnoliopsida > Zingiberales > Costaceae > Costus > Costus lasius. The sequence continues at coordinate 137,770,932 of CM050447.1, forward strand.
ATGAATTATAATAGTAGGCACCTCTCAATTCACGAGTTATTATTTTTTAAATTATTTATATATATATTTTTAACATAGACAAATAATGAGAGCAGGATTTGACTTCAAGATTTTGTTATCAACAATGAAGATTCTTACTAGTTAAATTAACTAACACCCTTAATTATTTATATTTTCACATTAAACTTATCATACATAAAAATTGTAGTAGGGGAGAAACTAAAATAATACAACTTACGAGGGCTAAAATAAAAATGATCAAAAATTGACAAAAGTGGAAGGAGGCCGGGACAAACTGAAAATTTTCTCGTCGAATCCAATGGTACCGCATCGGATCGTGTGGCTGTAAATTACTCGATCTCCACGGCTGATCGTGTGGTGGATCGACGGACTTTCAGATCCAGCGCCTGCGAGGTGAATTCGGCGCACCGCGGCGATCCATGTCTGTCCTTGCCCAATTAGGCTGCCCAGCTTGTCGTTCAATTCCACTCCCTGGTGCTGATCGATCGATGCAGTCCGCCTCCGCTGTTGTCTTCTCCGTCAAGCCCCTCTTTGGTTGTGCTGTCGCTCCGGCGATCCCCCGCCTCAGATCCCAGAAGGCCTCTTCTCATCCCGCCATCGTCGCCGCAGCTAGCACCATCACCACCACTGAGTCTATGGCAGCCAAGTGGGCCCAGAAGACCGTCGTCATCCCTGCCCAGAGGCGCGGCTGCCATCTCATAACCCCTAAGGTCCAACTCCCTTTCTTCGTTACATTGATTCTTGGATAAGATTTAACCTCTTGATTGCTTTTTCCTGGCTCATTATTGTTAACTATCTCTTTCTTTTTTTTTTTCTGAATCTGTTGGGGGAACTCTATTTTTTTTTCTGACCTAGATTAGGTGTGCATTATGCGCTTCAATCTGGCAAAAAGGGTTTTTTTGGTGTTTAGAAATTCCGTCAGGGAATTGAAGATATAACTTTTGCAGTTCAATTGCGTTATTATCACGCTATCTAGATCACGGTGAAAACATTTCTCTTTTCCCCGGACCACCTCTTTTCTCTTGCTGCAGGATAATCGCATTTAGGTGCTCCATCAAACATCAACATAAATGTTACTTTTTTAGACCGAGTTGTTGACTCCATCGATCTCAGCCTTGCAGTCATTTCATTGTGCTTCATATTGAACTTTTGATGACAAACGTTTCCTCTTCATAAGAAAATGGTAAACGGTAATAATCTGCTTCTACTGTTCTGCCAGATTCTGAGAGAGATAGATCAAGATTTATCAGGCTTCAAATGCGGTCTTGCTCATCTTTTCTGTAAGTGTGCTTTGGTACAGTTGATTTTTTCTAATATGGTTCTTTGTATCCCTTTAACCAAATCCTGCTCTGCAGTGCAGCACACTAGTGCCTCTCTCACCATAAATGAGAATTATGACTCAGATGTTCAGGACGATACCGAAACGTTTCTTAACCGCATTGTGCCAGAGGTAAAGTACAATGGGTGCTTAAGGTTTTTCTTTTGGAATATATAGTCAACTATTTTGTATGTAAATTGTGATCGAAGCTATTCTATTTGTTTCAGGGTCGTTCTGCACCATGGAAACACACATTGGAAGGTAAGGAGGTGCACGATATACTTAGGAAAAATGAACTATTTTATGCAGTTTGGTAACTGCAAATTTCAAAGACTCAAAACTAAAAGTACCTCTTTTTACTCAATTTTACTCTTGGTGATTGCTTAACAAGAATAGAAATCAATGCAATCTTACTCATTAAGATTGATGACTACCAGTCTGTCCTTACTGTGCATTTTAGAATGTTTACATTGATGATTACCAATCACTCTTTTTCCTGTTCATGTATTATTTTCTTATTTTTTTAAGTCATGGACAAATGTGCTGTCCCAATAGAAAGAAGACTTCAATGTCATTCTTTTTTTTTCTTCTCAGTTTCAGGAAAACAGAAGATACTCCATGCTATACGTTTGTGCATCCTGACAGTTAGCACCATTTAAGTCTAGAAATGTTTGTTTTCTTCTGGCGACAGAATTTATGTGAACTTTAAAGCTACAGTTTTCTGTAGTGAAGGGGAACCTAGATTCTTGTATTGGATCTGGTCCAGTCAACTTAAGCCTGACAACCTTTATTAACCCCAGATGATCACAATGCTACGTGGCCACTATTATAATATGGGAGATCCAACATGATATTTGTTGATTAACCATGATAAACTGATAACTGTAGTTCCATTAACAGCTATAACCAAAAATAATATGTTTACCAAGTACTTAAGCAATGCATTTTCGAAGCTAAGGAGAGACAAGACAATTGATGTAGTCAAAATTACTAATAGGCATTTCATTATTGTGGTTGTCATTTATTTATTAACTGCATGATTATTTAAAGATATGGTCAATTCATTTAGGGTTTATAACAAAGCCTATATATTATGGCTTATGTTCATTGTAAAGGACAACTTACAATTGATTAAACCCTTATCTCTCTCTATACTTCTTGAGTCAATTTAGACTTAGAGCAAGGTTGGATGCCACTATCATCTCATACTGTCACTACCATCCTAGCTTCCTCGTTGATCATCCTTGAAGCCTCCATCTCTGTTGTTTGCCATGTTTGATCCACTAACTACAATCACTAACTCATGGAAGATCACTGCTTAGAAAGTTATTGCCATCATCTTTAACTTGTCTTTGACTATTTGACTATTGAAAGTTGTCCACCTCCTTTGATCCACATAACTACCAAGTTAATTGGAAGAAATTGATACCATTGTGCGAAGGCAACACCAAGCCTCCCACAGTTGTCTTCTTCATGTCGCTTATTGATGTTGGCCAAGCTGTAGCACACTAGTCAATCGGGCTATTTTTGGTTAGCCTTTAATCAACATTGTTATCTATGCATCTCACTGCTTGCTTGTATGAATGATAACAAAACAACAATGAAAGTGTATCATCCACGTATACCAATCTCTAATCAGAAAAACACTAAGTTAGTATTCAAAGGCGCACCATCTTCACTAACTTGATTAAGAGCAATTGCTTTCTGTCATGGGTAAGTGTCTTATGGTCGTTTTGCCACCTCCACTGCTAGATATCTCGTACATGTCCATATTGCTTGCCTCTAAATCCACCCCAAGTAAGGAGGTGGTCATGTGGTGACCATGTGACCTTATAGTCATTGGAAAAAGTTACATTAGTGCAACACAACAAATAACCAAATAAAGAATTAAAAAAAGGAAAAAAGCTAACAACCACAAATAAAAGGAAAGATAGAAGTGATAGATAATTCTCTAGCAATTTAGGGTCAAGGGAAATACATTGTGGAAATCTCAATGTCAAGGGCTTGTGTTAATTCAGTAAATTTGGAAATTTTATATTTAATTATATTTTGTTGGCTTATCAGTTTGTTTGACATCATAAACGGTTTTTTTTACAAAAAAATTAGTGACTTCCATCTTGGGATGCATTTGTGCCTCTTCAAACACTGTTCTCTCTTGTTCTATATTTGTATAATTTATAATTTTCATCACTTAACATTTTAAACACATCAACATATGTGTGTGTAATGATGAAAAGACGCCATGAGCCTGAAAGAAGTTATTAAAATTAGGAAATCCTACGATTTTTCATTGATTTTGTAGAAAATTAAGTAAGTTATTACTATTTAAAATGATGTTGTTACCAATTGAAATGATCTTAATCTCATAGTGATCAAAATGAACACTTTAATGAAGCTTTTAATAATTTATATATGCAAGTTATGCAATTAACCAATTCTAGTGGTAAGGTCTAAACTCCTAAAAGTCAACCATAATAATGTTTATTGTTGACTCTTTTGAGTTTTACCTAACCTTAGGTTGTGTTTAATAGGGCGAATGGAAAGTGGGAGGGAAGGGGGTCGAAGAAGGAAAGGAGAGGGAAGGAAAGCAGCAAGGATGGAAAGGTATTTACTGTAGCTATAGTAGCTACAGCAATTTTTCGTCCGATTCAAATGGAACGCAGGCTGTGAGAAAATTATGCACTATTCACGCACTTTTTGCTACAGTGTTTTCTTTCATGTTTCCTTCCTACTTTCCATCCACTCTATTAAACAATCAAAACTATTTTAGCTACAGTAATTTTTCGTCCGATTCAGACGGAACGCAGGCTATGAGAAAATTATGCACTGTTCACGCACGTTTTGCTACAGTGTTTTCTTTCATGTTTCCTTCCTACTTTCCATCCACTCTATTAAACAACCAAAACTATTTTTCTTTCTTACTTTCCCTCTCCTCCCACTTTCCATCCGCCCCTTTAAACACAGCCTAAAGGTATGATTAGGAAGCAATAGAGACTAGAGATAATCAATATTTCTTAAGAGAACAAATCATAACTGGACCTGTAACTTTAATGGCCAAATACATCTTATACTTTTTCTTGATTTAATAGTAGATATGGAAGATGGTGGATGAAATGAATGGCGCTCAATATGGTTGCTTTGAAAAAGTTGAACTCGTACGTGTAGCTAAAACATATTGGCATTGAATGCAAGCCAGATTATAGTATCTTGGCAAACGACCTTTTATGCACTAGCCTACAATGTGACTTTGGCTTAGGGGAACATATATTGCAAGGATCAATATTATACAAAGTGGATAGATATGAACTAACTATCGTCAAGTGTGAAAAATATTTAAATCAATTTGAGGAATTATAGATTCATTGTGAAGTTAGCGAGGAACCTAGGATGACACTTAATTGGTTTGTTCATAGTCCTGTTTGGACATTCAAAAAGAAGTCACATTGCACTCATTTGAATCTATAAAAGAAATTGATCATGAGATTATTGAAATTGAGAAATACCTCGATTTCTCTACATTTGGACATGTCATACATGATGCACCCGCTGTCAAAAAGGCAAGCTAATACTAATTGCCTTAGTTTAGCCATCCAATGAGTAAAACCACATCCTCATATATTGACCCAAGATACTAGGAGATAGAGAAGCTTTGAAATCTAAGCTTCAAATGACCAACTCTAATATAAGGTTCTTTCATTATCATAGCCATGGAGAGATCACACCCTTATTGCATCTTAACTATAGATCAACACCACGGTGAGAATCTGGACTTTAATTACTTCAACATGATGTTGATCCTACTTGTAAAATTTCAGTAAATGATGCATATGATAACCTAATATCATTGGATTTAATAAAATGTACTTTTTCTTGTTACCTTCTACTTTGGATGATACGTAGAAGTGCATTAGCATTTTCTTATACCGTTATAAAATACAAATATAAGATATGTAAGATAATGATTGATGAAATAAGTGTACAACTATAATCTCTACCTTTGCACTTAGTTGGATTAACTGATTAAGCTTACACTTGAATAACGCTCTCCTCCACACATGGATGCTTGGGTTGATTAGCCCTCCTTGTCTATGAAGAACCAATGTCTTGTTCCCGTGAAATGAGAGAATCCTTATACAATACATGATGTGATGTTCTACCCATGGATTGAGGAACCGGTCCGGCGAGGGACAAGCACCGGAGCATAGGGTGGAGCGGCGGAAGCCGGAGGAAGCGGAGGAAGCTTTGGGGCGGCGGGGGCAAGAAGCGGCGGCGGGAGTGGCTCCGCTCGGTTTTACTGAGATTCCACTCGGTTCAACTGGTATGTACCAGTCTAACCGCCGACCGGATCGGTCGGAGACCAGTTCCTTTAACAATCGTTCTAGCCATGAATGTATCAAATTTCCAAATCCTTTAAAATTTTCAACATGTTAATTGATGTTTGCTCATAGCAGTTCAAGTGCTGGTCCTTTTACCTTTCTCATTCATTGCCAGGGTTTTCTCACGTTACTTGGACTGCATGGATAAAATGCATAACTAATTTTGTTCTATTTTGTTCCTGGTTGTTTTGGATTTTCCTTTTTTTTTTTTGCATAGAGGTCAATGTTTGTCACTGCGTGATTTCTCTCTGGTTGTACGGTGAACCTTTTGTAACGTTCTTCCATAAATTGGTGAGCATCGATTGATTCTCAGATCTCAATTCATTTGTCAATTTATAGGACCTGATGATATGCCGGCACATATCAAATCATCCATGTTTGGCTGTTCGCTCATGTATGTATTTTTGGCCTACACATCATCGCTTCCATGTATTTTACAAGTAAAATGACACTAATACTAAGTTTATTTATGTCCAGGATTCCTATCACTGATGGCCGCCTAAATATGGGGACTTGGCAGGTGAAACATCAACGATTTCTGTCACAATGGCATATTTTCTATCATTCCATTAAACCTACTGGACGAACAATGGTTACACCGCAAAACATTTTGACAATGGATGCGCATGATACGAATTTTGATACAAAGCCATCGCTAGTAGATGTGCCATGAAAGATGCATTCTAATTTTTTGACAGGTCAATGCCACATGAATGCGGATGCAAGTTGTGGAACATTGACTAAGTTTCAGATCTGTTTATTTCACTGAAATATATAGAGTAGAAAGCATAGTTTTTTTTTTTCTAATATATATTGTTTGGTAACCTAGAAAAGACGTGGTTTTGACAATTTTATCGGATAGCAACCTGTTAGGCTGGATTGCCACAAAGGATTGATTAGCTTGATTGCCGCAGGTTGACTCTCCAACCAATCTTACAGGACTAGACAATCTTGATAGAGATAGAGTCACTTGAGTGGGTCAAATCGATTTATCAAGGTGGATCATTAAGCTGGTTAGTCTACACTGCCGGGTAGATCAAGCTGCATTGTTAGATCAGGCTAGACAGATTGGTCAGTGTTCATTCCCTATTAATAGATCCAGTCCGTTACCTATCCTATCAGTTTGTCTCGACTAGTGCAGCCAATCAATACATCTTGGTACTTTGCCGGATTGCTTGATCAGGCCAACCCTATCAACTATGTGTACATTGACTGATTAATTGGATCACTTGATTAGATCGGGATAAACCTACCATATGTGTAGGATAAACTATCGGATGTGTTGGTTCAACGCGCAGGCAGGCTTGCTCGAGATAATAATAATAATAATTTTGACCCTGACGGGCATGGAACCTAGTCATATCTTGTTCACTTGGGCATTTTGTCCTATTAAAGCTGAGGGGCTAAGCTGATATGTCTTGATTTTTCCAAGAATAAACTGTAATGACTGGCAATGCTCAAATAATTGTATTGTGAAACAAATAGATTTTCATTTTATGAAATTTCATTCTGACAACATGTCCAAGAATGCAGTAATCTTCTTCATCAGTAATTCATAATGTCAGGCATGGGTTGTGGAAGAAACACATTTTGGTGCCTGCCTACCTTTTCATTTAAAGATTTATGAATTATGTTGGATATCAGTATCTTTGTATTTAATGCACTTGTTTTCGTCTGACAGATCTGTTTTTTTTTTCCATAACTCGTCTCTTGTTGATTTTTGTTCAGGGAATTTGGCTATGTGAACACAGGGATCACGCGACTCCTCGCAAAATTGTCATCACTCTTAATGGAATGTAAGATGTTTAAACTATGCTTGATCAAGAAAAAAGTAATTACACTTGGTAATTTAACTTGAATGTTTACTAAGATTGTTGAGTGATATTATGAAAAAAGATCTCTTAATTTCGGATATAAGTAGCAATATACATGCCAGTCGTGTATCTATTTGCAATCATTTTACACCAGGTCCATATGAATCTAATTCTTCTTTGAGAAAAATTTCTGGGCGGTGCCAAGAAATCTGTGAAAGGGTAGCATCAGTACCCTTAAATCTGCTTTGAGATATGTGCAGCATACGAATTTTAAAGTTAAAATCTGATCTGCATAAATCTCAAAACAAATTCAAGAGGGTTGATGCTACCCTTTCCCAGATTTTCTAGGCAGTGACCCTGCCTAGAAAATTGACGTAGTTTAGGCTCTTGAAATATATGGGAATCAGCGTCTTTGTGGAAGTGGACTTGAAATATTGGACTCAAGTAACTATAGTGAAATATCATGACACATCCACTTTTTATGGGAATGAAAATAATGATGTTAAAATGTTTGACTAGTAATGCTGTAGGGAGATCAGTTTCCAAGGTTTATCTATATATTCCATCATCTTAGGGATACATTCATACAGCCGCCATAATGGAAAACTATTTTAGTTGGCTTCTGATTCCCTATAAATTGCATGTCACAGTAACTTCTGTCTTGTAGATTTCAAAAACAAGATTGTTAGTAACTTTGGAATTGTCGAATCCCAATAAGAAAGCATATGGTGATAACCCAACGATTGGTCCTTTAAATATATGTTTGCAATTGAAAGAAAACTAGAAAGTATTGACAGCTTTGGAATGCATCGGAGAAAGGATAATTGATCGATACACTCCACTCTCCAGACAGTAGTAATCTGCATCTCTCAGTTACATAATGTGTTTAAGTTCATTTTGACTAACTCAAATTTAACAAGATGTTTTCTGTCAGCACCGGGGGACTCGTGCTCCATTTTCCCAATTCTTCTCCTCTCTTATTGCATAGGGTATTAAAGATTTTTCTAAATAGGCCACCCTATTAATAAATTAATAATAACAGAGCTTGTGTTACGGACTCAATATTATTAGTAGGTTATGTAATAAAGCGGATCCGGCTTGGTGTGTTATACTCAATTCGCTAAGTAAGAAAGTCTTATAAATAGGTATCTAGGATTTAGAATTGGGTGTCTAAGTACTTTGTTATTGTCTTTCTAGGGCATGCTTTGCACGATTTCTCGTCAGTGACAGCTGAAGTTCTATCAATTGGTCCGACCTACTAGATCGATCGCTGGGGAACTGGTGGTTCGGCAACGGATAAAGGCAGAAGAAATTTCGTTGTTGGTAGTAGATCTGAGCAGCGGATCTATTGTCGTTAGCTAACTGTTGAAGAAAACCTAGAGTATAAGAATTTCAGCACGCAGTAAAGTCCTCTTCTTGGAAAGCTTTCAGCGTGTGCAGTGAGTACTATAGCTGTGATAGGGTTTGGTGAGGGTACTATAGCAACGGTACTGTAGCGTGACATGGCATTGCAGTGACCTGGTGTTAGGCCCCAAGGATCTCAGGCTGGGCCAAGGAGGAATGGGCTGGGTGACAGCCCAAGCCCATGCTGCACGTGCGAATGGGGACCCCGGACATATGCCCAAATCGTTCGGTCAACAAGGAGGGTTGACCCAAAATCGAAGGAAGCGGATGCGAGCTCGAAGGCTTCAACGAGCGCGACTTCGTCTTTAGCAAGCAACGCGGACGCAGTAGAGGCAACGTCCGAGTCGTGTGGACGAACGGCTGGGAAGCAAGCTTCAGCAGAAGCTTTGGAGGTGGCGACCGATTCGCGCGAATGCAACGGGGCATCAACACGAGTGGCAGTGAAATATGCGGACGCAGAAGAATCGGCGAACACTGCGAAGGGGTGAGCATCTCCTTCGTCCCCTTTAAAGCATGAGGATGAGTTCCAGCGCAGGAGGAAGGAGAGCTGGAGAGAAACCCATAGAGTTTTGAGCGCCGAGCAAGCGGTACGAGGCATCCAGTGAGGTGAGAGCTTTTTCGGCAAGAGAGAGAGGGGTTTTTGTACTCTGTTATTACGAGCATAAAGAGGAAATTTTCCCCTACGAGGTTGTCTTCTCCGGCGGCGGCATCTCCCTATTCCTGATCCTCTCCGGCGACGAGATTTTTCGGCAAGTGCAGGCGGCGCTTCCAGGCAACGACGAAGGCTGAGGGAGGTGTGAATACCTTCCCTGCCGGCACGCCCTTTCATCCGGCGAGCAGCGACTGCCGTCGACGAGTGAAAGCAGGCGGCGTTCGTTCGAAGGCGAGACGAAGAAATGAACGTAGCGACGTTCGTTTCGAGGAGAGGATTTTTGACCAAGTCAAAATCCGAGTGCAATTTTGATTTCGCGCGGCGACGCAAAAAGGGCTGACGTGTGGTGACATAAGCAAGGAACAAATCTCGCGGCGGAATTCGATCGGCGCGCGGCGGTGATTTTGATTTTGGTCAAAATCAAATTGAGGTGCAAATTTGGGGATAAAATTAAGGATTTGGACTCTATCCTAAATTCGTCGGAGACCGATTCGTTGGGGCGTGACACTTGGGGTGAGGAAGAGGTAGAACACGTGTCACTGTGTCTACGACGCATATGCAGCATATGTAGATTAGGGTTGAAAAAAAAAATAAAGAGAGATTGCTGGTTTGAAAAAAAAAGAGAATATTAAAAAAAGAGAGAGATAAGAGGTAGAAGAGAGATGACGAGAAGTGAGGTTGCTCAACGTTATGTGGAGATGAATCATCTTCTTGACGTTTTATATGAGATGAAAGCAATGCTGAGAGAGTTGGTTAGGGAGAAGAAAATGCGAGAGGGTGCGGATGTGATTGTTGATGGGTAGACATATCCAACCTCAAACGAGGTCTTGAAGACTACATTATAGAGCCAAAGTAACATGGAGGATAGATGGTGGATTCATAATCGCATGGAATTACAAGGATTTGATGAAACTAATCGAGTAGGATGGATTGCACAAGCTGAATAATATTTCAATATTTAAGGCACGCTAGACAACTATAAAATTTCTATGGCGTTTGTTCGTATGGAGGGACAAGCAGGCCATTGGTTTCGAGGGTTAAAACGACAGATTTTCAATCTTTCTTGGGAAGGGTTTAAGCAAGAGATGATACAAAGATTTAATAAATTTCTTGCAACTACGGTCCTTGATTAAAGCTACTATGAAGAGAAGAAACTTGATGACAAACAGAAGGAGGTCAGCAGACAAGAAGTAATTGAGCATACTTCTATTGTTGATAAGATTTTTTCAACTATAGATGTGGTGAGTACTGAATGTGAACTCTCCAAAAGGGATGATGATGGCGTAACTAATTTTTTCAAGGGTGATGATCTAAATCTGGGCCGGCAAGCGATCGAGATGACAATCTAAGTAAAATGTCTTATGGGATAAAGGTTGTGAATACTACAAAAACACATTGGAAAACTTGACACTGCTTGCATGTATGCTGGGCAGAGGAAAAACTTTTTGCGGTAAAGAAACATATTATTGATAAACTAGATCGTGGAGCAATTTTAACTTATACGCAGTGAGATCCAGGAAAAGTTTAAAATTGTCCTCAAGGTTTTTCCTCTGCCTTGTCCTCAAGGTTGTAGTTTGAGAGGGGGGCAATTGTTACAGGTCCAATACTATTAGTAGGTTATGTAATAAAGCGGATCCAGATTGGTGTTTTATACCTGGTTCGCTAAGTAGAAAAATCTTATAAATAGACATCTAGGGTTTAGAATTGGGTGTCTAAGTATTTTGTTATTATCTTTTTAGAGTGTGTTTTGCACGATTTTTTGCCGGTGACGAGTAAAGTTTTATCTGACTCTCGTTTAATGAAACCAATGAATAGAAGACTTTTCATAATGAATACCCTAAAAAGCTAAAAAGTATTTCATTTGTAGTTCGTGGTTTTAAAAAATACTTCTTAATGAACATGAGACAAATATCCCTTCACTTTTTTGTAAAATAAATAAATAGTCTTATAATGTACGCTGTTTGGTTTATTTAACTATCCGGCCCTTAAAAACCACATATTTGTTTATTTTTTTAATCTAAAATTTTAATCTGGAACCAAAAGTAAACAAAAGTTTTGTTAAATTTTATTAAACCGAACAGAACAAAAGGTTTTAATTTGATGCAGTTGAAAACCAAAATTTATTAGAAATTTAACATCGAAACAAACTATTTAAGGCTATAATCAAATTGAACAAAAAAAATTAGATTCGGTTGCTCAAGATACCCTAATATTTGGACAGCCCTTTACCAAAGATTATATGCCGGTAAAAGAATTGCAAAAGGCAAGAAGAAATAAATAAAGTAAAAGAAATCAAATGAGAGTAGGTTTCGCCACTCAGAAAGGCGTGGTGTTGTATTCCACAACAACTGCTTCATTTTCTGATACCCCAAGTGTTAGGCCTGGGCTCCCCGGTTCAGCCCAGAGGAGAGGGAGCCTGATCCAAACCCAAGCCCATACCACGGTAGAATCCAATTGGCCGGTCAACGCCGATTGTTGACCTCTTCTTCGCGTTAAAGTCGGAGGCGGCTGGCGATAATCCCAGGCGGCGTAGGCGACTGGCGGAGCGCTTCCTTCGGGGGAAGACGCGGAGGTGCAGACACAAGCTCACCTCTAGTGCGGAGATCGGAGGCAGCGTCTTCGATGGCGCTCGCAAAGGAAGTCCCCGGGCTTGATTCACGAGGTCTTCGAAAGCAAAGACGTGCGAGCGGATCTTCAGGCGGCGGTGCGATGGAGGAAGAAACGGGCTACGAAGGCGGCTGCTCGGGCGAGGGATGCAGACGCCCTAAATCGAGGTGAAGGAAAAGGAAGCGGCGGTGCTTCCCTATAAATCATCCAGGCGAGAAGACCCAGGGGGCAGGGAGATCAAGACGAGAGGTTCTGCGAGGTTGAGGGAAGCTTGAGAGCGTGTAAGCGGCGGCGAGAGTGCCGACGTGAGAGCTTGAGAGGAGGGTTTTGTAGTTGCTATTTTGGAGAATAGAACGAAATTTTCCCTTCCCCATTGTTCTTCTTCCCCTGTTCTCCCCTGTGATTGAATTCTTCACCAGCGTCGTCGTCGACGACGGTCCAAGCGCAAGCGGCGCTTCCGACTGTGAAGTGAGCTGAGGGAGGAGACGCAAAGGTCTCTCCCTGCTTTCCTGCCCGAGTTCCGGTGGTGGTGCTTTCCGGCGATAAGGCGATGAGAACGGACATAGGCGGCGTCGTTCTCGCCGAAACGAAGATCGAATGCGACGGGCGTTCGCTTCGAGACGGTGACACGGCAGCGATTTTGACCAAGTCAAAATTGGGAAAAAGGATTTCGGCAGTTGACGCGTGAGCGACGTCAGCAGGGGCGAAGTTCGAGCAGCAAGCGGGATTTTGACCGAAGTCAAAATAGGGGGAAGAATCAAGGTATAATTTGATTTTAGGGTTTTCGATTGGATTATTCCTAAATTAGGGTTAGGGTTTTCCGTGAGGATTGTAATTTGGGGATTAAAATTGAGCGGGGAACTAGAGTTTCAAATTTGGGGACGAGATTCGGTCCGGAAACCCTAGCGCGATCACGTTCTGGTGTTCCGCCGGACGGCTCTAGGAAGCGGATAAGCGTTGTTTTTAGCCTGTTCCGACCGGGGCGTGACACCATGGATCAGCTTAAAAATAGCGCTTATTCGCTGTCTCAGGGTCATCTGGCAAAAACACCAAAATGCAACTACCTAGAATTTTCAACCCAAAATTCATAATCCTAATACTCCGAACAGATTTTTATCCCTAAATTACAATTAATTTTGACCCGCCGCTCGCCGCTTGAATTACCTCGATTTCGCTGTCGCGCCGAATTTGCTCCCGTGACGTCACGCTGACGTCGGCTGAAAAACGATTTCGTTCGAAATCGCGATCGACGCTTCCGATTTTGACCGGAAGGCGTCTTTTCTTCTTCACGCGTCGTTCGTCCCCCTGCGTTGTCGGAGAAGTTAAACACCGCCGCCAGCGTTCGACGTGATGGCAGGGAAGGCCGCCTGCCTCCCTTCAGCCCCTGCGTCGTCGTCCGGCAGCCGCCTGCTTCCGACAGAAATATCTCGCCGAAGATGATGAATACCTGGAAACATAGTTCGCCGGAAACAGAGAAATAGTGCCGCTTGTCGTCGCCGGAAAACACAGCAGAACATAGGGAAATTTCCTCCTTTATTGTGCACAAATCCAGAGTACAAAAACCCTCTTCTTAAGCTCACATCTCTCCCTCACGTCGACGGCACAATCGTCGTCGACTTACACCCAGTTCGTTTGCCGACGCCCTCTCCGGAAACGGACCTCTCGTTTCCCAGGTTTTTCTCTTATCTCGGGAGCTCTTCTCCCGGAATCTCCTCCTTTCGATCGTCCTTCCGCCAGGCGTTTTATAGGAAAACGCCGCCGCTATCTCCACGCTGCCTCTGCTTGGACCGCGTCTCCCTTCCCAGATTTAGGACTTCGCCGTCCGCTTCCCTCGGGCACGTCGACGCCGTCCGTGTCCACTTCCGCGTCCGGGTCCGATTTCCCTGCTGGAGACGAGCTCGCGTCTCTGTTGCCGTTTGCGTCCGAGAAGGTCGGGGAAGAAGGCGCCGACTCTCACGTGTCCTTCCTAATTTGGGGTCAACTGTAAATGTTGACCGGGTGATTTGATTACGCGGACGGACTCCGTTTTCCTCTTTATCGTGTGGGCTTGGGCCTTATTTTGGCTCAGCGGATTTTGGGCTGAACCGGTTAACCTGACACCAAGGTTCCTTCGTGTTAGGCCCTGGGCTCTCCGGTTCAGCCCAGGGGTGACCCAGACCCAAAATCCAAGCCCACACGAAGTATCCAAAAGTGAAGGAATTCTATGGTCAACATCCAATGTTGACCTTACCCAAATCAACGCAATCGAGCCGTGCGACGCGAGCCGCGGACGCGGCATCTCAGCGAGGAACGGGCAAAGGCAGCTTCGTCTCGGACGAAGCCAGCAACGTGAAGCTGCGACGTCCGCGGTTCCAGCAGAAGAAGTGGACGTCGGACGGAGATCTCGGAGGTCGAAGCGGTAGAAGACGGCTGTTCGCGTGGAAGAAGCGGGCGTGAGCAGCGCAAAGAGGCGACGAGATCTTCGGCGGAAGACCCGGGCGCGGCATCAACGAGGAGAAGCGGCGGCTTCCCCTTTAAGAGGCGCAACGAGAGGAGCGGGTACAGGGAGACGTGATCGAAGAGAGAGACGGAGGCGAGGAGATCGAACGAAGGAACTGGCGAGCGGAAACTGGAAACAGAGAGCGAGCGACGTGAGGACGAGAGAGAAGAGAGAGGAGGGTTTTTGTAACTCTGATTTGCGAAGAAATAGATTGAAGCTTTTCCCTTCTCCCTGCGCTTCTTCTCCGGCGTGTTTCCGTGTCTTCCGGCGAGATCCCGGTTATGGTGATTTCCCCTGTTTCCGGGTTTCTTCCGCGGCAACGACGAACTCGTCTCGGCGGCGATCTTCGACGACGGTAAGCTTGGGCTCAGGCGAGCGAAAGGCGACACGTCCCTCTTCTCCGGCGAGCGACGGGCGAACGACGCGGCGACTGTGGACGCGAGGCGACGCGCGTTCGCGGGGTGAAGAAGACGAGTTTCGAACGCGGGCGGCGTTCGAAACGAGACAAGTCAACAAAGCGTGCGGTCAACAGGCGAATTCGATCGATTTCGAATTCGTTCGGAGCGGTTGACGTCAGCGGACGTCAGAAAAAGGAGATTTCGGCGCGGCGAAATTTCGTTCGGAGGGCTGACGTCACACCGACGTCAGCAAGGGTTGATTTTGACTCTGGTCAAAATCTGATTTGAGGTATTCTGAAATTAGGGTTTCGATTCTTTTCGGATTTCCTAATTAGGGTTAGGGTTTTCCTTGAGTGAATTGTAATTTGGGAAGAAAAAGTTAGCGGGGAACTAGGGTTTCAAATTTGGGGACGAAATTCGGTCCGGAAACCCTAGCGCGATCACGTTCTGGTGTTCCGTCGGACGGCTCTAGGAAGCAGATAAGCACTGTTTTTAGACCGTTTCGACCGGAGCGTGACACTTCGTAGGATTGTTATAAGAGTCGGATCTAAATCGTGGGTAGCCATGCCTCACCAGTCTTTGATCAAATGCAGAACAGACTGAAGATTTCAACCCTAGGTCTCCGCCCCTCTATTTAACTTTTGTCCGTTTTACTCCGGGTTAGTGAGGCTTTCAATTTTGTAGAAAATAACTCTACTACTGACAACTAATAACAACAGAACTCGCCCTTATTTCTCTGCACGTTTTATCTCGTTTATGGTTTATTGGAACATACAATAGTCGTGTAAGGAAAAAAGAAAGAAAATAAACAAAAAAAAAGAGAACAGTTTGTTAATCCAAATGTGGCAGGAGCTCTTTCCAGATGCTGAAAAACTGGACAAAGTGCTCATTCTACCTTCAGCAATATCTTCATAACTTCATACACGAAATAGCTAATGGAAGCAGAAGGCAGAACCTGGAAGAAACAAGAATAGATTATGACATCAATGCATATATGTAATTTGACTTGAGCTCTCAGGCGATGGAAACAGTTGATTACGAGAAACATTCGAAACAGTACCTGTAACAAGCTGGGAATCATGCCAGCATACAGTGCAGGGACGCCACCTTGCTCAACTATTTTCATAAACGTTGCAAAGGCATTCAATTTGTTTGCACGAACCTGCATTTGCAACTGTCGCCTGACCACTTCAAATGGATATGTAGCCGCTTCAGCACAAGCACCAGCAATGGCCCCGTATAACAATGTCCTTGTCGATCCCAGCTCTAGTTGATCCAAGGCATTAACTTCATTGCCTTCTTGGTTTTTCATTAATGATAGCCGCTTCCTCCCTTCGGGCGAATGCAAATAAGCTGCCTTTAGTATGTCGTAGACGCCGTAGAAAACAGCACCTGAAGGTGCCATGCTAATGAGAGAAGGAACAAGGCCCTTGTAAAGAGAAAAGAATCCTTCAGTTCTGACCATGTGACGGAAAACGCCGATGACTCCACCTAGGGCTTCTCCTCCAGGAGCTACCATCTTTGTACGTATCTAAAAATTCATAATTTAAGTACAAGGTTAGGCATTGCAGACAAAGTGACCGATAACTTTTTAAGGGGAGAGAAATTAAATCAAAGAAAAACATAAAATTTCACATCTTTCTGAAGATGTGAAAATGATTCCCTTCTCAGTGCAGCTAATCCCACAAAAAAATAAAGAAAGAAATTAACGTTAACACAGGATTAACAAGAGTTCAAATATATACCGTGTCCATTGGTATGCAGAGTATAGTTGCAGTAATGCCAGCTGCAGCACCAGCAACGAACCTCTCAAAGTTTGTGGCTTCTTCATTTCCAGATAGTTCAAGCAGATGTTTTCTATATCTATCATATGCATAAAAGTTGACTGCCTTAAACGGAGCAGTACGAAGAATGTTGACAAAGTTTCCCTTCCAGAAGCCCTTCAGACCTTGTGCGGTTGCAATTTTGTGAATGAGTGCAAATAGATGGCTCTGTTCACCACGAACCATATATTCTAACTTTAGCCTCTCGAGTGGAGCAACGAAAGTTCTGACACACCAGATGTCAAGTTCCAAAAGATATTTAAACCATATGCACACTACATTACTTCTCAGAAGATAACATGCAAATATACGGAATAAATTGTCATCCAAGTAATTTTTTACTAGCTTTTGCAACTATGTGGTTGAATAGCTCGATATTTTTGTTGATGATCTGAAGATATATCTAAGCAATTTCTAAGGATCTGTCTATAAGATCACTTTAAAATCTTCATCTACGAAACACAAACTTATCAATTAAAAGAGCAAGACATAACCGAAGTTCTCAAGAAATCAGACTAAAGCTGAAAGCAAATTAACTCTTTTAGTTAAGCAAGAGAACTATAGAAATTCTTGGAACGGTTACGGTCTTCCAACAGCATATTTCAGTGGCCCTACCTCTTTCACTTGGAATAAGTCTCACATCAGACTTAATGGTTTTCTCATTGTAGAAGAATGAATGCCATGTGATCTTTCCGCAGATTGTCAACAAAAAGTTACTTGTAAACAAGACCCAATTACTTCACTTATAAATATGAATGAGATTTCAGCTGTTAAGATGCCAATCGTATAAAATTGATGTAGGGTAAGCCATTTCAAAGACACTATTCTTCACTGTGCATTTGCTAGATTGCAAGGGTAATGATTGAAACTTTTACATGGCAATAAGGAAAAATGTTGAATATATATTGAACGTGTTATTCTTCTTCCATACTTCCTATGTTTGTCCAAAGACATGAAGATTCATCCTTGTTAAAAAAAATAATAATAATGTGTATGAAGGAAACAAAATTTAGTTGCAATACAAAATCCTTCAAATATATAAAAATTCTTAAAATCTGAACGATCACAAAAATTCCATCATTTATAGTCCATTGCGTTAACGTTCGTGATAGCATACAAAAAAAAGATTCTGCAACATATTAGATCACAATCATCAGATACATAATTTCTAGAATGCATATAGAAGCAATTACTATTATTACTGAAACCAATGCGACGGGAACAGAAACTATTCGGTATTATACCTTGAAACCATGGCGGCGACGGCGCCAGACCAAAGATGCTTTGTGGTGTTCAACGCACTGGCTTTTGCCTCTTGAACACTAATATTCTTCCCCTTAACCCTATCCTTGACACCATTTTGATGGCTGCAAGTCTTATCCTCCTTCAGAGCTACCACCGTTCCATCCTCCTCCCTCCCCTCCAACGCCGCCGCCCCCGATCTCCTCTCTACCTCCTTCCCCACAAAGCCCACAGACTCCCGCACGAACCCCTCGCTCCCTTTCACCGACAAGCTCACCGCAAGAAATCCAATCCCATTCCCGCCCGCTGCCCCTCCCCACACGATCCCGCCCAAAGGAGCCGTCATCCGTAGACGCGATTCGACAGGAAAATCATGGGATCCGAGCTCAAGAAAGAGGCGTCCGCCGGCCACGACGGGAGGAGACGGATCTGCTCCCTCTCCCCGAGCGCGGATCTGGCCCAGGACGGAGCTATGGAAACGGATCTCCAGCTCCGACATCGCGGCGAGGCGATTCGGGTGATTGGCGTGGCCGCGTTGGATCAGGATTTCGACTTTAAAGTAGAAAGACGGTGATTCGAGGCGGGATCACGAAATCACGCGCGGATTTGTTATCGTTCTTGTTTTCATCACGATCGAGCGATCGAACTACAGCGACAGGCGACAAATGTTTGCATCCTGCGTTTGAGGTCCGGTGAAAACACTGCCCTGACGACGCAATGGAAGGAAGAGACAAATGGGCAGCATCGATCAATACAAAGAGAAGAAGAGGAAAACCAATCGATGCTTTCCTGTTGGCGTCCAAGTGTTGGTAATGTAATGGAAGAAGAGTAATTAAATGCAGTAGATGCATGAGAATGATTCAGATGCCGGAAATTGAAATGCCGAAAGGAGCCAACAAGGACTCGTGCTGCGTTGGTTTCATCGTAGAAAAATAAGAGACCAACGAGATCAAGACGAGTGTAAAATGTAAGTTGTCCTCGTGGGTCACAGGTCGACTTGAGTTAGGTCTAGTATGATCTAATCATCTAATAATATATGTTTATGCTTCAAGTTTAGTTTAAATCTTTAGACATGCGAGTCGTGTTAGACGCATTGGATATAAAATTAAGCTCGACAAAGAAGTTAAAAAAAATTCAGTATTATATATGATCAAACGTTATTTTGTTATCATTTTCTTGAAAAAAAAGAAAATAAGGAAAAAGAAAATAATTAAGTTTTTTGTCAAAAATATTTTCATCCGAATCGTGCGGAAGCCAAATCTCATGTCGTTAACGCACGCTAAAAGCCCTTCTTCCTTGCCCCGCCCGTCCTCCTTCCTCTCCCTCTTTGCCAGCGTCGCCCTCCTCCTTCCCCTCCTCGTCGGTGCCGCCCTCCTCTTTCCCTCTCCCTCCTCCCGTCGCCGAGCTCACGTCGCCTCCTATCGCTAGCCTCTCTCTTATTGAGCTCGCCAGCCTCCTATTGCCGAGCTCGCATCGCCTCGCCTTACCTCCCGTCGCTAGCCTCTCTTCCGCTGAGCTTGCCCGCCTTCCTTGTCTCGTCGCCTTCCGCCTTCCCTGTCTCATTGCCTCCCACATCGCCTCCCTATATCCGCCTTGTCCCCTTATCCGTCTCCCTCCTCAACTTGTCACCTCGTCGCCTTCCCTCCTCGGCCTTGCCTCATCGCTTCCCACCTCCCTCATCAGCCTCGCCTCTTGCCTCCGCCTCGTCGCCTTGTTACCTCCCTCGTCGCCTCATCACTTTCACTGCTGCCTGTGCCCCGACATCACCTCGTTAGCTCACCTCTATTTTCTTTTCGTTTCAAGAAGATGATCACGTGCAACGTTTGCATAGAGATTTTTGTTTCCATCCTTCCCTCTTTCCTGTCTCCCTTTTTCCTTCTCTTCTAAGGAAACATTCAAACATGGCTTAAAGATTAGCCAAAATGGATAGGGGCGAACTACGGTCAAAAGGCAAAGCCAAAAAGCGAAGCAAGAAGCTCTGCCAAACAACAATTCTTCATTCCAATTTCCCTCGCACTCCTTACCTCTGCACTCAATAGACAACACACTACAATTCATTTCCTACAGATTAATGATTTCTCCAGTCATATCAGCTTTTCTTTTCGTCTAATAAACTTTCGAGGCATACAAACTCTCCTTTTCGGAGATTGAGTTCATCTAAATGGACTTCTACGCCCAATGGCATGCCCTCTACTTTGATAACTCAAACAACATGAGCTACTAGGTGGATGGAGTAGTTCATACATCTTCTCTTGCCTTTGGAGTGCAAGTCATCAAGGCTTCGCCGACGGAGAGGAAGATCTTGTCCTGGCCTACGAGCTCTGTGAAATTTGCCGAATGGAACTTCTGAATCACCACTGAGCCAGGATTTGCAAGAAGAAGCTGTGAGCACACAAGTAAGAGCTTGTAAGATTCATCCTCCTCATTTGTGTTGAGTTCTTGTGATTGATTCATCAGCTGCTACTGCACTGAATCTACAAAGTAGGAAACGCTGACCTGAATTTCATGTTTTTGGAGAGTCCTATAGAGTTCCTCCAGGGCATGGATGCCACTAGTGTCAATGTCAGTCACAGCTGCAAAATGAAATGCCCTAAAAGGAATGAGAAGAAAAATCAAAATGTAAAGGAATGAGAAGAAAAAAGCTGAAGGGAGATCCCTACGTGACATTTCAATTATCAAGAAACTTATTTTTGGCAAATTTTTAGCTTGTAGTTGCTCTTCTTCATCTCTTAGCCATCTCAGAATCCTGCACCATGTGAGCAAGAATGTCAACCACATGATTCTGCACTCCAACTTTGAAATAGAAAGATACAGGCTTGAAACCTTTTAGTGCCCCTGATTCATAGTTGACTAAAAAGATGGAAACAGAAGAATTTAACCTAGTATTTGTCTTGTGCAAGGAATAATAAAGTGAACAATCTGAGCACCAAACTAGAGCTTCTTCATATGTTGCAGAAAGCACAGATAGATGGTTAAACAAGAAATTTGTAGGAATTCCTAGTCCAATTCCATTAACCTAATTTGAATTCAAAAGGACAATGCTAGTTCTATATTGCTTGCACATTTCTTTCTCAAAATCTCTCATTGACAATTTGATCTCATATAAGGCTTCAACATATGAAGAACTAATTTCAGTAAGTCCTCTGTAAATTCAGTAAGTCCTGTGGTTCTTTCAAGCTCATCTATCTTAAGATGACCTACCCGACTAAATTACAAAACAATAGTTTGCAGCATGAAGTTATAAGATTACCTCTCCTTGACATAGTTAGAGTTAGTGAAGTAGATAGAAGAATCAACTCTGACAATCAAAACTCCAGGAACTTTGGTTGCATCTGGGTACTGTTCAATGTTTCTATATATCATTGTGCTTGGAACATTCCCAAGTATCACAGTTCTTGGCCTTGTAACTTGTAGGAGGATCTTTGCAAGTGATATGCAAACCTATTTTGGAGAGAAAAGACTAAAATTTAATCGTAAAGACGATGAAAAAGAAATTGACAGTCAAAAAGTGCAATAGATTCTTACAGCAATTAAGAGGCCTATTTCAACAGAGGCAAAAACTACCCCAAGGAAGGCTCCCATGCATGCAACAAAGTCTAGCTTGTCGATCTTCCAAATGAGAGACGCTGCTTCGACATCGATTAGGCCGATCACAGCCGAAATAATGATGGCAGAAAGTATTACATTCGGAGTGTACTTGAAGAGGGGTGTAATCACTAGCAAGGTAAGCATCACTACCAGGGACATCACAATATTGGACACAGCAGTTTCACAGCCGGCCATGAAATTGATGGCTGACCGAGAGAAGGATCCTATATGCAGAAACATGTTTCAAGAGCTCAGTGCACATAATGCTTCTCTATCAAGAAGAGTTATTTCAAAAATTTATGAGTAAATAAGTTACCGGTTGCTACATAGCAAGATGTCATTGAACCAACTATGTTCATGGTTCCTAATGCAACCATCTCCTTGTTTCCATCTAATTGGTACTCCTTCATGGCAGCAAATGTTCTTCCAATTGCTATTGCTTCCTGATAGATTTTAAGCAATGATCTCAGATCTGAAGTGGTAGAGAAAACAATTCTTTTGAGAATTTCAGAACTGAAACTAGAGGTTGAGTACCGTCAAAGCTATCAGTGCAGCTACTACTCCAACTCTGAATCCTTTTGCAGCATAGGAACCAGTGAAGTGAATCCGATGAATGGAGGATGGGTTAAGCCCTCTGTCTATCTTTCTCACCTTTCAAAGGGGAACAACAAAATCAGAATCAGTGATCAAACTTAATTTAGATTAGGACTACCTGGGAAGTATATCAGAGTTAAGAACATTACAATCTGAACACCATCTTTGTCGGCGCGAGTTATGTACACAAAAAATGTGGATAAAATGACTGATATCAGAGGTGCAATGGCAGACACCCAGAAAAGTTTCTTCCTTCTTTTTCCCTGTATTATTTAGTTAATATTATTGTAGGTGATGCAAGTAATCCTACAATCTTACTGTTGAATGCTTCTTGAAATGAGAATGAATGCATACAATGTACTTGGCAAATAGCAGAAATGCCAAGAAGATAACCCCAATCAGTATTGTCTGCCAGTTCCACTGCAAAATTTCCAAACATTAGAGGCAGTTCCATCGTAGAAAAGTAGATGTGGAAAGTTTGCAGCTATACCCCATGATGAACGGAGCCCCAAACAGATTTCATGACAGAAATGATGTCTGTTTTATTGGTGAACTTTGTAATGCCAAGAAATCCTTTTAGCTGCTGTAGTGCAATTGTAATTGCAGCTCCTCCCATGAATCCAACAATGGCAGCATGAGAGAGGAATTCGATAAGAAAGCCTAATCTGTGAATTGTGATATCAAATAATTAACAGTTTGATTATGTTCAAATTCATATGAATAATGAAAGATTTGTGTGTATTAGCAGAAATAGAGAAGGAATTCACCTCAAGAACCCTAGTGCTGCTTGAGTGACTCCAGCAAAGAAAGTTGCTGTGAATGCAAGCCTCTGGTATTCATCTTTTTGAGTGTTAGGATCTATTTCATTCTGTAGAAGAGTTCCAAGTAAGAGAGACACAACTGCTACAGGTCCAATAGCAATGTCCCGCGAGCTACCCATTATTGCATAAATAAGTGGTGGAACAAAACTGGAGTCTGCAAAAGGAAAAAAAAAGTATGATATGCTGCTAGTTCTATGCACCAATGGTATCAAACTTCGATTTTTCGATATCGTAAAACTATACTTACAGAGTCCATATTTTGGATCCATGTTAGCAAGCTTAGCATACCCAATGTCCTAGTTAAAGAGAGATTTAGTCTTTGAATTTTAATCCAACAAAAGAATGAATTCATTCCTTGATACATATATACATACATACATACCTGAGGGATGCAAAGACTTGCAATTGTCAAACCAGAGATAATATCGCCTTTAAACTTTCTGAGGTTGTAGTTTCTTCCCCAGTCAAGAACTGGGAACATGAACTGAAGGCCCAAGAAAAGCTTTCTTGATTTAGGTTGGTCCTTGTAAGGCCGTAGAGGATCATCTGGAAAGAATGTCTCCTTCAAGGTGTCACCAAATTCTCTGATGAAGTTCCTCCGAGGGGGTAATCCAACCTTGTGAATGTATTTGCTATTCTCTCTCTGCCCGTGAGAGGAAGAATGGCTGCCGGTCTCAAAATCCTTGTCTTCAACTTCAGCTGAGACTGAGTGCACCATCATTTCTTTTCTCCTCTACTGAACCAGAGGAAGAGCAAACTCTATCCTGTAAGAACTGGGACCTTTTAGAAATCAAATTGGTAGTTAGAACTTAATCATACAAAAAAAACCCTAATTTTGGATCCACTTATTTCATGTAAATTGGGAATTCAACAGAAATGCATCAAGACATACACTCAAATTACTTGAGAATAACACTAAGCACACAAACTAACCAATCACATTCATGAACAAAGTCAATCTGTTTCTCTCTTCCATGAATACAGTATCCATTTATGTGCAACTAATAAGAAAGAAAAAGGCCAGAGAGTGATACCAAAGATGCTAGCGCAGCATCATGCAATTTGACAAAGCTAAGGACTTCACACTCTTGAAAACTAGTGAAGGCTTATATATAGGACTGGGCAAGATATCTTGTTCATATTGGTCAACTATCTCATGCTCTAACACGTTGATACTTCTGAACAATCTCTTTCACTCATAGCAGCTTTGAATCTGGCTCACCGCTCATATTCTAAGCACATTCAAGATGGTCAGATAATGCCATGAGTTTTTCAAAAGCAGCTATTTCCTTGAAGCAAGTTATTTAGAATAATTATAGAAGTTCTTGGTCAAACTACTCATCTACTTGAATGAAATACAATTCATGCTTCACCTCATGAAAGAAAGCTGCTGATGAGTTGACTTGTTTATCAGGATTTAATTTGTTATTCATTAATCCTGCTTTCTTCTTGTTTTGATTTTCAAAACTTTTTTGAACAATTTTTTAATTGTAAAATAAGGTTTGAGCAATGGGGCCAATCTTCTTGCGGTGTTCTTCAACCACATATTGCCTTTTGAAATAGGCAAACAAAGTGTTTGTGATTTCCTCTTTGTGCGGCAAAAGTTTTGAGAAAAAAGCAAGAAGTTTCAAAGAAGAAGAAAGCCGAGCTCTGTCACTTTCATGAAGTCAAATGTTGAACGAAAGAGGATGAGGCATGGCTTGAAAAGAACACCTAAACAGTTCAAAAATCTTCTTGGTTGTTCATTCTTTTTTTTTCACATGGTTGTTCATTCTAAATCGGAAAAAGGATCTAGACATGTTTTTTTTTTTTTTTGCCAATGGATCTAGACATGTTGACATTAAGCTTCAGTACTTCACTTTAATTCCCCGTATCACCGTCCTTATAAAAGTGGAAGTACTATCGGGATTTCATTCAGTACAAGAAGAAATCAATACAATGTAATGGAACGAATGCACTTGATGAATGATTAAACCATTTTCTGAGCTCAGAGCAGCAAAAAACTCTTAATCAGAGAGAAAAACAAGCAGAAGCAATCAAAAGAATCAACAAACCTAAGAGGCAAAATCATATGCCTACTGTTTGAGAGAAAATACAAAGATGTCATGTAAAGGTAACGAAAAGAATCCAAAAAGAACATTGCATGGACAGGGAAAAAAAACTCACCTTTACATCAAAGTCTTGTTCTCCCCACCACGCACTCAAGGATTCCCCGCCAGAGTCAATAGGGAAATCATCAGTGCAAAAATTGAGCAAAGGCAGGGAAGAGCAAGACTGAGCAATTCCCTCTCTTCCCAGCGGCCGCCTCCTCACTGTGCGGCCATGAGTGAGCTGAAGCGGCATTCACATAGCTGGGAAATTGGAAAAAGGGTGAAAAGTCAAACCTGTCCACGTTCAACGCATCTTGACAGCAATCTTCCATCCCGAGTAGGGAAGAAACCAGCGGCGTTCGATCTTGGCATTTTTGTCTTTGCCATTCACAGATTTCCAAGTGTCGGTCTTAATGGAAAAAAAAATTGTTGTAATTAACTACTGGTGTTGGTTTCTTGATGTCGCATATAGAATCGCTGGCCCATCATGGAGGATGCCAATTATATACTTGTTTTTAATGCAGAAAAATCGGTCGATTCAAACGTTTTAGAAGTATTCCTAACACCTTTAAGATTGGGCGAATTGAAACTTACACCTCCAGGATGTAATCTAATAACATACAGATAAATTTACTATTCATTTTCTAATAAAATTATAGGTATGTTTTTCAGCAGTTAGTCTGGAGAACGACACTCTGAAGCAAAATCTAAGCAGGTAAAAAAATCATCTGAAGGCTTTCTAGAACAATATACACCTATCAATTGTCAACACAACAATCCTCAAGTCGTCGCCTTTCGTATCACAAGTCAGAGATTGTCAGTTTCTGAAGCATAAGAGGCGGATTTCAAAGAGATGCATCTTTCCGATTGGCTGAATCTTACAGTGCTGCTTCGTGGAGATTGAGAAGGTTTTTGTCATGGCGTGGATATTTTTCCTACATTCACAATTCAGCAGCCCGTGATTCCGAGTACTTGGAAAACAAGAACAATGAAACATTGTGGACGTGAGAGAGCGGATGCATGTGAACTAAAATCATTCGCCTTAGCTTGAAGCAATTATTGAAGCTGTCTGTAGCGGTCAAGATAGCTGGAAGCCTGTAGCATTCAGGGACGACTTGCAAAGTCTATGGAAATCTTTTTGGCCCCAGTGCTACCCTCTGGCTCAAGGAATATAAATGAATGCATCCAATCACAGAATTGCAGTCTCATATTTATGTGGATTCGGTATTGCAGCAACTCCTCACCCACTCATTTCAGCTTTTTGACTTCGGCCTATGTCGTATGAGCTTGATCTCAAGTTTAATTGGCTTAAAACCTTGTGAGTTTGAGCACAGATTCAAAGTTTATACCCAATGTCAAACTGCGATTCAAGTAGAGCGGTTGGCTATCAAATCGGTCCTCTCTACATTCATAATAACTTAGAACTTCAAAACTACAAGATGATCATTGAAATTGACCACCGAGAGGCTGCGCATCTTATCTTCAGCGTATCACAACACCCCCTGCTGCCTCCACCAATCTACTGAGAAGCATACACAGATCGTTCCGATAGCTCAGGAGCTAGCCCATAGCATTCAAAATACTAAGTTCAGAAACTCAGTTGTTCTTATCAAGATTGACCTTAGGTCTAAGGCCTTTGACATAATCAAAAGGCAGACTATCATACTGGCCATGCAATTATATGACTTTCCTGACATATTCATGTGGATTACAGCCTGCATCTTCTCCACTACCTTCACCTGCATCCGCCAAAGGGACCCTCTGTCTCTATAATTTGCTGTATGATTGCAGTGGTTTTGGAAAAAAAAAAAAAATCTTACAAGCTTAAGATTTACTGAGTTTAGTTTTGCGTAGATACTTATAATTTTGAGCTTGACTTTAAAACTTATTAGCTTTAGCTTTACTTAAATGCTTATGATTTTGAGCTCAGCTTTAAGGCTTACAAGCTCCAGCTTAGTTCGAAATCTTATAAGTTTTAACTCAAACTTTAAAGCTCACATCACCTAAGCTTAAGGGCTTATGAGTTTAGGTTTGACTTTAACTTTGCTTCAAAGCTTACGAGTTGGCTTGGTATAAATACTTAGGAGTTTGAGTTTGACTTTAAGGCTTACGAGTTGGCTTGGCATAAATACTTAGTTTGAGTTTGACTTTAAAGCTTACGAGTTGGCTTGGCATAAATACTTTGAGTTTAAGTTTGACTTTAAGACTTAGAACCTTTAATAAGTTGAGTTGACTAAGTTGCGGCACACTCATACCTATAGGCGTAGGTTTGCAAGTTAGCAACCTAGGCTGTATTATCAAGTCAAAATAAGTCAAAACAATTTCTTTTTTAGATGAACTTTCAAGTCAAACAATATAACAAGATTCGATCAATTATAATGAGAGCATAGTATGTGAGAATAACAATCAATATTTTTTTAAAAAAAATCTCAACAAATTGTAAAATTGGTGCCTCTTATGGAAACACTCATAGAAGATAGATGCTTTAGTTATTACTCAATTCAATATAGTACATATGTTACCAATAAATTGGGAAAAAAATTTTAAGTAGTTGTGTTGCCTAAAATTTTTAAGAAGGATTCTAACTTTTTAACTAAAAAATAATTTTTTTAAAAAAAAATTATATGGACATAATCTATACATTGTAAGCTATCCAATGGTACTAATATCATTGTGAATGAGCTTATCTATGATGAGAAATTGATGAAAATATAATATTGTAGAAAAATTACTGATTACTATAGTAACTTTATTTTACCATAATATTTTCATTAATTTCTAATCTCATTCACGATGATATTAAGACTATTGGATAGCTTACAATGTATAGATTACGTTCATATAATTTCTTTTCTTAAAAAATATTTTTTAATCAAAAATTTTATACCCTTCCTAGAAATTTTAGGCAACCACGATTGCTTAGAAAATTTGCTCAATAAATCACGTTAGATAGACTTAACATAGACTCAAATTGGGAAAAAAATTTTAGGCGCACGGCGTGTGCTTAGAATTTTAGGCTGTCCTTCGTTTTGAGCCAAAACAATTTTTAAAAAATAAAATAAAAATACAGGAATGATTTATGTGTTCTAAGCTATCCAACGGTACCAATATCATGGTAGAAAAAATTTCTATCATGGTAGAAATTTGTATTTAAAATATGGTAGAAATTTTACCAGTTATTGTAACAAAAATTTTTACCATATTTTAAATGCGAATTTTTATCATGATAGAAATTTTTTTTTTACCATAATATTGATACCGTTGGATAACTTAGAACACGTAAATTATTTTTTTATTTTTATTTTATTTTTTAAAAATTATTTTGACCCAAAATGAATGAGAGGCGCCCTGCGCCTAGAAAATTTGCTCCTCAACTTGGTTCAATCCACTACGAGCCACGTCGGGCATCATTATATGGGTCCGTTGGCCGATTTCAAGAAGTCAAATTCTTTTAGAAAAATAGGAAAATTTTAAACTATTCTAAAAATTTAAAATATTAAATGGCGGGTATGTTACGTTTGGCCTGAATAAATAAAATTATCCTATCGTTTGACTATATATGCTCATTAATGGGGTGTGTTTGACAGATCACGCGGCCAGGGCAGGGCTGAGCAATTGTACGGTGAAAAAATCTTGTCCGGTAGAAAAGGATCCCAATTTGATGGTTAAATTGAGTTAAAAAAAATATTATGGTGATCTACTCATTGACATCTATCCAATGATATTAAAATCGTCATAATTTAAATTTTGTAAGCTGAAAAAAAAAAAAAGAAAAAATTTAATAAAATTTAAGTTTCTTAAATTTTATTAAACCTTCTCTAATTTTTTTTTCTTAGCGTGTAAGATTCGGATTATGACGATTTTAATACCATTGGATAGATCTTGATGTGTAGATCACCATAATATTTTTTTAATATTTTTTTACTCAATTTGTGGAGAAGGGACCCTCGCAGGAACTTTTGGCGGGCTGGGCAGTTCGTTGACCCACTTCTGAACCATCGGATGTGCTGTAGACGACACTGGGAACAATCTGTTCAACATTGATGGTGCAATCAAGCCCTACGGATTAAGGAAAGCCTCATGCTACTGTACTCATCCAAAGCTCTCCGACGTCTGTCGCGCTTGATCCTACTAAGCACTCATTGGCATCTCCATCCCTTCCAGAAGGTATTCACTTTCAACGATTCTATGTAATTGATCCATCTCATGCTGTGGCAGAAGCTTGAAATTTTAGTCATCCCACTGTTGTCTTTTGTTCTTCAAGTGGCACAAGTAGGGAAAAAGAATGAAGATGCAATATTGTGGAAATAAATTATGATATCCTGTACCTTATAAGAATTATGGCTCTAATTGATTGGCTATATTTCTTTAATTTAGTTTAAATTCTATTTTTAATAGTGGAATCAAAATTAAATCATATCACTATTCAATTAATGGAAACTTGATGAACGTTTCACATAAGGAAACACGGATATAGTAATTTGGTGCTCTCTTTATCTCAATATATATATGAAGGGTGTATCTTCCATCGAGACGGGTATTAGAACGGAGATCAAGCAAGAGAAACCAAATTCTTGAGACTTGGTAATTCTTCTATTCTTATCGATCATGATGTCTTCCGCATCAGGTACATATTTATATTATTGTTTTATTGTGACAATTATTTATTCAAAAATCTAAAATTTTTATGATGTCAATTTATGATAGTTATTATTTATGATATCGACGTTAAGATTTTACATGTGGTATCATAGGATGGTTATAGAATAAATAATTTGTCTATATAATAGTTATTATGATAATCAAGAAATTATATGTATGTGTTTTAGAATTTGATTAACATAAATCAAAATTTATGCTTCCCTAATGTGTTTTGGTTTTATTGAATACGTAAGAGTTACAAATATTTGATGGCATCATGTTTATAAAATTTTAATTAGAGATTAATGTTTTCATATGACTTCAATCCTGTCGCATGAAAATTTTATTAAAGGATTTACCATTTTTTGTTTCTCGGCGCAATGAAGAAAGAAAGAAATATGTTACTGTTTTAATGGTTAATGGCAATTTGGTAAATAAAAGGAAAGTTTTAATGTTGGAACGTCTCATGTGCTAATGTTTTGATTTAATGCTTCATGGCATTAAGTAAATAAAGAGATTGTTTTTAAAGTCGAAACGTCTCATTTGCTTTCGTATTTTGATTTAATGCTTTAGGGTAATTTTGTAAATAAAAGGAAAGAGATATAATGGTTTTATGGTAACTTTGTAAAAGGAAAGAGATATGATGAGATAGGATGTTTTCTTGTTCTCGATAGAATTTTCTTTTCGCCGTAAACTTTTATATATTAATGTTTATTAAAAATTAATATTCAGCCTTTTAATAATTAATGTTAATCACCAAAAGAATCATTTATTATTAAAAAATAATAATGTTTTGATTTATTTATATAATAATAAATTATTATTACATAATTATGTTTATTAGTATGTATTTTGATTTTACCCAAAGGTAAATCAATATTATGTAACTAATAAACGTAATGAAAGAAAATTTATTGTTAATTATAATTATGTATCCAAAGATGCTAATTATATTTAATAATATTTAAGTAATTATTTAAAAAGTTTCAAAGCATTCAATTTATGATACTATATTGTTGTGTTTACCCAAAGGAAACATACAATATATTTTATGATGTTTTAAATATTTGAATCCATAATTGATTGAGCATTTATGTTTGTGCAGTTATTTCTCTTCATTCACATGCTTCTTCTGTTACTGTGTTTAATGGTTTGAACTTTTCTAAATGGTGCAAACAAGTCAATTTCCACTTAGGTGTTTTGGATCTTGACTTAGCACTATTAGAAGAAAAACCTACTGCCATTACTGATAGGAGTAGTGAGGAAGAAAAGTCAAATTATAAAGCATGAGAAAGATTAAACAGATTATGTCTTAGCTTCATGCGAATGACAATTGCTATCAACATTAAGACTACAATTCCACAAACTGAAACTGCTAAAGAGTATCTTAAGCTTGTGGAAGAACGCTTTTGTCCTGCAGACAAATCTCTTGCAGGAACATTAATGGCTGAACTCATGACCATGAAATATGATGGGTCGCGTAGTATACAGCAACATGTCATAGAGATGACAAATATTGCAGCAAAATTAAGGACCCTGGATATGACAGTTGATGACTCCTTTTTAGTGTAGTTCATTATGAACTCACTACCTTCTGAGTATGAGCCTTTTCAAATTAACTATAATACTATAAAGGATAAGTGGAATGTTAATGAATTGGCCAGTATGCTTACTCAAGAAGAAACAAGACTTAAGAAGCAAGGAGTTTATTCAATCAACCTTATGGGTCAAGGAGCAAGTAAGCCAAAGACCAATAAATTCAAGAAGAAAGCACCTGCTAAAGTATCACAGGTTGCTAATGTAAATAAGAAGGAACAAAAGACAGATAAATGTCACTTCTGTAAAAAGGAAGGACATTATCAGAAAAATTGTCTGAAACACAAAGCTTGGTTCGAAAAGAAAGGTACTTCTAACCTTTTTGTATGTTCTGAACTAAACTTAACTGAAGTTCCTTCTAATTCTTGGTGGCTTGATTCTGGTGCTACAACTCATGTTTCCAATATGATGCAGAGATTCCTTACAATCCAAACCATAAACCCAACTGAGAACTTCTTATTTATGGGAAATCGAAAGAAGGTCTCAATTGAAGGCATGGGGACTTATAGATTAGTGTTAAATTCTGGTTATCAGTTGGATCTAATACAAACTCTCTATGTACCTTCAATTTCTAGAAACTTAATTTCAGTTTCAAAACTTGATGAATGTGGGTTTGATTTTAAGTTTGGACATGGATGTTTCAATTTATTTAAACATGATTCATGTATTGGCTCTGGAATTCTTATTGATGGTTTATATAAATTAAAACTGGATGTCAATTTTTCTGAATCCCTATTTTGTGTTAATCATTCTATTGGATGTAAGCATAGCATGATAAAAGAAAGTTCTGCTTATTTGTGGCATAAGCGTTTGGGTCATGTATCCAAAGAAATATTAGAAAGATTAGTAAAAGATAAAATTCTTCCAGATTTAGATTTTACTGATCTTGATATATGTGTGGATTGCATTAAGGGAAAGCAAACCAAACATAATAAGAAAAAGGCTACAAGAAGCACTCAGCTCCTTGAAATTATACACACTGATATATGTGGACCTCTTGATACTCCATCCTTTAGTGGAGTGAAATATTTTATCACCTTTATAGATGATTTTTCACGGTATGGATATGTCTATTTGCTTAATGAAAAATCTCAATCTGTAAATGCTCTTGAAGTATTTATTAATGAGGTTGAAAGACAATTAGATATTAAAGTGAAAATCATTAGGTCTGATAGATGTGGTGAATATGATGGTAAATATGATGAATCAGGACAATGCCCAGGTCCATTTGCTAAACTTCTTGAAAAACATGACATATGTGCTCAATACACTATGCCAGGAACACCTCAACAAAATGATGTTGCAGAAAGGCATAATAGAACATTAATGGACATGGTTAGGAGTATGATGAGTAATTTTTCATTACCCAAAACTTTGTGGATGCATGCACTTAAAACTGCTGTATATTTGCTCAATAGGATTCCTAGTAAGACAGTTCCTAAAACTCCTTTTGAGTTGTGGACTGGTAGGAAACCTAGTATGAGACACCTTCATATTTGGGGATGCTGATAGGCCCCACAAGTGTACGGTCTATCGAAGTAGTAAATAATATCGTTCTCATAGGGAGTAGGTGTCAAGTACCGACTTTAAGTGTCATCAATAGCTAGACAAATCAAATTTGAAAATGAAAGAACTACACTAAAAATAACTTATCGAACCAAGAGGTCAACGACTAATCGGAAAAGTTACAGTTGTAGAAATGTTCGGAACTTCAGGTTTACCACGTTGAATACTTTATATACAAAACATTGAATCAAATTGAGTTAGAAAATGGATCTCCTTCTCTCGAAGCGCAATCCGACAGTAAATAACTTAAGGCGATATCTCCTAAGGTACGGATTACCTTCTCTTGAAGCGTAATCCGATGTCTAACTTAAGCTAATCTTCTACTCTCGTAGCAAAATTAACCTAAGAGACCCATTAGGCTCTATGAAAGATCATGAATCCTCGAGTGACGTTGAACGACTCTCGTAATTCAAGTCACAAGTTTAAATAAGAACGTTCAAGTGTTACGATTCACCTCTCGGTACTTCTCGTAACACTTAACACATATAAATGCTTGGCCAAAACATAAATACGCAATAAGCACAACCTATTTAAATAAGCCAAATTACTTAAAATAACACTGAGATTCATAAAAAATGTTTTACATGTGGAAATATGTTCAACAGGCTACGCCCGAGTTCCGAACTAGGGTTTTACGCTAGAACATACATCATATAACAATGAAAACCCAAGTAAATGTATTCAAAAGGAGGGGAAATTGCAAATGAAGGATAGAAGATGATAGATCTTTGGTCTTCTCTCGATAGCCCCAAAGAATCTGGATCAAACGAGCCCTTGAATGTTGAAAATCGCCCTTTCTCGCCCTAGTCGCGTTCTCCCTAAAGTTTGACCTTCCAACCGCCCAAAATCCCAACTTTTTCCACCTTCATCGAAGCCTTGGGCGGTTAGGTAGGTTAATTGGGCATTTTCCCTAATTTCTAGGGATCTGGAGCGTCGGATTTGGCGAAGAAATGAACAACTATCGCGATCTGCGGACGCCGTCATGGGCGTGATGATCGTCACGGCCAGGCCGTGACGAATTCTGGATGCTGCTACGAAGCAAGCACGGCCGTGATGCTGGACATGGGTAGGCCGTGATGGATGCGAAAAATTCTTAGAAGTTGAACACGCCCGTGCACGTCGCCGGTGTTGAGTTTGTTCGAAGTCGTCATGGGCGTGATGGTCATCACGGCAAGGCCGTGATGGGTTCGAAAAAGGCTGAACACACCCGTTCTTCAAGCCGTGATGAAGTCGTGGAATTTCTAGATTTTGGCCATCACGGCCGTGACGGTTGACACGGCCATGCCGTGATGAGCTCGCTGAACAAGACTGAGATGCCGATCTAATCACGACCATCATGGCAAGCACGACTAGGTCGTGATCAGCACCGATAACTCTAAAAATTTTGAAAATTTTCCTATGTGATGCTTGTAATATTCTGAACCTTTTCATAACTTTAAATCATCAAAATATTATCGAAATTATTGGAAAATAACCTGCATTTCACAAATAATCGAAAAATAGTGAAGATTCTGAACTTAATGGTAAAAGATATCAAATTTTTGACATAAAATAGAACTTAAGCCTCAAATGATGGTATAGATAAGACTCTAAATCCTATCAAAATTACACCTATCAGATGCCCAGCGGAAGCACGAGTTTATAATCCACATGAAAGAAAATTAGATTCTTGAACTGTTAGTGGTTACTTTATTGGTTACCCAGAGAAATATAAAGGGTATAGTTTTTATTGTCCAAACCATAGTCCAAGAATTGTTGAAACAGCTAATGCCAAAGTTATTGAAAATGGAAAAGTTAGTGGGAGTGCTAAAAGACAGATTATGGATATTAATGAAATTCGGGTTAATGTTCTATTGCCCATAAATGTTCCAATATCCATATCCACATCAAATGTTGCCCCAACATTGGAGGAACAAAATGATGTTGAGCAACATTTGAATGAAGCAGCACCTCATGAAGTAACTAACTTACATCTAACTGACATCAATGAACCACATGGGATAGCCTTAAATAAACCTATAAGAATAAGAAGGTCGGCTATTCCTGATGACTATGTGGTTTATTTACAAGAGTCAGAATTTGATTGTGGCATTATAAAGATCTTGTTTCATTTTTACAAGCCATAGAAAGTAAAGAGTCTGATAAATGGATTAATGCCATGAAAGATGAGTTAAACTCAATGGCACAAAATAATGTCTGGGATCTCATTGATTTGCCAGAAGGTTGTAAACGAGTTAGATGTAAATGGATCTTTAAGACTAAACATGACTCGAATGGCAATATAGAATGATATAAAGCTAGACTTGTTGCCAAAGGTTATACTCAAAAGAATGACATATATTATGTAGAGACATTTTCCCCTGTCTCAAAGAAAGACTCATTAAGAATACTTATGGTACTTGTAGCTTGGTTTGATTTAGAGTTACACCAAATGGATGTGAAAACAGCCTTTCTAAATGAGGATCTTGAAGAATAAGTTTACATGGATCAACCTGAAGGTTTTACCATAGAAGGAAAAGGTCACATGGTGTGTAAACTTAAGAAATCAATATATGGACTAAAACAAGCTTCACGACAATGGTACATTAAGTTTAATGATACCATAATATCTTTCGATTTTCAAGAAAACACTGTTGACCGGTGTATATATCGAAAGATCAGTGGGAGTAAGTTTATATTTTAGTTCTGTATGTTGATGAAATTTGGCTTGCTTCTAATGATTTAGGATTATTGTATAAGACTAAAGATTTTCTTTCTAAGAATTTTGAAATGAAAGATATGGGTGAGGCATCCTATGTGATTGGAATTTCAATATTCCAGAATAGATCACAAGGATTGGTAGGACAGTCTCAGAAAGACTATATCAAGAAAATTCTTGAGAGATTTCATATGGATAAATGTTCTCCAGGAATTGTTCCAATTCAGAAGGGAGACAAATTTAGTCTTATGCAATGTTCAAATAATGATGTAGAACTAAAGGAAATGGAATATATTCCATATTCTTCAGTTGTTGGTAGTTTAATGTATTTGCAAACATGCACAAGACCCGACATCAACTTTGCAGTTGGAATGCTTAGGAGATATCAAAGTAATCCTGGTATTGACCATTGGAAAGCTGCAAAGAAAGTGATGAGATATCTTCAAGGAACGAAAGACTATATGCTCATTTATCGAAGATCTAATCCATTAGAAGTGATTGGATATTCAGATTCAGACTTTGCTGGATGCATTGACAGTAGAAAGTTAACGTTTGGTTATTTGTTCCTACTAGCAGAAGGAGCAATTTCATGGAAAAGTGCCAAACAATCTGTTATTGCTTCATCCACTATGGAGGTAGAGTTTGTAACTTGCTTTGAGGCTACAATTCATGCATTATGGCTGCGAAACTTTATTTCAGAACTAGAGATAGTTGATACTATTTCTAAGCCACTGAAAATTTATTGTGATAATTCTGCAGCAGTTTTCTTCTCCAAGAATGATAAATACTCTAGAGGTGCAAAACATATGGAGTTGAAATATTTTGCTATAAAAGAAAAAGTTTAGAAACAAAGAGTGTGTATTGAATATTAAGACAGAACTCATGATTGCAAATCCTTTAACTAAAGGATTACAACCAAAGACATTTAAAGAACAAGTTCAAAGAATGGGTCTTGGTTGTAATGATGATTGATTGTAATGATGTTTTAATACTCTTGAACTCAATAATATGTTTCTAATTTTATTGTTAATTTTCTTGTTCATTATGTTTGTGTACACCTAATTGACATTGAACAAGAAAATAAGATGTCTATGAGATACTAATGTGGACCATTATGAATTTTATATCTCTTATGATACCTAACTTATTAGATTACTAATGTAGTGGTATATGGAAGGAAGTATATGATGCTACAGTGTACAACCGTCGTAACCTGCATTATGTGAATTTAGTAAGTTGAGGTAAATTATGTTAATGATGAGGATTTGATTTTGATTATGCGCGCTTAATGTTTTTACTAAAATTAAGTGTTGGAATATTGGGCTAAGTGGGAGAATGTAAGAATTATGGCCCTAATTGATTGGCTATATTTCTTTAATAGTAAAATTAAAGTTTTACCTGCCTTTTTGGTTCAAATTCTATCCTTAATAGTGGATTCAAAATCAAATCGCATCACTATTTAATTAATGGAAACTTGATGGACGTTTCACATAAGGAAACACGGATATAGTAATTTGGTCCTCTCTCTATCTCAATATATATATGAAGGGTGTCTCTTCCATCGAGACGGGTATTGGAATGGATATCAAGTGAGAGAAATCAAATTCTTGAGACTTGG
Source organism: Costus lasius (assembly GCA_027563935.2). Classification (NCBI taxonomy): domain Eukaryota; kingdom Viridiplantae; phylum Streptophyta; class Magnoliopsida; order Zingiberales; family Costaceae; genus Costus; species Costus lasius. The sequence continues at coordinate 137,808,278 of CM050447.1, forward strand.
TAATTCTTCTATTCTTATCGATCATGATGTCTTCCGCATCATGTACATATTTATATTATTATTTTATTATGATGATTATTTATTCGAAGATCCAAAATTTTTATGATATTAATTTATAATAGTTATTATTTATGATGTCGACGGTTTTACATACCTATCATGAGTCCATTTAAGACTTTAAATATAATTGTTTAACAATCGTTCGATGAAATGCCACTCAAGAACCCATTTTTCCAAGTTCTTTTAAAAGCCTTCTGGTATTTGGTAAGTGCTACTAACTTTTCTACTGTTCTTTCTCGTATGTTTCTGTGTCATTTCTTTTCTTCTCTTATTATCTCAACAGCTAATTTTACGTAATGTCTGCAATTACAATCGAGTAGAATGATAAAGGGATAAATGAAATCCTTTATATGCTAATGACAATTTGGAGGCAGCTGGAGAAATGGAAAAACAATTCTGTCGATATATTTAATATATTCGGTCTTATCTGCCCTTCTCTTATTGTTTTTTTTTTTTAGATTGTAGTATAAATTGAATGTTGTATTTACATTTTTCGGACATAAGTTGTTTGATAAATTGTTCAGGAGGGTACCATATCACCATACAATATCTTAGGATTTTCAGAGTGTTCCGAATAAGGAATAAAGCCAAATGTAGCAACTATTAAACAAACTTATATTCATATTTAGTAGCTCATACATTCCACTAAGACGAGATTTGCGGAGACTCCATACTTTAGAGATTATACTATTTTACTGAAGGACTATTTTAGATTGACTTTAGGAAAGATGATTGCTCCCAGACCTACCACTTTCTTTCTACTCTAAATTATAGAGTCCATGATATTACTGGATATTTAATAAGGGGTTTTAGCACTTCATTGACCCGTTAGTTTACATTCGTACATCTTGGAATCAACTAAAAGTTACGACATAGAGTATATCCTACAACATTATTGATTGATTAACTGTTCAAATTTTGTGCTTGCCTACTTTTGACTATCATATATAGTTGACTTCCATACATCAATGAATAAATCTTGATAGTTATCTGACTATTGGAACTATCTTCCAATAATTGAGTCTGAGCAGTTCTACTTTATTGTCACCACTCAAGATCCACTGGATTCGCCATGCTTGTCTCTACTTTTACTTCCATAAATATCCCAGCGTCTACTCCACCTATGCCGCCCAAGTTATCTTTCATTTTCTTCCCCATATTGTATAGCTCCTACTCCACTTGATCCACTTTAGTTCACATCAATCTATTTCAAGTGTATTGACACACTTTTCATCATCAAGTGTGAAGAGTAGGTGAGACTAATATTATGGACATGCCTCAAATCAGTCTGTACCAATTTAAATCTAATGTTTATCTTTACACAAAATTTTCATCAGTCCTTGTCTCTCACCCTACTATAACATAAATTATTATGATAACTAAGAAGTATAACTAATAGACATTCATGAGATTGAGTTAATAAATACATACTCACCCTACCTCATAATTAATGTATATCTCATAGCATAGCAAAAATAACATAATCAATCTTATAGATTTGTTCATCAACACAAAATGAATTTTGCTTGGGTGGAGAAAACCAAAGGGGTTATCTTTTAGAAAGGTCCTACTGTTGAATATTTGATTTAAATTCATTGTAATTGAATGGTTGTGTAAAAGGATGCCCATGCACTTGTGTTAGAGCATTCCTTTAAAAGGCCCCAGAATATTTGATTTAAATTCACTAAAACTCAATGAATTGGCTATGCAAAAGGATATATTGATGCACTTGTGTTAGGGTTCTAAGATCAGGATTTTATATGTGCACTTTGCCGAATTTTCAAACACCATAACTTAAATTATCACCCTTTAGAAAGCCCCAATGTGGATTATTTGATGTAAAATCACCAAAGCTCACTCAATTGTTTGCTTCAAAGAATATATAGATGTTATGTGCACTTTGTCTAATATTCAACTGCCATAACTGGACAAATAATTACACATGTTATTATTGCAGTCATCCCATGTAGTTGATTAGGGTGTCTCTATATTGTTCAAGTGTCTTGAATACTCTTACACAATATGCAATTTCGTAATCAACTCCTCAAGATGTTTCTTAATGTAAAAATGTGACAATATAAAAATTAATTTATGTCGGTTGTCCATTGTGTATAGAGTGGATGGAATCTTCTTATATTTACCATTTGCAAGGATGATAGGGTGTAAATCAAGTTATCACATTTATTCTTTTTGTACAGGCCTATATTTAGATATTGTAAGGAAGCAAAATTCATTCCATGTGTTAATCATTAAGGCTCGAAATGCTATAGGGTGGATTTGCTTACCAGATTATATATAATCCTTGAAAAGCCTCCTAAAAGGATAAATAGCAGTATCTAGCAGTGGATCTCAAACTATAGTTAGGCAAACCACTTCCGATGCAAAAGGGGTAGGACTGAGAACTGTGATTCAAGCATGAATTGCATCGATGCTTTTGCAGAGGGAACTTTATGACTTCATTGTTAAAGAAACACTTTCCTTTTTTTTTTTTCTTTTTTCTTGGTCACTGTCTAATATCATTTCCTCACTTTTAAGGAGCTTGTCTTGGGGTAAACTTATCTTCTTTCATATAAAGAGCCTAGTTTTTTCTGCAACTGGAGGTCCCCTCGAAATTCTCCTTCATATCGGAAAGGGCACAGCATTATTCCTTGAATTTTCTCCTCTTTTAGAAGAGGGCATGGCCGACCATCTTGGCCACCATGTCAGTGGTGGATACCTTTTTGGGACAGCCGTGATCACTATCGAAAAATATGGAAGGGAGGAGATTCATAACGGCCAACTGGCAACAAATTGAATCAAGGAACCATGTGAAATCGATCATACTCAAATTCATTGCACAAAAACATTCCCTGTTTTTCAATTGGAATACATTTCAAACTTCCAGCTTCAATCATTGTTTCTCAATTAGACTTTGGTTGTTCCTTGTCTCCCTACTAAAGGTTATGTAGATATGCTTACTTATATTTGAGTTTTTATTCCTGATGCCCAAGTTATTTTTCTTCATTTGGTCGGTTAGTTCTTCATGAATGAGCGCCAGACCTAGTGGTTCTCTGCCCGCCTAACCAATTTTGCATGGAAAATGACCTACCACTATGAATTGAATCTCTGCACACTACCCCTTTGGTTTTTGCTCTTTGCAGCTGCACTATATGATGTTGTTTTCCTATTCCCTTTTGGCAGATAGCAAAATTTAGCTACTGGCTAATCCTCTGTAATAGAATCAAGGGTTTGACTAAGGATACCCTTTGAAGTGTGAATTCTTCCTTGAAAAGGCCAGAGCCACAAAGTTGACTTTAACTTGAATGAACCAATTACAATCAAACACCTTGGGCAAGGAGGAATGAATTCAAGACTTACGGCGTAGAAAGTGCAACTTAAACAAATTCACCTCACTCTTCTTTCAAGCGAAGGAGGCCTCTCAAAAGTTTGATTAACTCTCAATATTGATCATGATTTCTTGTTGTCGTCATGACAACAATCTCCTATCTTCATTGTTTCAATCAGTTTCTTAGGGAATATTGCGAATCCACAAGCAAGATGAAATATTCAAGTGAGTTTTTCAAGAAAGAAAGAAAGACTAATTCCAAGAAAGATGAAGCACTCAGAGAACCATGTAAAGGAGATTCATTACCTCATAGCATTCAAGCACATAGAAATGAATAAGACTTCTGTGGATGATTCAATTTGAGGACACAAGAGTACTGCGCAGGCAGAAGCTTCTTAGCTGAGGAATTAGACATGTTCTTGCTGAGATCTGCATGCGTCGATTATAGGTACACATACCACTAAGGTCATGTGAATAATTAGGTCCATAAGTTAACTATCCAAAATTGCCAAGGTCCAAGGTTCTCCCACCATACATCTGGTATGCTCTAGCGAACCTCTAATGTTTGTGCATACTTGAGAAGTGATCGTGATTATTATTATATAATAATTTACAGCAATTTTCAGTTAAATAACGCAAGTTACATTAGTTGTATAATTGATTAATTGGCTAATTGATCTCTTGCCATATACAAACTTTCATCACTGAAGAATAATATGCAAGAGATCAATCAGCTAGTTAATATAATTAACAACTAACAAATCAGAAACTGGTTTCTAATCCTTTTCTTGCCCCAAAAAAACTGACTCTTTAATAACATCAGATATTTGTCTAAGCTAGATTTAGACTTCGTAATCCCCATGATTTTCCTGGAATAGAAGCTTCTGCTACTTAACTAAATTTTAATCAGTGGTCACCAAATCGGAGAACAGGAGAAACAAGTAGCAAACGAAGGAAAAAAATTGGATAAAGGGCAAATACTGGTCACTGAAACCGATAGAGAAGTCCTAACCTCTCTTGTTAGATTTTGACAATCACCAACCTTGCAAGCAACAAGAAAGACCTACGGATCATACCTAGTAAGTACATCAAATATGACTCTTGTCTCTTGACTTCAATTACCCCTCAAGGTTTCGTGGATTTTGCTCTGCTGGGATCTGTTTTGGACTCTTTTGAAGGCTCACCAGGGTGGACTCTTCCTCCTGTGGCTTTCTTCTGCCCCTTGGGCTTCTGCAGTTCTTCCTTTCTCTTCATCTTCTGTTTGCAGTGCTCTTGTTGGACATGCAGCTGGGCATAACTTGCTCCAATTGACAACATGCTTGGACACAGAGAGAGAGAGAGAGATTGAGGATTATGTAAGCCTATGATTTAGTTTTGTTGTGAGATTGAGTCACAAGATACGGTATTTATAGCAGATCTCTCTTCTTCCTTTTCACAAAGAATATTTTCAGGACAATTATATTTCCTTTTGGTAGGTCATACAAGGTGGGTGAAGCAACTGGCGATTCCATGTGCGCTTTTGACCCTCCAAATCTTTCACTATTATATTACAAGACTCTCACCGGTATGACATCCTACGGAAGCCCAGGATAGTAAAAAATAAAAAAAATACTAAAATAAGAAAAAAGAAAAATATTTTTTTTTATTTATTTAAAAAAATTAATAAACATATTTTATTTTTTTACTTTTACGCTAATAATAATAATGGGAAGTGATGGTAAAAAAATAATAACAGTGAAGAGACAGTGACGAGAGATGAGAGGTGACAATAGTGACAAAAGTTATATGAGAAACTCGAGAAAAAAAATGAGCATAAAAAGAAGAAAAATAAAAATAGACGAAGGACAAATTCAACTTCTTACTTGATTTAGACAAAAATTAAATAAAATTATTTTTTTATTTTTTTTTTTTTTTTATTTTTTATCTATCCTACTAAATATAATTTTATAGTTTTTCTTTTAATTTTTTATTTATTTTCTTTTTTTTTTCCCTACTAAACATGCTGTAAAAGTAATACTGTATCTCAACTTCAGTCCTACGTATTGTTCCAATGGAAAATCTACACGTATAGGAAAGTTGTCAAAATTTAGAAAGAATGCATTATGCTCACTTCCGTGTCATGCATCTGTACTTATCAGGTACCTTAATTACACCCTGTCGGCAGCCATTTATGGCACAGGTGAAGCAGCAGCACACGGTTCACATTTCATTGAAGTCGGTTTACGTTTACGTCACAATCAGCAGTTTCTGCAACTAGTGCTGAAATATCCTGTGGGTGTAAGCTGGGGATAAGGTATTGTGAATTTGGGATTTCATTACAGTGAGTGGATGGAGATAAGGATCAACTTTCTTTTAATTTCTTTTTGAAAAAAATGGATCTCCAGTTCTTGTGCTGCTGGTGGACTTGCCTGCCGACCCTTACAAGCTTAATTAATGATCACACGAGTCGCTGTTTGTGGAATTTAATCTTAATAATCTCATCGATAAGGTTGAGGCACTCTACCTAATGGATTTGCTCCAGGAAAAAAAATTGCGTCCATTGATTGTTGGTAACACATCATCCTTATGCATTGTTGGCAGTGCTCGTTTGATTTCTGGATTGAACTCTCACATTCGTTGTTTTATCTGATGCCAGAATTTTTCAGACAATGGGGCCGTTCGGCTTTTCTGTCTCGTGAAGAAATTGAAAAGAAAAAAGGGGTAAGAAAGGGCATCACAGGAGAATATCTCTGCCTCATTAATTAGATGATTAAGCTTATCTCTCATTGTGGATTCTCTTTTGTTGATTTCCATTATGGAATTGTGGGGTTTACTGTGTGTCCCATGTGTTTGCAGGCGGCAGAAACACAACACGAGGAGCAGCTTCGATCAACCTTTATAATGCGAACTTTTTGAGCAGTGCGAGTCCAATAATTAGCACATGGAGCGGTGTGATAGGGCCTCGAGTAGGCCGGCAATTTGTGTCCATGGCTCAACATGAGTCATTGTATTTGACCCATAATATGATTATGCGTTATACAAAATACTATCTATTTACGTAAATGAATCAATATTAAAATCACAAATAAGTGGTAGCATGCTATTCGAGCATCGGCGACGCCTTTTTTTTCTCACTGAGTTAGGCTGCTTTGTTGTGCGTTATCATTTGCCGTCAGGCTTCCATTCATTATTGGTTAGCGTGGATTCGCCTCTAGCAACAAATGGTAGTGTACTTGCATGTGTTCAAACACCGGCGATGCTTTCTTTCTTATCAGAAGTTGTTGCGCCGTCGTTTGCTACAGTTCGCTGTTATTTGTAGCCGCTGACCCTTCCTTGTTTCTAGTTCGAGTGAAGAACACACATTTGCTAACCCTAGTGTGTGTTTAGCTAATTATAAATTTAATGTTAATTAAAGTGTATAATTATTTAGTGTGTATATATATATGTACGTATATATGGGTATATGTTACGCCCCCGAGCGCCCACCGGAATCCACGCCGGGAATCCCGGGCCTCGGGACGCAACAACACTGTACCTGACAAGATAGCACAGAACCCAAGAGGTACAGGACAGAATAATATATTATAACAAAGGCGAACCCGACCACAAATATCCATAAGTCAAACCCACAAACAGATATAAGACCGGCACCGCGGTCAATAGAACCAACAACGCGATCGGCGCAACGGTCGACACACCAAACAGATAACTAGACCGGCGCAGCGGTCGATAAGTCCAACAGATAGTACGACCGGCGCAGCGGTCGACAAGCCAACAGATAACAAGACCGGCGCAGCGGTCACAAGACTGATACGACAGAACATAATAACATACGACACTGACTCATATGCAACACAAACCCACCCAGACTGGTGGTCACAAACTATCTATCTAGTCCGCTCCAGAAGGAGCCGCGCCAGAACCTGGAGGCAAATCAAAGGGGGTTAGCCGGAGGCTAAGTAGGGATATCACAAGTTGTATGGTGCATGATCAAATATAAAGATTTACCAAGAATTATAACCAAGACTCTACATGTCCCATATAGAGTATAGTCAAACTCAAATACGTATCAATATATGTGTCATCATACACAGATAAAACTGGGAGCTGATACAGCAGTGGTCCACGACCCACAACTCTATACAATAGAGTGGTCTACGACCCACAACTCTATAAAGTAGAGTAGTCCCTATCGATGGCTCCCCGAACGATAGAGACGACTGTCCGTCAACAGCCCGCTAGTGTAGCGTCCTACACTCAGTACAACCCCTTACTGGGCTGATATCAGACCTCAAGCCCATAACATCGGACTCTCTCGGTCAAACACAGGGAGACGATCACACAGCGTCTCGGACAGAAATATCACAGGCAGTATCCGAGGTATACTGGACTATTTATCGCTAGATATCCAGCCCTCAAGGTATGTATATATAACATGACATCATAACACCTACCAACTACCAATAAACATGCAATAACAAAATACTCATACCGTGTTTCATGCAACAGGTTATGTCAACAGGAATATAACTCAGAGGAGAACGGGAATCAGATAGTAATCAACAGTAATATCAACAATAAGGAGGTGCCACTAATCTACACATGTGGTTGGCACCGTAACAAAGGAGAGAGGTAGAATCCCTACCTCAAACAGCAGATGAACAGTACAGATCTAACCCAATAAGCACGAGATCAGGTAACAGGTCCTAACAGGTTAAAGCATCGTATAAGTCCTCGTATTTCATTTAATTCATTTTACCATAATCGTTAATTAACATACTAATTCGTCATTAAGTGGTTATGTTCAGATCCGGGTTATTTATTCGAGTCCAGCAGATATATAAGTCTAGGTTGGTTCACATGTGTTCGTATAAGTACGTATAGAGTCGGGTCGGGGTACTAACCGAGTTTGCAGCCACGTGCGAATGTATAACACCACGAAAACACCAGGATACATGAGAACCAACCACGCACGTAAACCGAGGCATCTGCACGAAAATCATAGTTTGCCGGAACAGTAACTTCCGGTGGCGGATCGGAGCTCTCCGATAGGGAAATGTAGCCGGCGTTGAGAGGGTTCCGGCCGTATGGTAAGATTTGTGAACAGAGGTCGAAGTCGCCGGAAATCAGGGAAAAACCAGTCAGTGGCGTTGCACGTAGAACTCGCTGGAGAAGTGTCGCCGGGGTTCGATTCTTGCCGGAAACAGAGGGGAAAGCTTCACCCTTTGCCGGAGCATCAAGATGTCCACAAAACGTCGCCGGAGGAGGTGTAGCGTTGCCGGAAATCACGTCCGACGCAATGCAGACGTCGCCGAGTTAAAATCGCGAGTGGAAACAGGGGCGGCGTCGAAATCCGTTCATCAGTCCTTCAAGTTCGTCGACACCGGTAGGGGATCTCGCCGGAGCAGTCGTCGGAGGCAGAGCAAGTCATGAGGGAGAAGAGTACCGATCAAAGGCTCGTTCGTTCGGTGGAGAAAGGCGAGGACTAGCGGCTGGGGAGGGAATAAATAGGGAGAGGGAGGGCCCTTGGGCTCCCATCACCATTAACGGAAAAACGTTCCATTAATACCCATTTAATGCAACCCTTGAGCTTCTATAACTCTTGGAATGTGAAACGTCTCATTAATACCATATTTAATGCAGCCCTTTGGGCTTCTTGAAACGTAACAGTATACGTACACATACATGTATACTAGGTTAGCTTTTCTATAATTATACTTAGGCTAGTGTCTTAGTTGATGTGATGTATTTTGTGTTGTTATAAGTGTTACTTGAATTGAGGTCAGTCAGGGAGGTCCTCATACAGAGAGCTTTAGACACACTAAGAACTACTATGATACAGGTAGAAATCTTATTCTGACCTTTGCAATTATCGTATTAGTTGTTGTATTGAATAGTTGATAAATACCATAATATCTTGTAACTCTGTTGTTTGATCTTGATTCAGTATCCATTATACTTTGTGCTGTCTTTTATTTATGCATATGGATGCTTGTGTAATGTTGTTACATGAGTCATATGGTAGCTATATTATTATTGAGTTTGTGATGCTTGCATTGTTAAGTTATTATCGGCTATTGAGCCATAGATCCATGTATTGCATAGTTGTGATATTTGGCCCATTAGGTAGTTGTATGATTTGTCGTGCCTCATTGTGATCTTATTTAGCTGATATTAGCCAGGACTAAGTCTTATAGGCCAGTGGACCATGGAGTATACCAGATGCTATTTCACGGCTATGAGGCCAGTTGGTAGATTTCTTAGATAGACGCAACACCTCTAAGCTGTCAATTGAGGCAACTATTCCATTGTGTGAGCAACGGTGGAAACACTCTTGTTAGAGTGTAGGCTCGTAATAGAGCATTTTATGGTCATTGCTCTTAATTGCATGACACATGTGTGGTTTTCATATTTTGTTGATATTGCTTCTTATCGCATTGAGTTACCTTGTATGTTTGATAGATTGGTTTATCACAATTATTTCATGCACTATCATATATGTTAATTTCTATTTAGCCGTTTGGGCTAACTCACTTTGTTTTGTCTCCAGGTAAAGAAATTGCTCCTGATGCTGTTGATAGCTAGATTTGGAGACTACCTGGACCCTGGAGTTTATATCAGCACCTAGGGGTGTTCAAAAAAAAATGTCGAACCGTGGTTAACCGAACCGATTTTCTGGTTAACCGAACCGAATGGTTCTTAATCGGCTCGATTTTTTACTCGTGATTGGTTATAGGTTCGGTTACGGTTTCGGACTTGGCCAAACCGTGGTTAACCGAACCAAACCATTTATATAATATTTATTTATATATAAAAATAAATATTTTATACAAAATTGAACCGGTTAACCGTCAAAACCAATGGTTAACCGTCGAAACCAATGATTAACCACTGAAAACTAACGGTTAATCGAGAATATTTATATTTATTTATCTTAAATTATTTTATAATTTTAAATATTTTTTATACGTAAATAATACGGTCAACCGAACATCGGTTAACGAACATCGATTAACTGGTACAAATGGTTTATGATCGGTTCAGAATTTCTCCGAACTGATCCTACCGGTTCAGTTCGATTTTTTGGCACACGATTCAGTTAACCGAACCGTGCACACCCCTATCAGCACCTGATAGATAGTTAGAGATATTAGTGTTGATATGTTGTTTTGATTCATGTGATCGGGATCTACCAATCTTTGTGTTAGTTTTTTTATCGATCAAATTTATTTTGATTTAGTTTCTGATCGCCTGATTTTGGTTTTCTGTATTGTCAATAGTTATGTACATTTTATATCTTGATAGTATCAGTTGGTTTTGTTTTATAGTCGTGATTATGGATATACAGGTTGAGCTATTATATGTTGTGAATTTTTTATCAGTTTACAGAGGAGATGATGTCCTGTAAGTTATATTTGTCGTGCTTCACAAGTAATTTGCTAACCTTGGTTAGGTTAGAGCTCGCTTGGGGCGTGACAATAAACAACAATACTAAAAATATAAAAAACCTATTTTAGTAAACAGAAAATATCTACTGTCATATTTTTACTATTCTACAACACAACAGATGCACCAAATGGGTATATAATATTAGCTTCCATTGGCCGCTGTAGTAGAAAGCACCGCAACGTCAAATGGAGTCTAAGGTCCTGTTTGGCTCCGTTTTTAAGCTGATTTTAAGTAGTTTTTAAACTGAAAGCAGATAGAAAACTGTTTGGTAATGAAAAATAGAAGCAGAAAAAAGCAGTAAAAAAGCAGAAGTTAAGAAAGCTACAATTTGATGCTTTTGCAGCTTTTGCTTTTTTGAAAAAGTAATTTATATGATTTTGTTTAAAATTTGAAATATTATTATTTTAACTAATTTAAAATAATATTTTTATTTATTATTTTAAATTTTGACAGCAATTAAAAAGTTATTAACCAAATATCTTATAAATTTTGACAGTACAGCACAGTATAGCGCAGCATAGTTTAGCACAGCTAAAAGTTATTGATAGTAGGGCCAAAGAGACCCTAAATTTATATGTTTCGATTTAATATAAATTTGTATTGTATAATGTGGAGTCGATTTTTGCCCACCTTAGCTTTGAGATGAGACGATAAATGATTGCACGGACTCTTGACTTGTGGGGCCGGGGCCCGCTCAATTGGAGCGGGACCTGCCTATCACCACTGCCATTATTTTATATGTGGTCAACTTGGATATGCCCGGGGTCGTATCCTCATCCATACAGTGAAGCTTAATTATGATTATGATGCGTAGCAAAAGGTACGTGCTATAAGATATTTTTTCCCACTACCGTGTTAGTTAATGCATGTAATTGAATAATTAAATGATGGCAAAATGATGTAATATATAAAACAAATATAAAAACAAATAAATAAATAAATAAGCTCGAAGATAGAGGTGGCTAATGGATAGTTAAGGATAGCATGGATAAGATATTCTTATTTTTTATACTACTAGCATTCGAACTCAAATAATTCTTCTCTTATCCATACTTGAATAACTATTTTTTTAAAAACCCTAAAAATAGTCAACTTAAATAACTACCATATTAAATTTTAATTTGTATATGTGGTCATCTGAATAAAATTTAGGTAACCGATTCTATAAAAATCATAATACTGACTAAATTTCAAGTAAGGTAAAATAAGTATCCGAATATATATATACCGGGTTCGGATAGTAGGTATTCGTCCTATGATATTCAAATTCGACTCGGGTAACAAATACATTACTCATATTCGAACTGAATCCGATTAATAAATATTCGATTACCTGTAAATGAGTCCAAGACGAATACTCTTTAAAACACTACCCAGTAGTAATTCCTGTGGGTCGTGCTAGGCCTACCCTAGATCAAACCTCATACTTCATGTGTCTTGTCAGCACAACCTAGACTTTTCTGAATCTAGCTTGTCTCGGTATGGGTTGGGCCTAAGTATTGCCCAACTACTTGAGAACTAGGCCCAAATGGCGTGAACCAAAATAAGAAAATAAAAATAAATAAATGTATCAAGAAAACAAGAAAAACCACAAAAGTAGAAAAAAATTGAGAAAATTAGAAATTTTCAAATAAATAATAGATTTTTTTAAAAAATTATTTGAAATTTAAATTTAAACCATGAAATTTAAATTTCAAATATCATAATATATTTAGCCTACCTATCATGTGATGCTAGGCCAGCATACCATGCTAGGCCTAGCACAAAACATATTGCACTTGGCCCGATTTTCGTGCTTGCTAAATCAGCCCATCTTATCCAATATATGGTCTCAAGCTACTTGTGGTCCATTGACTAGTCAATGGTCACGATATTGTGTCGGACTAGTCAATAGTCCATAAGGCACTGAATGCTCTTTCAACGGCTTCTAAAGTCATCTCTATTATGCAAAGAACCTTCATTGCCTTGTGCAGACATTTTGCTCACAAGGCAAAATTGCTGATTATGAACGACCATCAATGACATCTGCAGCTGATTTATATGAACCAAGATGAATCGAGTAATTCTTTATTATGGTAGTCGGACAAGAAACTACAAAGATGTTCTTTTAGGTCATGCAATGAGGTTTCTGAGTCTGCTGCAGGCTTCCAGGACACTCTCTCTACTGCTGAATGAGCTGAATCTGATGAATCCTTCCCCTCCTGGGCCAAATCCACATCCTGGGACTGTAATGATGTGTGCTTTCTCCAGGATCTCATTGAACACATCCCAGGATCGCCGCCCGGGAAAATGCACCCACAAGTAAGGAGAATTCGTGCCTCCGTACACCTCCAGCCCCATGAAGTCGAACGTGTCTGCTAAAATCCTTGCGTTCTCCATGTACAAGTCAATCACTTGTTGCGTGGCCTGCAAATTATGAATCCATGGTTTTCTGGAGCAGCTGGGTCGATATAAGGGCACGCGTAAGTTGACTTTAGGGTTTGTAAATTGATGAGTACCTTCCGGCCTTCTGGAGAGAGGCACGCGAGGCCGCCGGCTTGGGCGACGTTGGATGCGCCGTTGAAGCAGGTGCAGACGATGCGATCGAAGTCCTTGTGCACAGGGAAGCCGTTGGAGTAGGATAGCTCACGAGGGACGACGGTCCAGCCTAAGCGGATGCCTGTGAAGCCTGCCAGCTTGGAGAAAGATGAAATCTCGATCGCAATCTGATGATACAGATCAAACAAAGTCAACGCTATGCCTCTTGCATTTGAAAACGAGCAGTGGTGTAAATTTATCGGCGAAACCCTAAGTTGATTGGAAAAAGTGGATTGCCTCTTTGGCTCCCGGGATTTCGTAGATGGATCGAGGGCTGCCGTCGGCGATGAAGGCGGAGTAGGCGGAGTCGTACACTATGAGCGATCCATTTCTGGCGGCAACCTCAACCAGCTGCTGCAGTTGCTGCCTGGACGCCGCGTGGCCGGTCGGATTGTTAGGCGAGCAGAAGAAGATAACGTCGGTCCTCGGAATCCTCCCCAAATCCGGGAAGAAGTTATTTTCCGGCCCGCATTTCATATACTCGATTCCACCGTGCTTCCCTGAGCTCCCCATGTACTCTCCAGTTTGACCAATTATGACGCTTGAGTCCGCGTACGCCTGGCCATGCATGCAAACGAATACATATCAGTTTCATGCATGCCGTAAATGCAGATCAACTCTGAGGTGGCTAGATGATCAGAACCGGAAAGGTAGGATCTTGCAGAGCGATTGTTACATTCGGACCAAGCAACATCTGAAATTAATCAATCAAGATGATCAAAATCCATGATTTCATGCATGCATGCACGATCAACGTAGCTTCATCAGTGTTGACCATTACCTGAATACGAGAGATGTCACACTGAGCACCATCTGAAACGTACACTTCGGTGCCTGATATGCCCATGTCTTCGTACATCGTTGCAGCAATCGCCTCCCTGAGCTCCTGCAGCATTAAGATCTCATGAATCTTCCCTACTTGGATGTGCAAGGAGTTGGTGAGTACGTACCTTCTTCCCTTGCTCTGCTCCATACCCTTGATAGCCTTCTCGGGTGGAGAGTGCAAGAGAGAACTGCAGGCAATTACAGGAAGAACTGAAATAATATAATGACCTTTTGATTCAAGAGATAACTGTGTTGAAGCTTTGGTCTATGGTAGAAATTAGGAAGAAACTCTTCTTCCTTAAGTATTTTTCCTTTTCATTTTCAGTTCTGACATTCTGACTCTTGTTTATTGACTTTGGTCTTGTTGGTTACGGGTCAATATAATAGATTTTAAAAAACTGAAATGTTTGAAAAGATGCTTCTTAGTTCAAAACTTAGAAGTAATATAGAGTTGGAAAAATTAAAGAGGAGTTGATTTTGAATTTTTTTTATTATAATAATATATTTCTTGTATCTCATGTCGACATCTATATTCGTGTAGTTTTTATACGGTAAAATTATTATTTTAATAAAAATTATTAAATTTAAAATTAATTTTCTATTATTATTTAAAATTTTCACTTTTAAAAACATTTTAGCAAAAAAATATTATTATTTTAATAACATTATTATTATTTATTTTAATTTTTAATATAAAATTATTTCTTACTATTATTTTACTTTCATTTTTAAATAATAAATTTTTAAAAATATTATTTTTTTAAAAAAAATTATCAGTATAATACTTTATCTAAATACTTTTTAACTTTCTCAATCAATTATTTTTCAATTAGTAATTTTTAAATAGCAAAAGGTTGAAAGTTCGAGTTTTGCCAAACAAAAGCTTTTTGCTCATATTCAAATAAAAAAAAAAAATAGAGCAGTAAATGATCTACGTATATGGAACTTGTGAAGAAGTACTCATTACCTCAGACATTGCAGATGAAATGATATTTGGAATAGGCTCAGTTGTATCACCAATCCCCAAGCTTATGATTCTCGCATCTGGATGCTTCTGCATGTGCATCAGCTTCCTCATGCCAATCTGCGCATGTCTTCACCAATTAAAATCTGTATTCATTAATAAAAATAATTAATACATTTAATTATCATCTAATTAACCTCGGGAAACAGATAACCATTCTGAAGCTTCTCCATGTTTGCACTGCGAGAAACCTTTAGTTGGCACACTGCAACTCAGATTAAGTCAACGACCAAGGTCATTAGATTCCATGCATGATTCAGTAACTCAAAACTGAATTATAAGTAGAACTGCTACCTCTTTTGACTTGATTCTTGAATGTCATGAAGCATGGTAGAAGACGACGACCCTCGAGATGTGTTGACCTGAAGTCGAGAAGAAGAAGAAGATCAATCTTGGTCAAGCGAGATCAAGAACACATACGCATGATACAGAAGCAAAAGCATTACTCTGACGCGATCATACTGGTCACGAACAGCAGCAGCAGATCGACTAGTTCAGGATTGAACGCCCCGAGTTAGATAAGCTAGCTCTGCACATGCCAGCCGCAGAGGCTTTTTATAGAGAGAAGATGAACAGATGAATGCATGCAGCGGGCGCTGTGCTGACTATTATTCGATCGATAAGGCGATAACAAAGAGAGAGAAAAATCCACGCTGCTTTTGGAAACTAATCAAATTCCAAGGAACCAACCGGCTGAGTGCATGCACCAGGTTAAACGGATGTTGACTCCTCTCCCGAACGCCTCAAGCTGCTGCCACGCAATTCATAGTTTCTTCGAGTCAGTCAACGGAGGAATGAGATGGAGGGGCGGAACGACAGTGATGCAAGATGTACGACCGGCTGTTTGATTCATTTCCACCGAATTTCCGGGGAACATGCAATGCACACTCTTCTTATCCATGCTCCACGATGCTCCAGGTGACTTTCATTTCGTGATCAGCTCAGTGCCGGAGATGGAGAACAAAAGTAGAAATTGAATTCAGAATCTACCAATTTCCACGAATCGGGACAATGATTTTGCTTGTCAACCGGCGAGAATTTCTACTGAAGAGTTTAGTAAGTAAAAGAAAAAGCGTTGACTTTATGAATTTTGTTTATTTATTTATTTTGTAGCATGCGTGCACTTCTCATTGATTGAATGTCTTCGCGATTCAGATTAATAGTTGCAGATGATTTAATGAGAAATGGCAAATCAAATTACAAATTTGAAGAAGTTTTTCAAAAGAAATGGCATCTTCAAACTAAACCGATGATTCAAAACTTTAACTTTAGTCAAACAAGAAATAACCAGCTAATTTATCTGTCATTGCAAATTACTCCATTGGCAGACGCAGGCCCGCTTCACTTAAAGATCCAAGAAGTTCTACTACAAATATACAGTTTTTCTAAAAATTTTAAGAAATTGAATCTAAATGATTAGATCATCGGAGTAAAACAAAAGTTCCTTTGAATCAAAATAGATGAGGCGATATATGATCAGATTTTAGAGAGACTCTATCCAATGGTTCAGAACTCGATTTTTTTAGCGTAAGCAATTGTAAATAAATCGTGACCCTCGGATGGTAATCCGAGGGTTCACATCTTATTATAAATTTTAATTTCATTATCTCCTTATTGCTAATATCAATTTTTAAATTGACATATACGTATATATACACACAAATTGATATATACGTATATAAACATTGCTTGCTGATGTGTCGAATAGGTGCACAATGTCAACGCACCGTCTCACATCTCAACATCGAGTCCATGTGTGAATGCCACCATCACTCTCTGAGCGTTTACCATGACAATCGCCAGGTGGCGTCCACCTCATCTTCACCGTAGCCAACGTCAGCATTCAGGACTTGTACGTATTACAAGTCAACGTACGTCGTCTCTACTTGTTTGGGCCATTCAGCTGAATTACTTTTCCCACTTCTTCTAGATCTACGTAGTTCGATCCTTATGATAGTTTAGCTGTTGATCTTTCCAAGAGGAAATTGAAGGACCTTTCAAATTTATAGAATTTTCCGAGTCGTCGATCATCTGCAGGTAATTGATCTCAGGACACGGAATGAAATGAAGAAAAATCACTCGGATTAGCATCTGTTCAGTTTGACTATCGCCAACCGCATGAGTCAACCATAGCGAGATTTGGACTGCAGGCTGAAGATCCAAAAGTCTTACTTGGAGGCTTTAGTTAATCTTGCAGTCTATCGACCTTTTATTGCAGCTTTCGTTCTCTTCCTCATTGTCGCCGTGTTCTTGTCCCCTGCAAGCTCCAATCAAACAGCAAACTTGTGAAACAGAGTAGCAGTTGATTGACCAGCGATTCGACCTGCAGCGATCTTCATTAATTGCCGATTAAACCATCATTTAAGTAATCTAGAAGTTGGTATCTATATATATGGAACTTAATTCTCCCACCAGCCTCATAGTTCATAATTAGCTAGCTTGCTCCTTCTGCCGGCGCTAATGGCGGATCAGTACTTGTTCGTCGTTCCTTCTCCGGATGAGATTTTGGCCATTGTAGTTCCCATTGTGGTTTACTGGGCTTACTCCGGGATCTACTGCTTGCTTGGCAGCCTCGACGAGTACCGGCTGCATCCCAGAATCGAGGAGGAGACCAAGAACCTGGCTTCCAAACGCCAGGTGGTGAAAGGAGTTCTCTCCCAGCAGCTAGTTCAGGCCGCCGCAGCTCTCCTCCTATTTCAGGTAACATTATCAATTGTGTCATCCCTGCCTCGATCGCATTTTATAACGCTAACTTTTTGCTGTCCTGCGCAAGATGACCGGCGGCGAAGACCGGCGGCCCTCCGCCGCGGCGACGACCTCCTCCTACTCCTCGGCCGCCTCGCTGCTCGCAATCGCGGCGCAGTTCTTGGTCGGCATGGTGGTGCTGGACACGTGGCAGTACGTGTGGCACCGGTGCATGCATCTGAACAAGTTCCTGTACCGGCACGTCCACTCGTGGCACCACCGCCTGGTCGTGCCGTACGCCTTCGGGAGCCAGTACAACCACCCGGCAGAAGGCCTGATCCTGGACACGTGCGGCGGCGCGCTGGCGTTCCTCGCCTCCGGCATGTCGGCGAGGGCGTCCATCTTCTTCTTCTCCCTGTGCACCGTCAAGGGGATCGACGACCACTGCGGGCTCTGGCTGCCGGGGAACGTCTTCCACCGGCTGTTCCGGAACAACGCCGCCTACCACGACGTGCACCACCAGCTGTACGGAAACAAGTACAACTTCTCGCAGCCGCTCTTCGTCGTGTGGGACAAGGTGTTCGGGACGTACATGCCTTACGAGCTGGAGAAGAGGCCCGGCGGAGGTCTCCGGGCTCGGGCTGCGAAGCACTAACGAATTAATTAGCACTAAGCACACCCATAATTATCTCATTAACTATGCTAAAGTTAAATTAATCATAGTTAATTATTGCATCAAATTAGTAAAGCCTTTTGTTTTCAAATGAGGGCGGGACTTGAGAGTACAATTTATCAACAAGTAAGGTCCTTTCGATTAATTTATAAGTAGCACAGGTTGGGGGGGCATGTGTAATAATTACTTGCTTTGTTCTTAATTAACAAACTTTTATGATCAAGCAATGATCAAATACTTAATGAAATCATTTATATATTACTTTTGTTATTGCTTGATACAAAATAGATGA
This sequence comes from Costus lasius, assembly GCA_027563935.2. Taxonomy (NCBI): domain Eukaryota; kingdom Viridiplantae; phylum Streptophyta; class Magnoliopsida; order Zingiberales; family Costaceae; genus Costus; species Costus lasius. Next base: position 137,827,167 of record CM050447.1, read on the forward strand.
TTAGACCGAGTACATAATTGCGTAATTAGAATGAGTTCAAATTTGACATATTGAATTTATATTTAGAAGTATGAGTGGTTAATGCTTGATTAAAAATTTAAATAAAATTATAAAATTTATGTAAAATTATTTATCAAATAATTATAAAAAAACTATGTGATAGAGGACTATTACATTAATTATAATTTCAAAAGTATAAACTTTTCAATGATTTTTTTGTATTTTTGCAATTTAAATTTTGTTATTTTAGAATATATTAATTATAATTTTTTTATTTATCTATATTATTTTTTAGTTTTATACCATTAATTAGAATAAAATTTTAAAATAACAAGTTTTATTTAATTAATAAAATATTCAATAATCAATTGTCGTCCACCAATAACTAACTCATCGTTAATATCGAGAACTAGATATAAGAAATCGTCGGCCTCTTTAAATCTTTTTTAGGGTTAGGGTTTTACCAAACCGCACTTGTTCGATCGAGCTCTCGTTTCTATCATGGCGGAAGAGCTCTCAGAGAACCCCCAGTTGCCTGCGGAGGCTGAGATGGTTGCCGAAGTGATAGCGCCGGCTGAAGGCAGTGGCGACGCGGAGAAAAGGGAAAGAGAGGGGGGCGAGGAGGAGGATGGTGTTTCCAAGAGACAGAAGGTGGAGGAATCCTTCGGAGAAGAGAATGCTGATGCGGTTGATGGAAAGGAGAAAGTTGATGGAGATTTGGAGGTGGGAGGAGAGGGGAATGAGAAAGAACCAGAGGCAGTCAGTCTCGGCCCAAAGGTCTTCAAATCGTCGACGGAGATGTTCGATTACTTCTTGAAACTCATCCGAATCTGGTCGCCCAATCTGTATATCAACGAGGTGAAGTTTTTCTCCTTGTCAATCGTTTATTTCGTGGTACAACAGAAGCTCTTTTTTTTTTTTTTTTTTTTGCAAATACAGAGCCATTTTGTCTAATTGAATCTATCTGCATTGTTGAGTTACTTACCTTTCCGCTTTACCGTGACTCGAATTTGATAGATTTACTTTCAAAGCTGCTTTCTTTTCAGAAGCATTTTTTTGTTAATGTGTGATATCATTGAAACGGAAAGGAAAAAAATTTATATTATTTGCCTTCTCGATATCATCGGGTATTTCCTAGTTACATGATAAATTATATTTCTAAAGCGTGTTTAGAATTTCTTTTCGTAACCCTCTATAGTGATGCTAAATTGTATGCTTGAATGCTGCAATTTTGGTTTTTTATTTCTCTCAAAAGAAGTTTGGTTATCTGGTGGGTAAACGACGAAGATAATTGTGTCATTGCACTTTTCGAAAAAAAAAAAAAAAAAATCTTGTGGATCCAGTCCACCATAATCATATACTAATCAATAGTTTGAGGTCTTAGCAACGGCCTGAAAAAAATTGTGACACTTTTAACATCCTTCTGATGGAAGGATTTGCATTTTAACAATTTTGAATTTATATTGTATGGAAATAAGTCGGATGTTCAAATCCTTGATACTGCCTTATCTTTGGATTGGTTGATCTTTTGCTTGCAGTTGAGTTGGTTGATACCTGACTGTAATAGTTTGTTTTGCAGTGTAAACCAAGCTGGCTTTGGATTTTGATCAACATTGATGCAGATCGCAAAAACAATCATTTGTATTTGCTGATATGAGCCTTTGAAATTTCAATATTAAAACCATTGCCAAATCCTTTTTTTCTCCTGGAAAATGTGTTTATATGTTGTTGCCAAGTATTGAAAATCTGATAAAATGCTAGAGCTCTGATATCGACTCAATTTTGAGCATGCGTGAATTTCTGGCAATTTTTGTATGATGTGTCGAAAAAAACACATTTCATATAATGGATTGAACTGAAGTAACTTGTTACAATGAAATTGGGCACAACACCCTCCATCAATACCAATTACTTGTAGAAGTAAAGATAGTCTAGAAACATATGAAAAGTGATCATTATTCTAGAATGAGTAATAAGATTACAAATTTCCTTTGGTAAATTGATAGTTTATCTCCTAATAATGGGGATTCGAAAGTAGTTGTTAGCAAAAGCATAGTGCTTTGTAGCTGAATTAACTTACTGAATACAATCATAATGGTAAATTTTATTTCTCTTGTTCTCGTGCATGCTGACATTTTTACTAAATCCAACGTTGGGTAGAAATCAACTTGTGAAAGTCAAACTTGTTTGTGGTCGGTGTTTTTGTTTGATCATCGGGGTGAATTAGTACTTGTATCGGCTAGTTGATTTGATTGTCAATTGATCATCCAAGGATGATCTTTCTGATTTAACTTTAATATATTGTTCATTGTGAATATACGACAATTATGTTTGTCTACTGCATACTGCATTGTACTTTCTCCTCTTTGATGAGTTTTGGTTTCTTGAGTAGTTTTGGAGAATTTGTTTTATGAAACACCTTCGATTGTGGTCACTCTAATTTGATCTTCCTCATTAATTGTGATAAGACTCCAATCCTCTCATAGTATTATGGATTATCTCATTGATTACCAAATATCTATTTCATTTTGTTGATTTGAATGTCCAGTTCATATTGTTTGTTCAAGAGTAGATATTAGCCCTTAAAAATAAATAGACTCTGAAGACGCTGTATGGATCTGATCTCCAGACGAGATATGCCAACTCAAGGGAGATAATTGGCTGTTATTTTCTATAATACACGAAATACAGATTCTAATTTTATTATCTTATTTGTCCATAGTTTTCGATTGTACTTGAAAACTTCTCTATTTCTATTCATCATTAAATAATTTAATATAAAATTATGCTCTTACACTTTTGCAGTATGAGCATATGGTACTGTTGGACTTGCTGAAGAAGGGGCATCCTGAACCTGCCAAGAAAATTGGAGTTGGAATTGAGGCATTCCAAGTCCGCAACCATCCGACCTGGAAAAGTAGGTGCTTCTTTCTTATTCGGGTGGATGGCACTACAGATGATTTTAGCTTCCGCAAATGTGTGGATAACATACTACCCCTGCCTGATCATATCAAAGCCCATTCAACATCAGATAATGCTTTTGACAACAAAAATGGTGGCCACCAGAGGGGACAGAGGGGAGGAGGCAGAAGAGGTGGTCGAGGCAACGGAAGGAGAGGTGGTTTTAGGAAGTGATTATTATTTTATTTAAAATGAATACCGGATCAAACCTTTTTTGGCCTAAAAGGACCCTTTATAGGACCTTTTATGGGAGATAGTTAATTTTAGAAAACAAAACCTTTTATCTATTTGTATGGAAGATGCTTTGCATGTCACGCAAATTTTTGTCCTGATAAGGAATTATTATCCTTATATTAATTCTAATGGTATCAGTTCTGTTTTACATTGCTGAAAATTGTTGGTTTAGGATGAACATTTCCACTTGTGTTTTCCTTTACTTATGAACAATGTTAATGGTCAAAGAATATTTCTTTATAGAAAAGATTGATCACGATGGGAAATAGATGTTTTTTCTGTCTTATCTATACGGCTGTAGGTGCTGCTAAGTCGTGTGCAAAACTGGATTTAGATGTTTGTAAGTGCCATGGCAGGGTCGTTAGCACTACGTTTGTATTGTGGCTGGAAGACAAGCAAGCTGGAAACTGTTTAACACTCAACTTACCAATCTTCAACAGCTTGAGCATATAGCTTTGCTAATTCCCCGGATCAGTTTCTGTAACATTGTGGTCTTGTTATCTCTGTTTTCAAGCATTTAACTTAAAGCTTTGCTAATTCCCACCACGGGCAACAGATCAGTACTCCTTCTCCTTGGCCTTGAGCGTGGGGGAAAAGTTCAGCGGATTGAAGATGCCCCCAGGATACTCAACTTCGTTTGGCGGCAAGCTGTAGCTAAAGATGGGATCTTGGTTCACACTTCCCGGGTACTTGATGACTTGAGCCCTATTTAGGCTAGCTTCTAGGCCTGCTTATGATTTTGCGGTCAGCAAAAATCAAGAAGCTGAGGTATTTGACCCTTCAATTTTTCTGTTTTAATCCACAAATTAGTTGCTTTTAAACGCTTCTAGGCCTGCTTATGATTTTGTGGCCAGCAGAAATTAAGAAGCTGAGGTGTTTGACTCTTCAGTTTTTCTGTTACAATCCATAAATAAGTTGCTTTTTTGAGAAGCAAAAGTGGCTGCTTCTCTGGCCCCCCACCTGCTTATGCTCAATAAACTTTATATATAATAATAATTTTTTAATAATATAACTCATAGTATTTTTAATAAATATTTTAATTATAATTAACTACAAATTTAATCATATAAATTTTATCTTAGTAATTTTTTAATAAAAAATTATTTATTATAAATAAAATAATTTAACCATAAGTTGTGTATCCAAACACTTTCCTTGCTTCTACAGCCAGCATCTTTTCAACTAGCACTTATTCAACTAGCAAAAGCTAAAAGCGGAAGCTAGGCCAAACAGAGCCTTGATGTCCTGCCATCGCCGAATCTCCATGTAGTAGAAGAGGATGAACTCAATGGCGAAGAGCGTCGGCGAAGACGGAAAGTGCTCGGCCTTGCCGGTGTCGTACCACTACGGCACGTTGATGATGCCGATCTTGGTGAACACCTCCGGCAGCAGTATCCCAGCCTCGCGCAGCATCGTCCACCGCCCATTCACCTGCTCCGCTTGCATGTACCACCTGAGGTTCTTCGGGTGCTCCACGAGCCCCAGCAGGTCGAACCCGTTGTCGCCTATGTATAAAATAAAATCACTGCATCATTTCATCAAACAGCCACAGTGTATTGCAGTCGACATTGGAAAGTTTGCGATAGTTAACCTGCCGTTGAGGTGGGGAAGCCGGGAAGCGAGGCCCGGGAGCCACTCGCCCTTCTTGGCTTCGATCTTGAAGGACTTCGCGGTGGGCGACGAGGATTTGATGGAGAATTCTCTAGTTAGCTTGCTTGGAGACCCTGGTTAGCTTGCTTGGAGACCCTATCAAGAATCTTGATTTGGAGTTACACGGCCGGAGGGATGCGACCGAGGCCTGAGTGGCAACGACAGCCATGACCTTAGTCGAACGAGAAGCCAACGGAGTTCCAATCGCCGCCTGATGGTTTCTCAGGCAGGTATGTTGCCATGCTGGTGTTCAACGAGGACTCTTGCCTATTTCATTGCTCTGTAAATGCAAGGTCGAATCTAAAATCCCATCCCTTCTCATCTTTTCCCAGATCTTAGGACATCTATTACTTCGATGCTATTGGCCAGGCGAAGATCACGTGGGCTCTGTCTTCCGCTATTTTCACATTCTTATGTGCTAGCTGTCACGTTCTGAATTAAGATAATATTTTTTTTGATTATTTTACTCGTGAGTCAACGCTTGACTCGAGTCTAAATACATCAATGCAGAGATCACAACGATCGAGACTGCTGAATTGGGCGTGACTAGCAGGGGACGATTCCTCAAATCGACCCCCAGCCCGATTAAGGACTCCTGCAAAAGATCTCTGCCGTTCCAACATGGTTCAGATCAACGCTCACGATTCACCGAAAACAGGTGTCGTAGAGTTGAACTGGGTTCACCCAAACCCAAAAGGGACGCACCCGTAACCGACCGCGTCGGACAGGGTCTACAACAACTTCCGAACATGCTCACGTACCGGAGGGAATCTGAGGGGAGTGACCAGACATCTCACGCCGGGGAGTTGGACTCACCCACTTGTCCACAGATCTAGCTGGCGCCCGGCGATCGCAGATGACCGTCTACGCGACGTCGCACGACAGCGACGGAGAAGGTACACTCGGCGTCGCACGCCGGAGACGAGGGTCGACGGAAAGCGCATGAAGGTAGCGTAATGGCCGGCCGTGCCGGCTCCGTCGAGTCGGTGAAGCTGATGCAGTAGCGCCTTCCGAGGCAGTCTGAGCGATGGCGACGACGGCATCAAAGTGACGGGCAGACGAAGAAACGGGGGTTCTCCAGGGCCTCCTACCACCCGCCCACACCACCGGAAGCCCAAAGAACAGCCGCTGACGGCGGCGTCGACAAGAAAACCCGAGGCTATTTCGCCGGAGGGAGAAAGGAAAACGAAGGTGTGAGCGCCAGTGACGACGACGCGCCATCGTCGTCGGCTTTTTCTTTGCTTCGTTTCCTCATGCGGCTGACGTGGCCTGAGTCAACTCGGCAGTCGAGAAATCAGCAGCTCACGCCCCGTCATTTCACGTCGATTACACGCAATTGCGCGCGCGACGTTCTCCCTTTGGGTGAGATGGGTTCAGATCCGGGCCGTTCGATCCGCCACCCGATCCGCTTAAAGGTAATACCCTGTTGGGCTTTGGGTTGGGCTTTGGGCTGGGTTTTGGGCCACGCCCAAATTCAGGTCCAAGGCCTAACACTAGCCATATTTTAAGGTTAGTAGGAGCAATTAATTTTGAGTAGAATATAATTTTATTTTAATTTTAATTTTAATCGGATGTATGGTATGAAGAAATAGCCGACCCATTCAACCCTTTATTTTTTCAACTAAATAAAATTAGCTTCACAAGACAGAAACCCAAAGAGAGTGAGTAATTTAAATTTAAATTTTACATACATCTAATTAAAACTTAGTCAAATTATTTTTTATTGAAATTAAGTCGAGCTAGATCAGATTTAGATATTTTGTATAGCATTCTGTATAAATCTTTTTCTAGCCCTGCAAGAAATATATATTTTTTATATAATGAATTTTTTTTAAAAAACCTATATTGGCCTCTGCCTATAAAACCATAGCGACAGGTAAACCCCCTTGAGACCGGCATCCAAATGGTCACTTCGGCCGCTCACTCGTCTCCCACCACCGCCTTCTTCCCCTCTTTCTTTCCTCCTCGCACCCTAATCTCTCGCGACCTCACAAGAAGTCGGCGCCTTCCTCTCGCCGGCTACTCTAAACTCTCCCGTCGCTCCTACGCCGTCGCCTCGATCCCTGACCCCAACGAGGGAGTCAGGCCGGAGTACACGCCGTGGCTTATTGCTGGCCTCGGAAACCCTGGCAATAAGTACTTTGGAACCAGACACAGCGTAAACAAGCACTCCTGCGTTCCATTCGTGAAAGTTTCCCTTCTTGGATGATTAGATTTGCTCCTCAAGATTTTCTTGTCTGTTTCTTTTCCTTGCAGGTCGGGTTTGAGATGATCGATCGTATCGCTCGAGCTGAGAACATTACCTTGAATACCATCCAATCCAAGGCACTGATAGGAATTGGTACATTAATTGATATAAATTTTCTTGTCTTTGTTAGTGTTGTCAACCGTGTCGATTCATTTGTTTGAGTTAAAAGAAGCAATAATTGCATTGAAGCGAATCGAAATTATCATAAGTGCTCTAGAGTCATTTAAAGTGTTCACATAAATTGAACTAGGAAAACTCCAAATCACCATAGTACTGCACAATTCAATACTTATTTTAAACATTATACGTTTATATTTGTATGATTTTGTACATTAACAGACATCTGTGCTGGCATGGGACCAGTGCAGGTTCCATCGGGCAAGTGCCAATTCTCTTGGTGAAACCACAATCTTACATGAACTACAGTGGAGAATCGGTAATCAACTTTCAAATTGCCTGTTGATAAATGTGGGCATTCTTTGGTAACATTTGTGGTAATATATTCCATCTCCAGATAGCGCCACTTGCTGTATACTATCAAGTACCTTTGAGACATATTCTACTTGTATGTTAGATATCTGGTAATATTTTTTTTCCTTTTGGTTTTAAGATTAATCTTATCTAAATAGAATTTGGTCTCTCTAGGTTTACGATGAAATGAGCTTGCCAAATGGTGTTTTGAGAATTCAGCGGAAGGGTGGACATGGACATCATAATGGGTGAGTCGATTGAAAAAAAAAAAAAAAAAATCTAATGTAGGTTTGCAAGTTTTCTTGTCTTCTTGAGCCAAATGCTGCCACATTAAATACTGGAGTATCCAACACTTACTTGACACCACTGAATTCTTTCCTAGATTTTAATTACTACAATGAAGTTGAAAGTAAACTAGCATCTGGTTGTAAGGCTTTATCAATTGGATGATCATAATAGAGTTTGCTAGAGTTTATTGCTTTCTCTCTCAAAACCAGTCTTTTTGTGCAATATTGCACTTGTATGACCATATACACAACTCTGTGTTCTTTCTTGCTTTCTTATTATAAAATTACGATGATTCTCTTTGAAATCACTTCTCAATAGTTTATGGTTTGTAGTACTATTTCCTTAATATTCAAGGGTTCCTTACATTGATCTTCCTTCAGTTCCATAATTATTATGTCATCTCCTCCTAACACTTGTTTTCTTCTTTGGTTTACTAAGATGCTACTTGAAATATACTAAGCTAGGATAATCATAATGTATTTTGAGATGACACATGATGCTTCTTTGATATAGGCTGAAGCGCATCAAATAATGAAATATATAAATGATATTAGTAATTGTGGTGGTAATTTGATGAGCTAATCAGATACAATAATGCCATAATTGATTGGATTTGATGAGGCCAATGATATTTCCATATTAGTGTTTTCATAATCCTTTTTCTATATGGCGACTTTTGTATCTTCTAACATTCTCTCGAGAAGTCAGTGTGACATTGTCATGCCCCGGCAGGAATCCAACTAACCCTAGCTGAGCATTCCCCAGGGAGTAGACAATATAATAGGAATCAAAGAACTATAAACACATATCACTATGATAATTTTACACTTACTAAATAAATAGTCTCAAACTTAATATTAAAATATTTAAGATAAACTAAATCCAACTCAAACAATAAATACAAAACTAATAAACTACTCTCAAAACATACTATCCAAGATGTAATTAAATCAACTAAAAGAATAAAATAAATCAGAGAAATATTAGAAAGGAAAAGTTGTTGATATCTCGACTTGGGTGGGTATCTAGCTATTTATTCTATCCCTTCTAAAAGCTAACTCTGTACCCGGAAGAGAAGCAATAAGAATTAGCGAAAAATACTAAGTAGGAATCAAAAGATGATGCATGCTCAATTAATATGATAATTATAATGAACCGAAACTGTACAATATGGCAGCAACAGATAATACAAAAAAATAACTGAATACAAAGGATGTCGTCTAAACCATCAAGCTTGGTCAACAAATCTCAATAATGAGCCGCACTCATTTTCAGAGTGTTTCCACTGCCAGCTCATACAGTGGAACGATTGCCCTAAGCAGCCCGTTAGTGTTGCGTCCAACACTTGACATCCAGAGTATTTTTCGAAGATAACTGGCGGTACCCTAACCGGCAATCATATAGTCCGAGATAATCGGAAGCTATATATATTACAGACAGGCCACTAGTGATAAATCACCATGTCAGAAGGTATATGCATATTACGACACAATATTAGTATAACATCTCAAATTATTTGCATGATCCATAATTACTCAAAATTTTCCAATAGAAATATTAGAAAGTTATCAAGTTATTCACAATGCATCTATGATAATAATGCGATAATAAAGCCAAATATGCACAAAAAATTAGGTATCGAAGTCAACTGAAATTCGAAGCAATTCAACTAGAAGAGTTGCAAAGATAATGTGTCATTATCTATCTTAATACATATACTTGACACCATAACAAGGGCAGGGGAAAGATTCCTATCTCAGTTGCTGATATCCTAAATCTCTCCAAAATCAAAATTATCTCTCCTTTTTAACTGAATAATTTAAATAAAATTATTTATTATCATCTATCCTACGTATCAACCCACAATTATAACAATATAATATACATAACTAGATTCTTACCGGAATAAGTTCCACGGTAGCGGTTGATCATAACTAAGTTCTAGGATACTAAAATCCCTAAATTTCTCCTAATCACACATAATAAAAATATAATTTAGGGTTTACTAACTTAATGTTTAGGGTAGAAATTATAGAAGGAAATAAATAACAGATGAATAAAATAAATTAAATTCACCACCGCTGTAACGCACGATGCGGACGAAGCGATTGTAGCGTTTGTTCGTTTGTTCGATGGGGGAAGATTACCGGCGCTCGCCGCTGGAAGAGCTGCTGCTGGCGAGAGAGGGAGGAGTCGCTGTAGCCGAGAGAGGGAACAACCTTCTCCGCTTGGAGAGGAAAGAGAGGTCGTTACAACCGCGTGCACAAGGGAACTCGTTGCTCACTGCTGGATCACCGCACGTGCATGAAACACAGCGGATGGACAACGCCGCGCCATAGGAACTAGGCGCGAGCAGCCAACACCTCTTTTCGTCGACACACGGGCTCGACGCGAATGAGATGGAGATGACACCCAACTCATAAACTTTTCATCGACGCTAGATCAGCTCATGCATCCGAAACCTCCGCCGGACGAAAGGCGCTACTTCAAGGAACTACAAAGGTGACTCTGTCGTTCCCTTTCAGTTGCCGTCGGAGAAGACGAAGGCATGAGGCGGCGACAACATCTCGAGGAAGAAAATAAAAAAAAACAGAGGGGAGCAACGGTTTCGGCGCACGAGAAGAGAGATAGGAAAAGAGAGAGAGATTTAGGTTTTATTTATAATGAAAATAATAATAATAAATAAAATTTAAAATTTTTAATTAAATTAATAATAGTAATAAAAACTAAGTTATAACATTATCCATTCCTTTAAAAGATTTTGGTCCCTTAAATTCACTTACCAAGTAAGAACAAGTAGGGGTATTGAATTTTCACATATTCTTCTCGTTCCCATGTAGCTTCGCTATCTGAATGATGCTCTTTTCTTTCCAATATCCGAACATGGTGTTCTACAAAGGTAGTATCTGACTGAATCGGTATTTATAATTTTTTTAACATATGAGACGAATCGGGTGTGTGCTTTCTTAGCATAGAAACATGAAACACATTATGTATTCCTGAAAGAGATGGTGGTAATGTCAACTGGTAGGCTACTGCACCTACCCTTTCTAAAATTTCAAAGGGTTCAAGATATCGGGGAGCTAACTTTCCTCTCTTTCTAAATCTCATCGCACCCTTTAACGGGGACACCTTCAAAAATACATGATCACCAACCATAAATTCCAAGTCTCTTCTCCTCTTGTCAACATAACTCTTTTGTGTGCTTTGATCTGTTAGCAACCTCAGTATGATTCCTTGCACTATTTCCACATCCCGTTGTAGCATTTGAAGAGTTGATAATAACCTTTCACCTACCTCATTCCAAAACATAGGGGACTTGCATCTCTTTTTATATAGAGCTTCATCTCTTTTTATATAGAGCTTCAAATGGTGCCATTTTTATTAATGAATGGAAGGAAGGATTTTCTAAGTTAGCTGCTCCTTTATACCATCTGACTAAAATGGGTGTTAAATTTAAATGGAAGGAAGCATGTGAAAATAGCTTTTTAGAACTGAAAAAGAGATTAATTACTGTTCCAGTATTGGTGATTCCATCAGGAGAAGATGGTTATATGGTGTACACTAATGCTTCTAGTCAAGGATTAGGTGGAGTTCTGATGCAAAATGAGAGAGTGGTTGCTTATGCATTGTTAGGGCTTTGTTGTTATTAGGCTAATGGGTTTGGGGTTTAAACCCATCCTTACCCGTTAGCCTCTTAACTATTATGTAAAAAGGGTGTTACCCTAAGTTGAAGCTAATCTTCTTTTTCTCTTCGTTGTTCTAACTTGGTATCAGAGCGACGATTCTTTGCCGCCGCTTCCGCCCGCCGCTGCTTCGCTTCGTCTGCTTCTCATCGTCTTCGTCCCCTTCTTCTTCTTCTTCTCCTCTATACCCTGTAACCAGCGGAGAGAAGCTCTTGCCGCCGCTAGAGGAAGAACGATCCGTGCGCTTGGCGCGGGTTCTCACCGGCCGTGGCATGGTCGCGTGATGCGCCAAGCTCTCTCTTGCCACAACACTTGTTGTCGAAAGCCGCTCGCAGCGATGGAATCCAGAGCTCGCGGCTCAGGTCCAACGTCCTCCCGCAGCCGGATCCATGAGCGTTGAAGCTTTCTGCAGCTTCCTCCCGCTGCCGATGCTCAGAGAAGCGTCGTCGAAGCTTTCTCGCGCCGTCCGCTGCTCCGTCAGACGAAGATGACAATCGTCTGAAATCGATCGTCACCTGCCTCGCCTTTGCTCAATCGACGAGCAGCAGAGGAGGCGGCTGCGTATTTTCCGCTGCCCGCTCACTTCCAACAAAGCACTGTCGACGGCTTTCTGGCAGCGACGCTGAGATCCAGCGCCCATCCGTGAGTTCTCACCTCTTGTTTTGTTTCTCAGTTTGGTACCTTCTTACTGCTGTATCGTTATGGACTCCTTGTCCTCTAACATGGATTTCAAACCCGGCACCACATTTGGGACAAATATTATTAAGTTTGATGGTACGAACTTTCAGCTATGGTCACAATCGGTTCACCTTTTTCTGGGATCTCATGGAAAGGAGCATCATCTCACTCAGTCTGCTCCTCTTCCTACTGATCCTACTTATGACTCATGGCGTCGTTCAGATATGGCTGTCCTGAACTTATTACTTCATAGCATGGACACCAAGGTTGCATCTACTATTATGTATTAGAAAACCACCAAATCTGCTTGGGAATTTCTAACCGGCACTTATGCCTCCAGACAGGATCTAAGTCATGTTCTCCGTCTCTATGAAGAAATTATCAATCTACAACAGGAAGACCGATCTTTCCAGGAAACATATGCCTTGTTACAAGGAAAATGGGATGAACTCTGTCAGTATCATCCTGCCTCATCCGACATCGAGGTTACTCTCCAACAGCGGCAGGAATTTCTGGTGGCCAAATATTTATCATGTCTCAATCCCAAATATTCAGCCTTGGGTTCTCAGTTGTTATTGGACTCTACGGTTACCACTCTTCAGGGAGCCTTTTCTCGCCTTTTACGTGTGACGACTACTTCACAAACCCCGGACATACCGAGTGCTCTTGCATCCTCTCCCGTTCCCTCTTCGGTCGGCCGCGGACGTGTTCATGGACGGGGACGGGGACGGGGCCGTGGTCGTAATCTTCCGCCCTGCACGCACTGTGGTCGCACGAATCATACTCCAGACCGGTGTTGGCAGAAGTTTGGGTTTCCCTAAGCTCGGACTGCTTCTGTGTCTGACGCCCTCTTCTCATGCGGTCTCAGTTCCTGCTGCTCTCCCTGCCACTCCTGCTGCTCTCCCTGCCACATCCGCTACTGACACTGTTACTATCTCGGCAGCCGAGTATGCTCGTTTCCTCCAGTCTACATCTGCGTCTACGGCGGGGCCATCCACCTTCATAGCCTCTTCCAGTCATGCTTCCGGTATAGCTACTCTTGTTTCCTTTGATTCTACTTGGATAGTTGATTCTGGTGCGTCATCTCACATGACAGGTAATCGTAGTCTTTTCACTTCCCTCTCCACAGGGGGAGTTTATTCCCCGGTCGCTATTGCCAACGGCTCTTTAGTGCATGTCATGGGAATCGGGACTATTCCCTTTTCTTCCATTATACTTCTTACTCGTGTTATACATTCCTTCCTTTCCTGTGAATCTTTTTTCTGTTAGTGCCTTTACTGCGCATTGCAATTGTAGTATCACATTCTTACCCTCTCATTGTTTGTTTCAGGACCTCCGGACGAAGCAGACGATTGGTGGGGGGCCTAGACGGGGCGGTGTCTACACTCTTATCAGCACTGCTGTACCTCAAGCTCTATCTTCCACTACTGTCTCTCCCCTGCTCTGGCACTACCGTCTTGGACACCCTTCTGCTGCGCGTCTTCAACATGTTCTCTCCCTACCGTCACGGCCGTCTTTTCATTGTGATGCGTGTGAACTGGGTAAACATCATCGGACCTCCTTGCCGTCCTCGTCCACATCTCGCAGTCTTCACCCGTTCCATCTTGTTCACTCCGACATCTGGGGTCCGAGTCCTGTTTCTGGCCGTGATGGCCATAGATACTTTGTTACCTTTATAGACGATTTCTCTCGAGTTTGTTGGTGTTATGTTTTGTCTAAAAGGTCTGAACTTTTTGATGTATTTTGCAACTTCTGTGCTGAAATTAAAACTCAATTTGGTGTTCCTGTTAAAATTTTGCGCTCTGATAATGCTTTGGAATACACTAGCACTTTTTTTCAGTCTTTTTGTCGTTCCCATGGCATAATACATCAAACTACTTGTAGTTACACTTCTTCCCAAAATGGTGTTGCTGAGCGTAAGAACCGCCATCTTCTCGAGGTGGCCCGTACCTTATTGTTTCACATGAAGGTACCTCGGGCTTACTGGGCTGATGCGGTTTTGACTGCTTCGTTCCTGATTAATCGTGTTCCTACTCCGGTTTTACATGGGCGTTCCCCATTCTCTTTTTTATTTCCAGCACAAACTCCTTTTTCTCTCCCTCTTCGGGTGTTTGGGTGTTTGTGTTATGTCCATGCTCTTGGTCCGGGGGTTGATAAGTTAAGCCCACGTGCTACCCGTTGTATCTTTCTTGGGTATTCTCGGACTCAGAAAGGGTATCGTTGTTTTGATCCTTCCAGTGGTCGTCTCTTTACCAGTATCGATGTTACCTTTGATGAGTCTACCCCTTTTTTCTCTTCTGCTAAGCTCCCTGTTTCTTCTTCTGATCTTCTTCCTGTTCCGGTTATCCTCCCAGCCTCGCCTCCGGTTTCTACTTCCTCTTCTCCCGATCCTTCTGTTGGTACTTTGCAGGTTTATCACCGACGCCCCCGGCCTCCTCCTGTCGCGCCTTCTTCGTCGGCGGTCCCTGATGATAGCCTCCCTATTGCTCTGCGTAAAGGCAAGCGTCATACTTCTCATTACCCTATTTCTCATTATGTTTCTTACCATCATTTGTCCCCTTCCTTTCGTGTTTTTTCTGTTGCCTTGTCTTCGGTCTCGTTGCCTACCTCTCCCTTGCAGGCTATGTCGTTCCCTCACTGGAAGCAGGCTATGGATGCTGAGATGACTGTCCTACAGCTAGACACACCTGGTCCTTGGTTCCTCTCCCACCTGGTGCTCGGCTTGTCCCATGCCGCTGGGTTTTCGCCGTCAAATTCAACTCTGATGGCTCTATTGCTCGCCATAAAGCTCGCTTAGTTGCGAAGGGCTTCTCTCAAATTCATGGCCTGGATTATCACGATACCTTCTCTCCAGTGGCGCGTCTTAACTCTGTTCGCACATTGTTCTCCCTCGCTGTCAATGGTCGATGGTCTCTTCATCAAATGGACGTCACCAGTGCCTTCCTTTATGGTGATTTAACTGAAGAGGTCTTTATGGAGCAACCTCCTGGCTATGTTGCTCAGGGGGAGATGGTGTGCAAATTGCATAAATCAATCTATGGCCTCAAGCAAAGTCCGAGAGCATGGTTTCATAAACTCTCACAGATAATGACCTCATTTGGATTTCGTCATAGTCAAGCTGATCACTCTATTTTTATTCGTCGTTCAAAGAATGGGGTTACTATTTTGGCGGTTTATGTCGACGACATGCTCCTTACAGGTGACGATCGACAGGGAATTGAAGAAACCAAGATTCACTTACAGTCCCATTTTTCGATCAAGAATTTAGGGACACCAAAATATTTCTTGGGCATTGAAGTAGCATATCAGCGTGATTGTGTGCTTCTGTCACAAAGGAAATATGCCTTAGACCTTCTGGATGAGATTGGTATGAGTGAATGCAAGCCAGTTGATTCTCCCCTAATTCCAAACCAGAAGTATAGTGATAATGAAGAGTCTACATACATTGATGCAACTCAGTATCGCCGCCTGGTTGGAAACTTAACTATCTCACTGTTACAAGACCTGACATTTCTCATGCTGTGGGAATCATTAGTCAATTTATGCAAAAACCCAAGCAGTGTCACTGGGACGCAGCTACACGCGTGGTTCAGTATATCATAGGTGCTCCTGGTCAAGGATTGAAGTATTGTAAAAATGGACACACTCAAATTGAGGCTTATTCTGACGCTGATTATGCTGGCAATATTGATGATAGGAAATCTGTTTCTGGTTACTGCACCTACTTGGGTGGTAACTTGGTCACATGGCGAAGCAAGAAACAAAGTGTTGTCGCAAGATCAAGTTGCGAAGCTGAATATAGAGCCATGGCTCATACTGTTTGTGAACTGCTTTGGTTAAGAAATTTCTTGCAAGAATGTGGGATAAATTGCCCTAGCCCAATAAACATGTTCTGTGATAATCAGACTGCTATTTTTATTGCCAACAATCCAGTTTTCCATGAACGAACTAAGCACATAGAGGTGGATTGTCATTTCATCAAGGAAGCTATTAATAACAAACTTGTTGCTACTCCATATCTGAAATCTGAAGACCAGATTGCCGATATCTTTACCAAGGCTTTGGGACCCACTAGACTTAAGAATCTGTGTAACAAGCTGGGTCTAATTAATATATTTTCTCCAGCTTGAGGGGGAGTGTTAGGGCTTTGTTGTTATTAGGCTAATGGGTTTGGAGTTTAAACCCATCCTTACCCGTTAGCCTCTTAACTATTATGTAAAAAGGGTGTTACCCTAAGTTGAATCTAATCTTCTTTTTCTCTTCGTTGTTCTAACTTGCATCTCGTTAACTCAAGAATCATGAGAAAAATTACCCAAAGCATGATTTAAAATTGGCGGTCATCATTTTTGGTTTAGAAATGTGGAGACATTACTTATATGGTATTACTTTTAAAATATTTACTTATCATAAAAGTTTAAAATATTTGTTTAGTCAAAAGGAGCTGAATATGAGACAACGCAGATGGATATAATATTTGAAAGATTATGACTATCAAATTAAATATCATCCTGGCAAGGCAAACGTGGTAGCAGATGCACTGAGTCAAAAATCAGTAGGAACACTTGCTCGTCTGAGAACTACACCAATTGATTTAATTAAACATATTGTAGAATTGGGTGTTGAGGTAATAAATGAAATAGAAAGGAGTTACTTAGCTGTGATGATGACTCAGGCTCAATTAGTGCAAAAAATTAAAGAGAATCAATTTGGATATGAAAACCTATTATCTTTAAGTAAGAAAGTAGAGTTAGGACTGATACCTGATTTTGCAGAAGATTTAGAAGGTGTGTTGAGGTTCAGAGGAAGACTGTGTGTACCAGAAAATTATCCAGTAAAAAAAGAATTATTAAATAAGGCGCACCGATCTAAACTTTCCATTCATCCGGGGAGTAAAAAAATGTACAATGACCTCAAGGAATCTTATTGGTGGGATAATATGAAAAGAGACATAGCTAAAGTTGTATCATATTGCTTAACATGTCAGCAGGCGAAGGCTGAGCATATGAGACCAGCAGAAAAAATATAAAATATTCATATACCTGAATGGAAATCAGAGCATATTATTGTGGATTATCTCAGGGCTTCCTAGGTCTTAAAGGGGATATGACTCAATCTGGGTAATTGTTGATAGATTGACCATTTTCTATCTATTAAGAAAATTGATACTTTGGATAAGTTAACTATCTTATATTGCAGAGAGATCGTCAGATTGTATGGTATATCTACTAGTATTATTTCTGATAGAGATCTGAGGTTCAGATCTAGATTTTGGGGTAGTTTGCAAAAAAACTTTGGGTACACGACTGCATTTTAGTACAATATTTTACTCTCAGATAGTTGGACAGTCAGAAAGGACTATACAAACTTTAGAAGATTTATTAAGAGCATGTGTACTTGATTTTGGTGGTAATTGAGAAAACTATCTACATTGGAATTCTTATAATAATAGTTACCACTCATCAATAAAAATGGCACCATTTGAAGATCTATATGGAAGGAGATGCAAGTTTCCTGTGCTTTGGAATGAGGTAGGTGAAAGGTTATCAGCCCCTCAAATGCTATAACAGGATGTGGAAATAGTGCAAGAAATCAAAAAGAGGTTGCTAACAGCTCAAAGTAGATAAAAGAGTTATGCTGACAATAGGAGAAGAGACATAGAATTTATGGTTGGTGATCATGTATTTTTGAAGGTATCCCCATTAAATGGTGTGATGAGATTTGGAAAGAAAGGAAAGTTAGCTCCCCGATATATTAAACCCTTTGAAAATTTGGAAAGGGTAGGTGCAGTAGTCTACCGGTTGGCATTACTACCATCTCTTTCAAAAGTGCATAATGTGCTTTATGTTTCTATGCTAAGAAAGCATATACCTGATCCATCTCATGTCTTAGAAAAATTGTAAGTACTGATTCAATCAGATACTATCTTTGTAGAACACCCTATTCGGATATTGGAAAGAAAAGAGCATCAGTTAAGAAATAAAGTCATCAAATTAGTAAAAGTTGGTTGGCAACATCATTCAGATAGCGAAGCTATATGGGAACGTGAAGAAGATGTGAAAGCTCAGTACCCCTACTTGTTCTAGCTTGGTAAGTGAATTTGAGGAACCAAAATTTTTTAAAAGGGGTAGATAATGTTATAACTTAGGTATTATTATTATTAATAATTTTATTTAAATTTTGAAATTTATTTATTTATTATTATTTTCATTATAAATAAAACCTAAATATCTCTTTGCTTATCTCTCTCTTCTAGTGCGCCAAAACCGTTGTTCCCCTATGTTTTTTTTATTTTCTTCCTCGAGATGTTGTCGCCGCCTTGTGCCTTCGGCTTCTCCGGTAGGGATGTAGGTGAGCTTCCGGCGGCAACTGGAAGGGAACGACAGAGTGACCTTTGTAGTTCCTTGAAGCAAGGCCTTTCGTCTGGCGGAGGTTTCGGACACGTCCGTCGATCCAACGTCGGCATAAAGTTTATGAGTCGGGTGCCGTCTCTATCTCACTGGCGCTGAGCCTGTGTGTCCAACAGCGACGAAAAGAGTTGTGGTGCGGTGTCGTCCGTTCTCTGTGTTTTGTGCATGTGCGGTGGTCTGGTGGTGAGCGGCGAGTTCCCCTGTGCACGCGGCTATGATGACCTCTCTTTCCTCTCTAGGCGGCAACGGTTGTTCCCTTTCTCGGCTATAACGACTCCTCCCTCTCTCGCCGGCGTCGAGCACCGGTAATCTTCCCCTATCGAACGAACGAATGAACGCTACGTTCGCTTCGTCCGCGTCATGCGTCAAGGCGGTGGTGAATTTAATTTATTTATTTTATTCATTTGTTATTTATTTCCTTTTGTAATTTCTACCCTAAACATTAAGTTAGTAAACCCTAAATTATTTTTTTATTATGTGTGATTAGGAGAAATTTAGGGATTTTAGTATCCTAGAACTTATTTGTGATCAACCACTATCGTGGAACTTATTCCAGTAAGAATCTAGTTATGTATATTAAATTATTATAATTGTGGGTTGATACGTAGGATAGATAATAATAAATAATTTTATTTAAATTATTCAGTTAAAAAGAAGAGATAATTTCAATTTCGGAGAGATTTAGGATATCAGCAATTGAGGTAGGAATCTTTCCTCTGCCTTTGTTACGGTGTCAAGTATATGTATTAGGATAGATAATGACACATTATCATTGCAACTCTTCTGGTTGAATTGCTTCTAATTTCAGTGGACCTCGATACCTAATTATTTGTGCATATTTGGCTTTATTATCGCATTATTATCATAGATGCATTGTGAATAACTTGATAAGTTTATGATATTTCTATTGGAAAATTTTGAGTAATTATGGATCATGCAAATAATTTGAGATCTTATACTAATATTGTGTCATAATATGCATATACCTTCTGACCTGGTGATTTATCGCCACTATCACCAATGGCCTATGTGTATGATATATAGCTTCCGATTATCTCGGACTATATGATTGCCGGTTAGGGTACCGCCAGTTATCTTTGAAAAATACTGGATGTCAGGTGTTGGATGCAACACTAACAGACTGCTTAGGGCACTCGATCCACTATGTGAGCTGGCAGTGGAAACACTCTGAAAATGAGTGTGGCTCATTATTGAGATCTGTTGTCCAAGCTTGATGATTTACATGACATTTTCTTTATTCAGTTATTTTTTTGTATTATCTGTTTCTAGCTTATAGTATGGTTTTGGTTCATTGTAATTATCATATTAATTGAGCATGCATCATCTTTTGATTCCTACTTAGTATTTTTCGCTAATTCCTATTGCTTCTCTTCCAGGTACTGAGTTAGCTCTGGGAGGAGTAGAATAGATAGCTAGATACCCACTTAAGTGGAGATGTCAACAAATTTTTTTTTTAATATTTCTTTGATTTATTTTATTTTTTTGTTGATTTAATTACATCTTAGATAGTATGTTTTGAGAGTGTAGTTTATAAGTTTTGTATTTATTGTTTGAGTTGGATTTAGTTGATCTTAAATATTCTGATATTAAGTTTAAGACTATTTATTTAATAAGTGTAAAATTATCGATATGTGTTTATAGTTCTTTGGTTCCTATTATATTGTCTACTCTCTGGGAATGCTCGGCTAGGGTTAGCTGGATTCCTACCGGGGCGGGACAATTTTATTTGTGTAACTTCATGAACATAGAGAATAAGATGATGATTTCAACTAATAGAGAGGGAAGGATATCAACTACTCAAAAAAGTGTCTTCTTTTTGTGCATGTGTGAGAAAGAATGGTATGGTATTAGCAATAGCATACTAGCAACATGCATGTAGTGTTATTATTTTAATTGTGCATGCACGAGAGAGAAAAGGTTGTTCTTTGTTGCAATTGCAATCTATATATAGGCTAGAAGAGTAATAGAATGCTACATATTATGCAAGTTGAGAGGGGTGTTATTAAACACCAAAGGTTGACCTACAAGTGCTAAAGTTTGTTTATGGATTCAGCTAATATGATGTCAAGTAAGAAAGAGATTGTTAACATGAAGAAAGGACATCTAGGTGAGAGATAGTCATGGTGAGGAGGTGGCAATAGCTTGGGACAGAATGGAGTATTCATCAATATGCATGCGGATAACATGACTACAATGAGAGGATATCATATGGGACTTGTTGTTTAGGTTAGCTATTGCCAAGGAAACAATCTACCAGGTAAAGGGGGTAAGATGGCATAGTAGATGGGAAAAGGAAGAAGAAAAAAGTTGTGGTTGTTGATTAGGTAGCTAAGTCTAAAGTAGGGGATATACAAGGAAATATACTATTAAACTAAGTTAAAATAGAGCAGAGTAGAATAATTATATTGTTTTTTAGGAGAATATATGGCACCTCGCTAAATGAGTAGCTTGAGTACATGAACTAAGGAAAATATACAAAAGAGTATTTATAGAGATACAATAATGTATGACGTTTGATGAGTCTAGTGGTGTTTCCATGATAGTGTTGTCATAGTTATCTTTTACATATGCTAATATCTTATAACAACATTTATTTTGTTATTATGTTTGTAGTGTATTAGTGAGAATTTTGTTCATTAGTTATAGCTTTTTGATAACTCTTATATTTCGTCGTCTTAGGCACTTTATGTCAATATGTTTCCTATTTATATATTGTTAGATCTAGTACATTGGCATAGCTCCAATTAAACTTATTACTTATTTTATTCCGTGGTAATTGTCTTATCATGATAATGTAGTAATTTCAACAATACAACACATCTTTTTAGTGAACCTAGCAGTATAGCATATTCTCTAATCCTAGTTCATCTGGCTATTACGGTTGGCAGCAACTTTGGGTGGTGGGGCTTAGAGAGACAGGGTAACAATACAAATCAAGTGTATTAATTGATACTAAAAAAAAGAGTTTACAAGCATTTATATAAAAAAATAGTTAACCTATTACTAAAATTACTTCACGACTCACATCTGGACATAACTCTAAACTTACTCTCACGACGCATGACACCAAGTCATATTTACTATTTTTAACACTCTCCCTTAAACACGACTCTTATACTTTAACATACTCTAAACATATATCATAGAAATATTAACCAATACCTTCACGATCCTGATATCTTCTTGTCACGAGCTTTGCTTTATATCTTTTCTTTTTCATGTTACTATATGCCATTTTAACTTTTGTATTAGCATGCTCCTCTGTTTTTTCATTAATGATCCTTCTTAATTGATCAATCTTCATTAACTTCAATATAGTTAATGGGCTCTATGTCTATGAGATGACATATAAAGGTACCATCTTCAAGATATAAGTCTTTTAATTTCATTGTGAGGGGATATTTTGAACTCATCTCCAATCTCCCAAGCTGTAGCTTGAGGCACAATCTCATATTTGTCAAGGTTAGTGGTCTTTAAACTCAACAATTTGCTTTCCCTTTTCTTATTCTTTGTCTTTTCTCTGATCATGCTCATTATTTGCATTTATCTTATCACTAACTTTTTCTTGATCTTCATAGTCATCATAGCATGCTTCCAAACATTTAACTATGTCTTTCCTTTGTACATCAGTTTTTAGAGTGTCTTCAAATGTGATACTGCCATTAGAATTTCTATTATCAAAATCTATTAATAAGAATTTATCTCCACACATATTAAATATTATTAATGTCAATGTAAGAAGAATCTACCTCCAGTGTAAAGTTCTTATATGCTATTAGAGTTTACAATCTATTTCCTCATCACTCTCCTTCTGCTCCTCATTACTCTCTTTTTGAGATAGATAAACTATTTCATTATGAGCATAATTACATTCCCTAACATCTAAAATTATGACAAATATAACATTTAACATCTGACTTGTCATACCGGGAGTTTGATTAGGTCCTCTTTGAGCTCCTCTTCTTGATATAACTTGTGAAGTATCATCTTAATCTTATATGCTTCTTCCTCTTTTTTTTTTTTTTTAAATTTTGGCCTCGTCCTTGTTCATGACCTTGGTCTCTATATCTTTTATTCTCTTTTATGTTTTTCAAACTTAACCTTAAGAACTATGTCTAATGGTTCTTTTCTTTTTCTATTCAATCTTTCTTTGTGTGCTTCTAAAGAACCTAATAACTTTTTTGTAGAGATTTTTTCTACATCCTTTACTTTTTCTATTGATGTGATGAAAGATTTTTCTATTGATGTGATCAAATCTTTCAGTTAGTCATATGAGTATCTTTCCAACCACTTTTACTTTTGAGATATATCACCCAACCATTTCATTTGGTTTGCTATTGACATAACACTTGAAATGTTCTCTGATACCTTTTCAAATTCTTTTATAAAAACAACTTCAGAATCTGCTTTTAAGCTTTAAAATGAACTCTTTTAGTCTTCAAATTTCCTTTACAGACAGTTTGTAATAACTCTCAACTCTCATAGTTATTTGGCTATAGTTTTATTGGATATCTTCTCAAATGTAGCCTTATCCGGTGCTTGATAAATTAAAGAAATAATTTTTTGATCCTTCCTCCTTGTAGCTTGAAGAAGATTCCTTTATGCTTGGTTAGATTTGCAGGGTCAACTAGGTCTCACATCCATTTTCAACTATGTCCCATACACCTAGCAAGGCTTTTATATAGATGCGCCAATTATCAAATTTCTCATTTGAAAATTTAGGAATTTGAAATGGGATTGAACTGTTATTCGACATTTTGATGACTTAGATTTCTTCAAATATCAAAATTTTAGCGTTCTCTATTTTCTTTCTCTCTCTCTCTCTCTTTTTTAATTCTAGATCCAGCAGGTGGATCAAATTAGTTTGGCAAATTGAGTTTGCCCCACTGGATTGGTGTAGAAATTAGACCTGTAGGCCAGTTCTCTACACTAATCTAGTGGACCCAACTCAATTTGCCAATGATCTAACTGTTTGATCTAGAATTAATTAAAAGGAGGAGAGAGAAAAGAGAAGGGGCTGAAACTTTGCACGGGATATTTGAAAGAAATGTAAGTCATCAAAATGTCGAATAACGGTTCAATCCCATTTTAAGTTTCTAAATTTTTATGCAAGAAATTTAATAATTGGTGCAACCGTATGCAAGTCTTGCTAGGAGCTAATGATGTATGAGAGTTGAAAATGGATGACGAAGGCCAAGGAGCCCCCCGCCTTCAAAGTTTAAGAGGAGAATTTGAAGCTGTTTTTATGAACGAATCTAAGAAGGTATCATATTACATTTCAAGGTTATGTCAATAACAAACCAAATAAAAAGGTTGAGTGACAATATCTTAGAAGAAAAAGTGATTGAATAGACACTCAGATCATTAATGGAAAGATTTGATCATATAGTGACATTAATAAAAGAAGCAAATGCTGGAGAAGAAATATCTACAGAAGAGTTGTCAGCTTCTCTAGAAGCATTGGATGTGGTTCTACCGTCAAGGTTAAGTCTAAAAGACATAAGATAAGATATAAAGGCCAAGGTCATGAAGAAGGACGAAGTTATAATTTGAACGAAGAGGAAGAAGTATACAAAATCAAGATGATACTTCGTAAAAGAGGAGGAGCTCAAAGTGGACCTAATCAAACTCTAAAGGTGTGACAAGTCAAATGTTAAATGTTATACTTGTTATAATTTTGGATATTATAATGGGGAATGCAATTATCCATGTAATGAAAGAGTTTATCTATCTTAAAAGGAGAGTAATGAGGACCAAAGGGAGAGAGATGAGGAGGTATATTGTAAACTTCTAATAGCATATAAGAACTTTATGTTGGAGGTAGATAGTTATGACCCACTTAGTAAACAAATTATTTATTAACTTGGTGAGCGGATTTGCAACATGACCCAATGCTTAAGCCCAAGTTAACAATAGCAAGCCCACTAAGCCTTATATACCATATAATTTTTTCTCCCACTTCTAATGTGGGACTAAACTAGAGTATTATAATCTCTCTCATCTAAAACTTAACGTCCTTTGTCAAACCCAAATCTTAACATATGATAAACGTGCACAATAAAAATCCATCCATAATTTACAAAACTAATATAAGAAATCCACCATCGCTAAGATTATATAATCCACACAATAAAAATCTCAAAACCAATTTAAAATATTTAACAGAAAACTATCAGAGTTCATAACATAAAATATTTTTGGCTAATCCCCTTTGTTTTGCTTCTAGGTACTGATCAGGTGCAGTCTAGAGATGAGTAGATAGACTAGAGGCTTCCTTGGTGTGTCTAGTGATTATGCACTATTTTTTTATTTTTTTTATATGGACATGAGTTGACGTAGCTCTTTTATATTTAGTTTTATAGTTGGACAGTCAAGTAATATGTTATGAACTCTGATAGTTTTTATTAAACATCTTGAATTGGTTTTGAGATTTTTGTTACGTGGATTATATGACCTTAAAGGTGTTGGATTTCTTATGATAGTTTTGTAAGTTATGAATGCAATTTTTTATTGTGCATGTTTATGATACAAAATTGTTATGTCTCGGTAAATGGAGTTATTTATCGGGGCATGACATAGATTCTTCTTACATGGACATTAATGATATGTGTGGAGATAAATTGTTGTTTATAGATTTTGATGATGAGAATTCCAATAGTATTATCACATTTAAAGACTCTAAAAACTTAGATACAAAGGGAAGACTGCTAGAAACCTCAGCCGTCACCAGCGAAAATTGTGCACATGCCCTAGAAAAGCAATTATAAGATACTTCATACCCATAACCCTCAACCCTAAACTCCTATAATTATTACTCTACTACTATGCAGATTGGGTATTACATACTAACCAAGATCTACTTATTAATGACTTAATTTGGGCCCGTAGCATTGCCCCCTCTCTAAAAATAGCCTTGTCCTCAAGGCTATTTTACAATTTAGAAATTTAGCTAAAACTTCATCCTGCTTCTTCCCCAAGTTCCCATGTCACTCGTCCTTCAACTGCTTCCGCGTCTTCATCCTCTAACAGTAGCATCAAACGGAATTGCTTATTTTTACATCGGTGCATCGGGTGGTAAGGTTGATCACAACAAAAGCATAATCTCTTTTTTCTTTTGTTGACTTAGTCTTGGTGGGAAATAACTCGACTTCTCATCGTGCGATCATAAGTATTTGATGATACATGTTGAATTTCCACCTCTCATGAGCTATTGTGAGATGTCACCTTTTTTTTCTTCTGAGCTATCATATTGGAACTGGTACTGGAACTTCCTCTCAGTTGAGCACCACAATTTGGGACGGTTCCTGGTAGGGGTGTTCATGGTTCGGTTAACCGAACCGTGACCCTAAATTTTGTCTCGAACCGATTAGAACGGTTCGGCTATATTACAAACCGTTCCCAAACCAAAAAATCGGTTAACCAATTAACCAGTTTTTTGGTTTGGTTAACCACCGGTTTTTGGTTAACCGATTAAGAAAAATCTTTCTCCAATAATATTAAATATAAAATATAAAATATGTAAAATACAACTTGTATGTAATATTAAATATTATTATTTAATAATTAAATATGTAAAACAATTAATTTTTAAATTGTAGTCAATATGTTTTGAACTTATGACCAACTATCTTATAAAATAATGCCTAACCATTGTACTAGATGAACAATCAATTTACAAACTTAAGTTATATATATACATATATTCGGTCGGTTTGGTTAACCGGTGAAAAATTTTTCGCCGAATCGTAACCGAACCGAACCATAAATTTATAAGCTAAAAACCAACCGTGAACCGAACCGATTAATTCAGTTAACCGTTCGAGCGGTTAGGTTTGGTCGATTAACCACGGTCTATCGGTTTTCTGGTTTTTTTGAACAGCCCTAGTTCCTGGAGATGAATCAGGTAATGCTATGTGTGTATAGGGCTAGCAATTCATGTTTCACATATCATAACTGGTCGTGTCATATTTGACACGTGACACAATTATGCTTGATACAAACATTACCCGTTTATGTATACGAGTCAATATACAAAACATAAATACAACCCACTTATTTCACAAGTGACACAATACGAATAACATGATTAATAAATAGGTCGTGTTACATTACACGACACGGTACAACACGCTATAGTACAAATCATATTACATAACACGACATGACCCGATTCTAGACAACATGAAACAACACGAATGATATGACACGAATAACCTATTTAACTCATTATATTACACATTTGCATATCGTATTTTTAAAGAAATAAAAATTAAAAATATATCATATATATATGTATATATGCACATATTTACATGCCCTGGCATAATGAGCCCCTCCACATGTATAACAGCCCCTCCTAGGAGGGTGAGAAGTGGCGGCAGCACTAGGTGGCGGTGGCTGAGTGGAAGGAGCAACCTTGGAGTGGCTAGGCTTCTTGCCCCAAGAAGCCACGGCTGAACACCATGACAGCCGAGCAAAGGAAGGAAGCAGAGATAGCATGCAACCCTATGGTCCTCTATGCCATACCAGCCCATGTTAAGAAACTGATGCATGTACCGGTCTTCATTAATGATGTGGAGGCGCGTGCCATGGTTGATACTGGCGCCTCTCATGTGTTTGTGGCTACTCGGCTAGTGGAGCATTTCCACCTTAAATGCTCCCAACTTGATGATCAGTTGAAGACTGTGAATACAATAGAGAAATTGGTCTCCATTTCTTATGACGTTCTTATGCGCATTGGACCATGGAAAGGAAGACATCACCTTAGGGTGATAAAGCTTGACTTTGATGTGATTATTGGCCTAGACCTCATTGAGAAGGCCAAGATTGCGGTAGTCCCCCATCTTAAAGGACTATAATTCCTTGATGAGAAAGGACCTGGCTTTCTCCCGTGTCTTCCTGTTCACGATGATGCAATCTTTTCCTCCAGCCGTGGGAAGAGGAAAGATACGGATTCCATGGTCATCTCTTCTGCCGCCGTGGCCGCTTGACTTCGCCACGGTGAGGACACATTTTTGGTGGTTGCTGTTGAGGCCGGTTTTCATGCCTCTCCCTCTTTTGATGTCCCTGAGGAGCTTTCTGGACTTCTCTCTTCTTATGCCAACTTGTTGCCGGCTGAGCTCCCTCGTGAGCTCCCTCCTCAGCGGGACGTGGACCATCGCATCCAGCTGGTCCTAGGATCGATGCCACCTTTTAGACAGTTGTACCAGCTGGCTCCGGCGGAGTTAGTTGAGCTCTGGAGCCAGTTGGATGAGCTTCTTGCTGTTGGGTTCATTCGCCTTTCTTGCTCTCCTTTTGGCACACCAGTACTTTTTCAGCGCAAAAAGGATGGGTCATTGCGTCTTTGTGTGGATTACCGGGCCCTTAATAAGATCACTATTAGGGACCGGTATCCCATTCCCCTTATTCCAGACCTTCTTGATCTATTGGGCTCGTGTCTTCTCGAAACTGGACTTGCGTTCTGGATACTGGCAAGTCCGTATTGCCGAGGGAGATGAGAGTAAGACGACTTGTGTAACCCGTTACGGGTCTTTTGACTTTCTTATTATGCCGTTCGGTCTGACGAACGCGCATTCTACTTTTTCTCGTCTTATGTACTCTGTACTCTCATCTTTTGTTGATGATTTTGTTGTCGTCTATCTGGACGACATTGTTGTTTACTCGGCTTGTATTTCTGATCATGTACGCCATCTTAGGGCGGTCTTTGATAGGCTTCGAGAGCACAGGCTCCTCTTGAAGAAGGAGAAGTGCGTCTTTAGCACTTCTCAGATTGAGTTTTTGGGTCACGTGGTTGGTCAAGGGCAGGTTCGCATGGATCTTGCAAAGATCAACGCTATTCTGGAGTGGGCTCCTCCTACTACACTCACCGAGCTACGGTCTTTTCTCGGTGTAGTGGGCTTCTATAAGAGGTTTATTGCGGGTTGCTCTAAGTTATCTGCCCCTCTTTCTGGTCTTCTTAAAAAGGCTTCCCCCTGGATTTGGGGAAGTGAGCAGCAGAGAGCCTTCGAGGAGCTGAAGGCTCGGATTTCTTCCAGTCTAGTGTTGTAGCTGCCTGATTTTTCTCTCCCATTCGAGGTGCACACGAATGCCTCGGATGTGGCTATTGGGGGTGTCCTCATCCAGTAAGGTCACCTCGTGGCTTTTGAAAGCCGGAAGCTGAATGACACCGAGGCGCGCTACTCCGTGCATGAGCGGGAGATGTTGGCGGTCGTCCACTACTTGCGCGTATGGCGAGTTTATCTCTTGGGTGTGGTATTCATTGTACAGACCGATAACGTCGCCAACACCTACTTCACGACCCAGAAGAAACTGTCTCCCAAGCAGGCCCATCGGCAAGAATTTCTTGCCGAATTTGACTTCAAGTGGCAGCATAAGGCAGGCCGGTCTAATGTGGTGTCCGATGCTTTGAGTCGGTTGAATCTTCTCATTTGTTTAACCGTCGCAAGCATCGAGGGCAATCTTCTCTCCCGAGTTCGAGACTTGGCTAGCGTGGATGCTCGATATATGCTTCTTCTGAAGCGCATCCGAGATGGGACCATTCAGCGATTCTCTATATCGGCTGGACTTTGGTGGATGGTTTCCTGGTTTTCATGTGATGCTCTCGGCTGAGATTTAGTGGACATCTTCTTGGGTTTTCGGTTTGCTTCTTTGATGATATTCCTGGATTGCTTTTTTGTTGATATAACCTGTTAGAAGACAGCGCTATGGGATGATATGTCTAGTCATCCCTTGCGTGTATGGAAGAGCTGCTAGGTGGCCAGGTCGTGCCTCGTTTCCTTCGGTTTTTCGTGACTTAGATGCTGACATTGCTTTCTTGGTGTGATAGCTGGTTTTCCTTTGTGGCGCTTGGATTTTCTCCTTGTTGGTTTGATGATATGGTTGCCTCGCTATGCTGAGCCCTTGTGGGGCTGAATTGAGTTGAATGCTTTGCTCTTCTATGTGGCTGAATGCCTTGTGATATGGCTGTGAATGTGTGCTTGTATGGGGCCAATGCCTCTTGCTTAATGGCTGCAAAGTGATGCTATCTGCGGGTGCGTGAACACTCCCTTTCCTCTTGCGCTCTTGTCCTAAAGCTATCCAAGTAGATGCTTATAAGGGAGGAGTGAAGTGAGGTATCTTTGTACATGCTTGTGTGTGGGCAATTGTAAAAGAAAGAAAGCTTTTAAGCAAAGAAAAGAAAGAAGACGAGGGAAGCCCGTAATAAAAATAAAAGAGGGAAATTGGGCTTCACCTCAGGGGTGGTTTGGGAGTGTGTATTCTGTGAGGCCGCTCGGCTTGGGAACTTAGGTGAGCATGTGAGGTTTGTATTTTGCTCTTGGATAAGCTCTCACCTCTTCCTACCCTCTAGTTAGCGATCCGAAGCCCTAGGTGCACAAAAAAATTTGGAAAGGGGTATTTAGGGCTTAACAATGGACTCTTCCCTGTGGACGCGGACTGCTGGAGGTTGTAGGCAAACTGTGCAGTGTCCAGCCACTGCACCCAATCCCTCTGAGTAGTCGATACATAATGCCTCAAGTAGTCCTCCAAAATAGCATTGAGGCTCTCAGTTTGACCATCTGTTTGTGGATGGTTGGCCGTAGAGAATAAGAGGGATGTGCCCAACCTCTCGAACAATGCAATCCAGAATCTGTCTGTGAAGCGGGGGTCCCTATCTGAGACAATATCTAAGGGAACACCGAACCACTTCACTATATGCTGAAAGAAAAGCATAGCAGTAGTCTCGGCAGAGCACGGCTTCGGGGCAGGGATGAAGACGCCATACTTAGAAAACCGGTCAATAATGACCAAAATAGAAGATTTGCCATCTACTCGTGGCAAACCAGTAATGAAGTCTATGGATACAGACGTCCACGAGCTCTTCGGGATCGGCAAAGGCTGCAGCAACCCCGGGGCCCTCTGTCTGTCGGGCTTATCTTGCTGGCAAATCAGACAAGTCCTCACATACATCTTTACGTCCGCCCACATAGAAGGTCAATAGCAGGAGCGAGACAAAAGAGCTATCATGCGCCTACTGCCTGGGTGGCCGGCCCAGGGAGAATCATGCGCCTCCCTCATAAGATCACGGCGAAGACCCCCGGAAACCGGTATATAAGGACGATCGTCCGAGGACATAATAAGTCCGTCCGCCGATATAGAGAATCGCCGAATGGTCCCATCTCGGATGCGCTTCATGCTCCTCGAAGGCTCTCTGCTGCTCACTTCCCAAATCCAGGGGGAAGCCTTCTTAAGAAGACCAGAAAGAGGGGTAGATAACTTAGAGCAGCCCGCAATAAACCTCCTATAGAAGCCCACTACACCGAGAAAAGACCGTAGCTCGGTGAGTGTAGTAGGAGGAGCCCACTCCATAATAGCGTTGATCTTTGTAGGATCCATGCGAACCTGCCTTTGACCAACCACGTGACCCAAAAACTCAATCTGAGAAGTGCCAAAGACGCACTTCTCCTTCAGGAGGAGCCTGTGCTCTCGAAGCCTATCAAAGACCGCCCTAAGATGGCGTACATGATCAGAAATACAAGCCGAGTAAACAACAATGTCGTCCAGATAGACAACAACAAAATCATCAACAAAAGATGAGAGTACAGAGTACATAAGACGAGAAAAAGTAGAAAGGGCATTCGTCAGACCGAACGACATAACAAGAAAGTCAAAAGACCCGTAACGGGTTACACAAGTCGTCTTACTCTCATCTCCCTCGACAATACAGATTTGCCAGTATCCAGAACGCAAGTCCAGCTTCAAGAAGACACGAGCAGGCGCCAATCGATCAAGAAGGTCCGGAATAAGGGGAATGAGATACCGGTCCCTAATAGTGATCTTATTAAGGGCCCGGTAATCCACACAAAGCCGCAATGACCCATCCTTCTTGCGCTGAAAAAGTACTGGTGCGCCAAAAGGAGAGCAAGAAGGGCGAATGAATCCAGCAGCAAGAAGCTCATCCAACTGGCTCCGGAGCTCAACTAACTCCGCCGGAGCCATCTGGTACGGCTGTCTAAAAGGTGACATCGATCCTGGGACCAGCTGGATGCGATGGTCCACGTCCCGCCAAAGAGGGAGCTCAGCCGGCAGCAAGTCGGCATAAGAAGAGAGAAGTCCAGAAAGCTCCTCAGGGACATCAAAAGAGGGTGAGGCATGAAAACCGGGCATCAATAGCAATCACAAAAAATGTGTCCTCACCGTGGCGAAGTCCAGCGGCCACGATGGCAGAAGAGATGACCATGGAATCCGTATCTTTCCTCTTCCCACGGCTCGAGGAAGAGGCTGCATCATCGTGAACAGGAAGACACGGGAGAAAGCCAGGTGCTTTCTCATCAAGGAATTGTAGTCCTTTAAGGTGGGGGACTACCGCAATCTTGGCCTTCTCAATGAGGTCTAGGCCAATAATCACATCAAAGTCAACAAGCTTTATGTCTTCCTTTCCATGGTCCAATGCGCATACGAACGTCATAAGAAATGGAGACCAATTTCTCTATTGTATTCACAGTCTTCAACTGATCATCACGTTGGGAGCATTTAAGGTGGAAATGCTCCACTAGCCGAGTAGCCACAAACACATGAGAGGCGCCAGTATCAACCATGGCACGCGCCTCCACATCATTAATGAAGACCGGTACATGCATCAGTTTCTTAACATGGGCTGGTATGGCATAGAGGACCATAGGGTTGCATGCTATCGGTTCTTCTGCCTCCTTCCTTTGCTCGGCTGTCATGGTGTTCAGCCGTGGCTTCTTGGGGCAGTCCCTGGCATAATGAGCCCCTCCACATGTATAACAACCCCTCCTAGGAGGGTGAGAAGTGGCGGCAGCACTAGGTGGAGGTGGCTGAGTGGAAGGAGCAACCTTGGAGTGGCTAGGCTTCTATGTACATGTATACATGTATATGATACGGGCTACACGGGTTGACTCGCCAATATGACACAATACGAAATTTGGCGGGTCATAAACGAGTCGACATGTTTATGACATGAAACACTATTAGTCTAACCCAGACCTAGAAATCTCGTGTCGTGTCGTGTCGTATTGGCGGGTCGTGTCATATTTTGCCAACCCAAGGTGCGAAAGAAGGTTTGCTCTCCAAGAGTAATTTTTAAAATTTGAATGACTTTTGCTTGTCACTTCGTCAATAGCTATTCGTCATTTCAAATTAGTCTCTCTTGTCATTTTCTTCTAAATTATGTGAGCGAGTGTCATAGCTCGTATTACGTTTGTAGGTAAAATAGTTTGCACTCTCTCTCCGATATTAGAACTTAAGCTTTTTTCGTATTATTGTTCTAGAAGATATAGTATCTATAGGACTATCTCCTCATAAGCTACAATGTGATCTATCATTGTCAAGTCCCCTTACTCTAGGGCGCTATTCGCTCATATGCCAAAGTGGCAGGGAAATTACTGTAGCGTTGTATTATTTCTTCCTTCAACATTTCCCAGGATTGAAATTTTTTCTTTTCATCTATCAAAACCAATGACTCATCTGGCCTTCTATGCTCATGAAAGCCATTGGGACCTTATATTCATATCAAAATATTGCTTTGCCTGCGCAATCTATCCTACTGGATCATTATCATTAAATCTTGATGGTTTTATGCGCTTGTGAATCGTCCTCCCCTGAAGTCATCTTCTTGATTGGGTCTCCCCCTATGTGCATACCTCATCTTTGTCTATCTTTATCTAGGGCTGAGCATTCGGTAAAAACCGAAAAACCG
This sequence comes from Costus lasius, assembly GCA_027563935.2. Classification (NCBI taxonomy): domain Eukaryota; kingdom Viridiplantae; phylum Streptophyta; class Magnoliopsida; order Zingiberales; family Costaceae; genus Costus; species Costus lasius. Next base: position 137,860,509 of record CM050447.1, read on the forward strand.
AATACCGAATTACCGAAAACCGATTTACCGAAACCGAAAATTCTAATACCGAACCGATACCGAATATGGTATTTACCGATCGGTAAATTACCGAATTACCGATAGGTAAATCGGTAAATTACCGATTTACCGATTAAAAAAATTAAAATATTACCTAATTGGCTAATTAA